>CAWUFW010003734.1:1210000-1734119 GCA_963921515.1 Calotriton arnoldi | reverse complement strand
TGCACTTAAGAGTATATGGTTTGACCGCATTCACAAACAGCCCCAGAGAATGGACTCTAAGAGCTGCAGAGGGGCCCTGCTCAGGCAGAGGCACCCTGTCACATAGAAACTAAGCACCCTGCCCTCAGGATTGATAGGGCCTGCCTTAGGGGTGACTGATGTGCAGGGGAGATATAGGGAACCTATATCTCAGTGAGGGGTGCTAGCACCTCCTCACCCAGGCTGCAGTAGCAGGCCTGTGGTGTCAGATTTAGTCTGCTTCCCAGGGGTGGCATAATACATGCTTCAGCCCCTGGTAGGCCTGTGAAGTACCTATGCCCTTGGTACCTAAGGTACCATATACTAGGGACACATAAGGTACCACAGTATCCAATCACTAGTGCACCTAGAGTCCACTCCAAGTCGTTTAGAGAGAACAGAGAGGCTGGGGCCCTGATTGGCAGGGTCCCAGCCAGACTATAGCCAGAAACCAGTGTAAACATCAGAAAAAAAGTGGGGGCAACATAAGAGGCAGATCCTACTCTCCTACAGTCACCCATAGAACTACTCACATACCTACACACTCACCCATACTGTCAATCATACAGGTACGTACTAACTCAAACACTTACATACACATCCACTTACTTGTTCATATACTCATTCACCTATACAGTCACTGACAGAAGCATGTACTCATCCATATTGCCACTCTCACATTCATTCACTCATGCATACAGTCACTCATAAACCCAGTCACTCACCTATACTGCCTTTCACATACACAGTTACTGACCCATACTGACACAAGCACTCAATCACCGACACAGCCATACAGACACTCACTCACCCATACAGCTTCTCACACACGCACCCACTATCACATACAAGCAATGACTCACCCACTCACTCATCCATACAGGCAGTCACACACCTCCACACCCACAGACACACAGACAACCATAGAGATAGTCAACCAATCAATCACCCATATAGCCATTCACATACCCACTAACACACTCATACACCCACTTAGACATCAACTGACAGACATATACATTCACACAACCAGTCACTCATCCATACATTCACTGAGACACCTAATCACTCACTTATACAGTCAGTCACTCAGTCATTCAAACAGTCACTCATACACCCACTGATTTACCAATACACCTAGGTATATATATTTAACACACATTAACTTTTTTAAACACTCACAGTCACTGGATGATGTCATCACTGATGTGATCATTGATGTCATTTGAGATGTCATCAGTGACGGCACTGACCATGTCATGAGTGATGTAATATGTGATCCATATTAATACATGATCAGTATATCGCTCAAACCTCTCCGTCCAAACCACCTGTTCCTCCCACCAGCCCAGGAACAAATTCGCCAGACTGGGGGCGAAACAGGTGCCCATGGCAGTACCAGATCGCTGTCGGTACACAGATTTTTCAAAAAGAAAAATATTCTGTTGAAGACAGAAAAGCATCATAGTTTCCAACATCTTGTTGTGTTGTATAAGACTAATGTGTCTGCTTCTAAGATGTGGATAAGCAGATTTGTACAAATTACGGAAGTATTTTTTCTATGTCGCTTAACCCTTGGTTGTATTTTTATGGGAATTTGCAGTACAGGAAATTGCTTGACAAAGGCTTAACGCCGAAACGCGTCGCCCTTTGGTTTGTGCACAATAAAATCTGTGCTTCTTCTGGTGTGCCGCATCTCGTCATTTTGGACAAATTGAACAAAATACGGAAATCCTTTCATATATATATATATACATATCCCGAAACAATGATCTCGTCGTGATCACAAATTGAGGCGCACACTCGGAATGCTTATTTCTTCAGACTTTTAATTGCCAACACGACCACAACACCGAACAGACACGTTTCAGCACAAACGTCTTCCTCAATGTCGGTGTGGCTTACTAAACATGTACCTTTTAAACCAAATCAAAAATAAACATAAACATAAAAGAAGGAAGCAAATTCATTCAAAAGTAGAAATAAAGAAAATCTCCTTCAAGTCACAGAAGTTCATTTCTCTGTTGGCCATCTTATAATGGTGCATTTTAAAGCAATTGTGATGCCTAATGCTAAGGGAATGGTCCGAAAATAAACATACATGCATAATTATAGCATTGCGTTTCAATAATTTTCATTAACTTTTACATTCCAGAATTTAAATCATAATGTAATCAATGTTGGCTCGAGCGCTAATTGTCCTGCAATGTTACTCACTAACGCCCTGAATAGGCAAACTCTCTCAGACAACTGGCAACTAAAAAATTATTTTTAGAATTTCAAATCACTCCCAAGGATAGATATATAAGTATTCCTGATTTGAATAAATACAATATCACTCAGTCTATTAGCCTATATATTAACAATCTATATTGCACTTGGGAAAGATTAGTACCATGATTGAAGCATCCGGGCAAACCCTTCAATTTCATTTTGCAAGCGAAGCAATTTATACTTCCAACCATTCATTTACCATTTTCAATTTACACTATTTACTGTATAGTGTGTTCAGTAGCAATATTCAACCCTATCAATTCATTACATATAACTCGTGATCCCTAGCCATCTTTTTACGGAATATGTTCTCACAGCTCCTCTTCATTATTGAGGCCCCTTGGAGTTTTTGTTTGTAGTTCGATAATGTATTTTGATTCAAGTGCCCTAAGTTTCTTAGTTCTATCACCTCCTCTTTCTTCTTTCGACACTTGATCTAGACAAAAGAACATATATATATAGGTAGTTATAGTTAGGGCCAAAGTTTCCATAGGAAAAGCGTTTGTTGTTCTGCCAATAACTTTGGCACCACTTGACGAATCTTCACAAAATTTACAAAAAACTTCCCCTTTTTGGTTTAACTGCTATGTTGAAAGTTTCTGTATGATCAGTCAAGCGGCGGACGAAAAAAAAGGTGTGGCCCAAACAGCGTTTTCCCCATGTTGATGGGGATTTTTAATTTTTTGAACATGACTACAACCCGAACCACTAAACGGAATTATACCAAATTTGGCAGAAAGTTAGATGTTGTTCCAGAAAGCGTGCTTTTTGTGATTTGGTGTAAATCTGTTCCTACTGAAACTCTACTGAAGTTTGATTGGCTGGTAACACTTCAACCAGGAAGTGTTGGCAGCCATCTTGGGACCAATATACATGATAGCACCCCATTGAAATGCATTGTAGTGAATGGCAAGTTTTGAAGGTCACAAAAAGGAGAACGTATAAAACGTATAAAACGTATAAAACGATGCTAACAGATTTTAGTTACAGAATGTAGCATTTGCTGAAAGAACAATACTAATTTTAAGAATAGTAGTGTGTTCTAAGGTGACTTTACATTTCCAAAAAGCCGCCTGCTGGGATTTCATGAATCATGTTTCAGAGAAAACTGTTTTCTCATGATTTTCCAATAGAGATTATGGAAGGTGCTCCAGAAGCTAAAATGCAGAGCATATTTTCTTTAAATTCACACTATCTTTCTCAGCCATATGTAAATGAAGTCTGACATTCTCACTAAATCATGTACTTCCAACAGAAGCAGCCTGTCAGTTGATTTCCTTGTGTTCTACTGCAGCCTCCAAGAGTGTTCTAAAGAACAACTAGAGTGCTAACCTGTTGCCTATGACAAAACTATGGCACACTTGAAACCACGTTGATTGAATCAAACTGGTAGAACTTAAAACATTAAATTTAGTAAAGAACAAAATGAGGGGGTTCAGTTTGTCTTAGCAATTATGGTTAGTGCTGAAGAAAGAAAAACTAGGACACATTTTAAGTGAGTTCTCAAATATCTTTCTCTTCTATTTCATAAAGTAATTCTGACATGTAGACTGACACATGCACTTTCAACACTAGCAGCAGATTGCCAGTTAACTCCCTGGTGATCAGCAGCTTTACTATAGTGTTCTAATGAGCAACTAGAGTGCTAAGATTCTGAATTTATGCCAAAAGTGTGGCACAATCTGAAAACCATCTTGATAGAATGGAAGTAGAAAACTGAAAGCATTTTCTACTGAGGATACTGCAGTAAATGAGGAAATTAGGGAGCTACATAACATATGTCTCCCACTAGAGAAAAAAGAGCCCAAATCCAGCACAAATATCACCCAAATGTAGCCCAAATATAGCCCAATGTCAGAAGTTTGCAAAACGCATTTTTTTTTTTGCGGTATTATATAGCGCAGACTTGACCCGGAAGTATTGGAGTGCATTACATGAGCATCATTACTCAGGGCCACATACATTTTGTTTTGAGGCTTGGGGAGATTGAGTGATTTGTCCAGAATCACAGGATGTTGAGCTGACGCCGAAACTCGAACCTGGTTGCCCAATTGCAAAGTCTGCAGCTCTGGCCATAACTCCACATCCTCTCCCTTAAGTGTAACAAATAATCAAGTGATCAACTATATACAAAAATAAAGATAGCAAATTATTTAAAAGTGCTTTGTCGCTATTTGAGAACTCAGAAAATATATCCTCATTTTAGTTGTTTAGAGCACTAACTGTAATTTCTCTGGTAATAAGACCCTCTCATGGAAGATTGTGCAGAGGCAATATGTTGACCGCGCTTCGCAGGCGGGAGGGGCAGTGGCAGCACAACAGACAATGGAGGGCAGAGGAAAGGTGGGCAAGGGCAGCAAACCAACCATGCAATACAGGCAAAAGAGGCTGTGGCAACATGAAAGACCATTAAAGGCAGATGGAAGAGGCAGTGGCAGTACAACCATACATGCCAACAGACCCAATTCAGGCAGGAGACTCCCGATGTTTTGAAGCCCAAAAGGGCTTTATTTCATCTTCTCCTGCTTAAAAGCTCCTCTTTTTCAATGTGAGTCAATGGGGAAAATCAATTCCCCAGATTTTTTTTTTCAAAAGCTCCCTCTTACCGAGTTCAAAATGTTGGCAAATAAGGTACATTGGATCATGGAGGGCAGGAGGAATGGGGTAGGGACTTGAACTCTGATAAGAGAGGACAGGAGGAAGTTGGGCAGGGGCACCAAACTGACCTTACAGAACAGACACCAGGGGTTGTAGCAGCACAATACACCACACAGGGCAAGTGGAATGGCAGTGCAGCACAACAGACCATGGAAAGCAATAGAGAGGGGACAGAGAGCAGAGGGGAAAGAAGCAAGGGCAGCAAGCTGACCATACCAGACAGACAGGAGGGACAGTTGCAGCATAACAGACCATGAAGGGCAGGAGGGAGGGGACAGGGGCATGACAAAGGACCAGACAAGGCAGGAGGGAGGGGATAGGGGTCTGCACATGGAAAATGGAGGCCGGGGGCAAGGGTGCTGGGCAGGAGTGGCAAGCTGACCATGAAGGGCAGGAGGGATGGGCACTGAAAGTACAACACACCATGGAGGGCAACAGTGAGACTATAATGGCATGCACACAGACATTGAAGCAAAGGTGGGAGGGGGTCAGGGGCAGCAAACTGACTACACAAGGCAGGTGGGAGGGGATGTGGCAGCACAGAAGATGATGCATGGCAAGCAGGAGAGTTAGTGGCAGAACAACAGCCATGGTAGGCAAAAGGGAGGGGGCAGGGGCATGCACAAAGTACCATGGAGGACAGAAGGGAGGGGTAGGGGCTGGACACACACAAAAGAGGGCAGGAGAAGGGGATTCACAACAGACAATGCAGGGCAGGCAGGAGGAGCAGTTGCAGCAAAACAGAGCATGGGGGGCAGAAGGGAGTGGCAACAAAATGGACCATGGAGGACAGGAGAGAGGGGATGGGGCATGGAACTTGGACAGGCAGGGTGGAGGTGGCAAGGACAGGCAGCAGCCATCTGACCATGCTAGGCAGATGGAAGGGGCAGTGGCAGTTCAACAGAACACTCAGAGAATATAGGAGTGCGGCAGGTCCATGTAATGTGGTGGGCAGAAAGGAGGGAGCAGGGGCATGCACACAGACATCAGAGGGAAAGTGGAAAGAGAGTAGGGACAGCAAGCTAAGCACAGAGGCTAAGCCGGAGGGCAATGATAAAGCATAGAACTGGGCAACAGAGGGCAGGAGGAGTATGCAGGGACATCAAGCTTAATGGAGGGCAGTGGTCGTCAAACCACACAGCATCAACATATATAGGCTCCTTTCTTACTCCCTTAGCCCTACGCCAGATCACAGCAGCGCAAAGAGACGAGCTGAATGAGCAGCTTACACTGCAGGAAGTACAAGATGCCATACGCTCGCTGGCCACGGGCAAAGCACCGGGACCAGATGGTTATCCGGCCAAATACTACAAAGCATACCAACAGACCCTGGCGCCGCGACTCCTTGCAATGTACCAGAATGCACAGGAAACGGGCATACTACCGGGAACGCTTCGCGAATCCTTACTGGTGTCCCTGCCCAAACCTAACAGGGACGCAGAACTGATCGGGTCGTATCGACCATTAGCACTACTTAACACAGATTATAAAGTGCTATCTAAAATCTTGGCGAATAGATTGGCCCCATTGGTACCACAGCTAGTGCACACGGATCAGAACGGTTTTGTGCCGGCCCGCAGTACGTCACTAAATCTGCGCCGATTCTTCCGGGTGGCGCATTACTCCGGGGACAGCTGGGCACGTGCTGAGTGCCTGGTTCTGGACCTGGAGAAGGCGTTCGACACCCTGGAATCGGGGGATCCTATTCGCTGTTCGGTCTCGCTATACGGAGACGACCTACTGATATACCTCAGAGACGTTGGGCAGCCATGTGCATCGATTGAGACTACACTGTCCGAATTCACCTCAGTGTCAGGACTGAGAGTGAATTGGGAAAGTCATGTCTGTACCCCTTTGCAGAGTCTACCCCGGACCCGCAACTAATCATTAGCGGCAAGCCGGTACACTGGCAGTTAGCAGCATTCCGATATCTCGGGCTCCATATATATCGAGACCCGCAGGACCTCTCAGAGGGTAACCTGGGGCGCGCCATCACAGCAGTGCGGGCACAAATGACCTTCTGGAACACCCTGCCTCTGGCGGTCATCGGCACGATTGCGCTGCTGAAAATGGTGGTCCTTCCACGCTAACTTTATCACTTCACGAACTTACCACTCCATCTCAGGCCGCCACTGTTTAGAGACTTGGAGTCAGACATGCAGCAGTTCATTTGGCATGGGTCGCGAAGCAGAGTAGCGTTGGCTAAAATGTACCCACCGACCGCTCGGGGAGGCCTTTCGCTGCCTAACATGGAACAATATTATCTAGCGGTGCAGCTTCAATGGGTGGCACGCTGGTTAAGTGTGCATCATCTTGAAGACACAGCAACACAGACAACTGGACTCACTCAATCCCAGATAGCGACGCTGTTTCACCCCAGTAGGAAGGGTAGCACGCCTACACAGCTATTGGTGCGAGTGGCGTACCAATGTTACCACCGCTGCCTTCGCATCACGCATCTGGTACCACCATATGCACCATCTCTCCCCATATTCGGCACACCCAGGAGACATCAAGCAGTATCTAGCGTAGAACTTATACACTGGGAGGAAGCGGGCATATTAACATTAGGTGATTTATATAACGATGGACAGCTCATCCCATTCGAGGATCTGGTTGCAAGTTTGGGCCTGCCGCAAGGCCAGTTCCTACTCCACGCCGCAGTGACACGCACGCTAAGCATGTCGTGGGGGAACATGATACAGGAACCTGCCACTCATTTAACCATACAATATTTGCATGAATTGGGCACAGGCCGCCATCTCACCAGATGGTTTGCAGAGTCCCTCAGAGCCCACACGACACGGCAGCTACTTTCCTTGCTTGCCCATTGGGACACAGATCTACTGAGACCCACCACGGACTGGGAATGGGAACAAATACTTGAAAGCCCCAAACGGATCCCCCGTAATGCCAGGTTTCGACTCATCCAATATTATATAATACACAGAGCCTACCTGACGCTGGAAAAACTAAACAAATATTTTGCCCACGCAGATGCCAAGTGTGCGAGGTGTGGTGAGGCAGGGGCAGACTTATTGCACATGTTGTGGTCATGAACAGCCATTCAAATATATTGGGGAGTGGTCATTAGGTGCTTATCCCAGTGCACGGAATGTACTTTAGTCTGGACATGGGAAACGTGCATACTGGGATTGTACCGGAGGCCCAAGAAGTATAAAGTGACGTCTAGATACATAGATCTGGGCCTAATAGTGGCTAAGCGATTACTCACACGCTGCTGGAAGTCCCCTGTCCCCCACAGCAACAAAGGCCTGATATCAATCCCTATTATGCTGGGCACAAGCGGAAAGCATAGCGCTCCGCTGCGAGGACGCGATGGGGCTGCGGAAGCAGCCGTTGGCGTCGGGGTGGGATGCAATTTTATCAGACTTCCGCACGGCCTGGCAGAGAAACCCGGAGACACTAGCGGGCATGCCTGAGAGCGTTGAGGAACATGCAGCAGAAGTACCGGCGCATAATTAGGCCCCAGAAAACACACTGACAAAGGAACCTAGATAGTGGCAGGCATATGAGTTTAAAATTTCATAATGCACAAACAAGGTTGGGCGGCTGGGACAATTTGAAAACATGTAGCCACATCAATCATGATACTCGAGGTGCTGTACAAACATAATACAGATGATCCAAGGGGTGGGGTATATGTTATGTAATGTTATTGTTATGTTGATTATAGTTAAGTACTGATTGCCAAGACATTATGCCAGCTGACTACGCACCGGACTTGAAAAGTAGCGTAAATGGATGTGATGTAACATTTCGCAACTGCACTGTGTTGTGCAGTTTTATTATGCTAGTTATACAGACTTGCAGATATATCGGATGTTATGTAAAATGTATAAACTACAATAAAAACAAAGTTAAAAAAAAATCACCCAAAAACCCACACCCACCCTAAACATTAAAAAATCTCTTGCCACTGAAAAACCCAAACCCACCCTAAATGCTGAAAATTCCCCTGCCACCCAAAAACTCATACCCACCCTAAATCCTAACAAATCCCTTACCACCCAAAAATCTATACCCACCCTAAACCCTAAAAATTCCCTTGTCGCCTAAAAACCCATACCCACCCTAAATCCTAAAAATTCCCTTGCCATCCAAAAACCCATACCCACCCTGAACCCTAAAAAATACTTTACCACCAAAATACCCACACCCACCTTAAACCCTAAATATTCCCTTGGCACCCAAAAATCCATACTCACCCTAAACCCTAAGAAAACCCTTACCACCTAAAATCCCATACCCACCCTAAACCCTAAAAAATCCATTGGCACCCAAAAACCCATACCCACTCTGAACCATAAATAAACACTTGCCCCCCAAAAACCGATACTGAGGCTAAACCCTAAGAAATTAATTACCACCAAAAAAACCCATACCCACTCTAAACCCTAAAAAATCCATTGCCACCCAAAAACCCATACCGAACTTAAACCCTAAAAAATCCGTTACCACCCAAAAACCCATACCCACCCTAAACCCCCAAAATTCCGTTGCCACCCAAAAACTCATACCCACCCTAAACCCTTAAAAATCCCTTACCACCCAAAAACCCATACCCACCCTAGACCTTAAAAAATACATTACCACCCAAAAACCCATACCGACCACAAACCCTAAAAAATCATTTGTCACCCAAAAAGCCCTACAAACGCTAAATGCCAAAAATGTCATTACCACCCAAAAACCTATACCCACCCTGAACCGTAAAGGTTCCCTTGCCACCTAAAACCCATACCCACCCTAAAACCTAAAAAATCCCTTACCACCCAAAAACCGATACCCACCCTAAAACCTAAAAACTCCCCTGCCACCCAAAAACCCATATCCACCCTAAATATTCCCTTGCCAACCAAAACCAATACCCACCCTAAACCCTAAAAAAGCCCTTATAACCTAAAAACCCAAACCCACCCTCTACCCTAAAAAATACCTTACCAGCCAAAAACACACACCCACCCTAAACTCTAAAAATTCCTTATCACCCAAAAACCCATACCCACCCTAAACTATAAAATTTCCCTATCCCCTCAAAAACCCACACCTACCCTAAACCTTAAAAATTACCTTGCCACCCAGAAACCTATGCCCACCCTAAACACTAAAAATCCCTTACCACCCAATAATCCATACCCACTCTAAGCCTTAAAAAATACCTTGCCACCCAAAACCCTAAAAATTCCCTTGCCACCCAAAAACCCATACCCACACTAAACCCTAAAAAAACCCTTACCACCCAAAGATCCATACCCACCCTAAACCCTAAAAATTCCTTTTCCACTCAAAAACCCATACCCAACCTAAGCCCTAAAAAATCCCTTGCCACAGAAAAACCAATACAAATGCTAAACCCTAAAAGATTCATTGCCACCGAAAAACTCATACCCACCCTAAACCCTAAAGGTTCCTTTGCAATCCCAAAACCCATGCCCACCCTAAACCCTAAAAAATCCCTTACCACCCAAATACCCATACCCACCCTAAACTCAAAAAATCCTTTACCACCCAAATACCCATACCCACCCTAAACCCCAAAAATTCCCTCGCCACCCAAAACCCCATACCCACCTCAAACCCTAAAAATCCTTTGCAACCCCAAAACCCATACAAACGCTAAACCCTAAAGGTTCCCTTGCCACCCAAAACCCATACCCACCCTAAAACCTAAAAATCCCTTGCCACCCAAAAACCCATACCCACCCTAAAACCTAAAAATTACGCTGCCACCCAAAAACCCATACCCACGCTTAAAATTCCCTTGCCAACCAAAACCAATACCCACCCTAAACCCTAAAAAAGCCCTTATAACCAAAAAACCCAAACCCACCGTCCACCCTAAAAAATACCTTACCATCCAGAAAACACCCACCCACCCACCCTAAACCCTAAAAATTCTTTATCACCCAAAAACCCATACCCACTCTAAGCCCTAAAAAAACCCTTACCACCCAAAAGTCCATACCCACCCTAAACCCTATCCTTTTCCACCCAAAAACCCATACCCAACCTAAACCCTAAAAAATCCCTTGCCACAGAAAAACCAATACAAATGCTAAACCCTAAAAGATTCATTGCCAACGAAAAACCCATACTCACCCTAAACCCTAAAGGTTCATTTGCCACCCAAAACCCATGCCCACCCTAAACCCTAAAAAATCCCTTACCACCAAAATACTCATACCCACCCTAAACCCTAAAAGTCCTTTACCACCCAAATACCCATACCCACCCTACAAATTCACTTGCCACCTAAAAGCCCACACTCAACCTAAACCCTAACAAAATCCCTTACCACCCAAAAACCCATACCCACTCGAAACCCTAAAAATGCCCTTGCAACACAAAAACCTATACCCACACTAAACCTTAAAAAATCCCTTTCCACCCAAAAACCCATGCAAACGCTAAACCCTAAAAAATTAATTACCACCCAAAAACCCATGCCCACCCTAAACCCTAAAGACTCTCTTGCCACCCAGAACCAATACCCACCCTAAAACCAAAAAAATACCCTACCACCCAAAAAACCTTACCAACCATAAACCCTAAAAATTCCCTTGCCACAAAAAACCCATACCCACCCTAAACCCTAAAAAAAGTCCCTTACCACCCAAAAATCCATACCCACCCTAAGAAAATCCCTTACCACCCAAAAACCCATATCTAGCATAAACTCTAAAAATCCCTTACCACCCAAAAACCTATACCCACCCTAAACCCTAAAAATTCCCTTGCCACCCAAAAACCCATACACACTCTAAACCCTAAAAAAAATCCCTTACCGCAGACAACGCATACACACCCTAAAAATTCCCTTGCCATCCAAAAATCCATACCTAGCCTAAACTCTAAAAATCCCTTACCACCCAAAAACCTATACCCACCCTAAACCCTAAAAATTCCTTTACCACTCAAAAACCCACACACTCTTTAAACCCTCAAAAATTCCCTTGCCACCCAGACACCCACACCCACCCTAAACCCTAAAAATTCCCTTGCCATCAAAAACCCCTAACCACCCTAAACCCTAAAAAATACCTTACCACGCGAAATCTCATACCCACCCAAATCCTAAAAAATACCTTACCACCCAAACCCCATACCCAACCTAAACTCTAAAAAATCACTTACCACCCAAAAACCCATACCCACCCTAAACCATAAAAATTCCATTGACACCTAAAAACACATACCCACCCTAAACCCTAAAAATTCCATTGACACCCAAAAACCCATACCCACCCTAAATCATAAAAACTCCTTACCACCCAGAAACCCATGCAAAACCTAAACCCAAAAATTCCCTTGCCACCCAAAAACCCATACCCACCTACACTGTAAGAAATCCCTTACCACTCAAAAACCCACACCCACCCTAAACCTTAACAAATACCTTATCGCACAAAACCCATACACACCCTAAAATTCCCTTGTCATCCAAAAACCCATACCTAACCTAAACTCTAAAAACCCTTACCACCCAAAAGCCAATACCCACCCTAAACCCTAAAAATTCCCTTGCCACCCAAAAACCCACACCCACCCTAAATCCTATAAAATCCCTTACGATCCAAAAACGCATACCCACCCTAAACCCTAAAAATTCCATTGCCATCAATTCCCCTACCCACCCTAAACCCTAAAAAAACCTTACCACACAAAATCTCAGACCCACACAAATCTTAAAATATACCTTACCACCTGTACCCACCCTAAACCCTAAAAAATACCTTACCACCCAAACCCCATACCCACCCTAAATGCAAAAAATCCCCATGCCACCCAAAAACCCACACCCACCCTAAACCGTAAAAATTCCCTTGACACCTAAAAACCCATACCCACCCTAAACCCTAAAAATTCCCTTGACACCTAAAAACCCCTACCCACCCTAAACCATTTAAAATCTTTTGCCACCCAGAAACCCATAGAGAACCTAAACCCTAAAAATGCCCTTGCCACCCAAAAACCCATGCCCACCTAAACCCTAAAAAAGCCCTTAACACTCAAAATCCCACACCCACCCTAAACCCTAACAAATTCCTTACCGCCCAAAACCCATACCCACCCTACAAATTCCCTTGCCATCCAAAAACCCATACCCACCCTAAACTCTAAAAAACCCTTACGACCCAAAAACCTACACCCACCCTAAACCCTAAAAATTCCCTTGCCACACAAAAACCCATACCCACCCTAAACCCTAAACAATCCCTTACCACTCAAAAACCCACACACTCCCTAAACCCTAAAAATTCCCTTGCCACCTAGAAACCCACACCCACCCTAAACCTTATAAAATCCCTTATCACCCAAAAACCCCTACCCACCCTAAACCCTCAAAATTCCCTTGCCATCCAAAAACCCATACCCACCCAAAACCCAAAAAAATACCTTACCAAGCAAAATCTCATACCCATCCAAATCCTACAAAAATTCCTTACCACCCATACCCACCTTAAACCCTAAAAATTCCCTTGCTACACAAAAACCCATACCCACCCTAAACCCTGACAATACCTTACCATCCAAAAACCCATACCCACCGTAAACCCTAAAATTCCCTTACCACTGAAAAACCCAATTCCCTTGCCACTCAAAAACCCATACCCACCCTAAATCCTAAAAAAATCCCTTTCCACTCAAAAGCACATACCCACCCTAAACTCTAAAAATACCTTTCCACCCAAAAACCCATACCCACCCTACAAATTCCCATCTCAACAAAAAACCAAAATCCACACTAAATCCTAAAAATACCTGTACCCTGACATATACATTACCTATTAGGGGTCGGAAGTAGGTAGTTATAGTTAGGACCATGTTTTTATAGGAAAAGCGGCTTTTGACTTGCCTATATCTTTGGGTGTATTTGACAATTTTTTTGAGATTTTCCAAAAAAGTGCGCCGGTTTTTCTAGTTGTGCATGGAAAGTTTCGAGATGATCTGTCAAGTGGGGGCGAGAAAAAGGGGGGTTTAAAAAAAGTGCATTTTTCATGATAATTCCCCTAGGGATTTTAAACACGACTACAGCCCGAACCATTGGACGGAATTATACCAAATTAGGCAGAAAACTAGCACTTGGTCCAGAAAGAGTGCTTTTTGTTATTTGGTATAAATCTGTTCAGTAGTTTTCGAGTTATTGAAAAAAAATCCAAATTTGTATATCTAGGGATGCGAACCCTTCGTGTCTCCTACAGGGATCTTGGCAACCCCACACATCAGGAGCAGTGCTGTGATTGGCTGGCTGCAACCTGTGTAGAAAGTTGCAACCACCATTTTATGAAGCGGGACATGGCCCTGGGGAATGGGAAAAAAAGGTTAAAAAGTAGGGAAGGGTTCAGGGTAGGGGTAGCCTGTCCTCGTGGGTGCATTGTAGGCGTCTCTGAGAGGCCCCTTATGAGTTATAAAAAGGCCAAAATCTTTTTTTTTACACATGGTTGGCATCTCTGACCCGTCACAACATTCAGCATGGCCCCCCCATGTAACATCACGGGGGAGTCTTGAAACTTGCTGAATTTAAAAAAAATACATTCACTCACTCGCACAGAAATACATGCACACGGAAAGATCGAGGCAAGATGGCGACCCCTTCGTCGGCCGAGTAAGCACTCGTAACCGATCACCCCCCTTCTTTGCTCCTCTCGGCATGCTGGAGAAAAAATTCATGAAAAGAAACTCACCCAGCACATGCATATGTTTATGAATAACGGCTGATCTAAAATTAACGTCTATAAGGAATGCTTTGGACTATCCTTACCTCTCGTTGGGCTGTGGTTTCTCTTGCTCGACTGGCTTGGCTCCATCCTCGAGGTCCCGGACTTGGTGTCCATCGACTCCTGACTGTGTGTCAGTCTCCCAGCACTAACGCAATTACCATGCCGCCGAAATCTGCCCGGGGGGGCAAGACCCGTGTTACAGGAGATTCCTCTGTCCCCGCAAAGGCTCTGGAAACAGCCCAAGACAAACAACGATGTGGAGCGGCTTCTAACATCATCGATGCAGCTCCGGTTAACAAAAGCAGTCAGCCTAGCGGGAAAAAGACCACTCCCGCAATCTTTCTGCCCCAGAGGAAGGGAAAGAATGCCAAAGCAGAAGGCGGTCTATCGGAGAAAGGAGCTCTTACTGCTAATATGGATAAGGTGAGCCCTGATAATGTGGGGGATACCGGTCGGGGAGCCGCTGGTGAGACAATACCAGGCAAGCAAAATTCTGGCTATAAATTAAATACAGCCAAGACACAAATAATTTGTACAAAGCAAGCTCTATTTGCTGATTGTAGGGTTACGGAAGAGGCAACATATTTGGGGATTCGCGTTAATGCGTCTTTGGATAAAATGGTACTCTCCAACTGGGATCCCATGGTCCGTAAAATTAAAAAGGAGCCTGATCGGATAGAAGGTCTGCACCTTTCAATGGTGGGTAGGTGTAATGTTTTAAAAATGAATATTCTCCCCAAAGTTTTATATTATTTTAGGTTGGTACCCCTGGAGCTTACCAAAAAGCAGCTTCAAAAACTACAGTCTACATGTAGCAGTTTTATGTGGGCTCAAAGTAAACCTCGCCGAGCAATGAAATATTTAAACTTACCACGTTCCCGAGGGGGCTGGTCAGTACCCAATTTTACTTTTTATTATTGGGCATGTTTACTTCAGCATATGGGAATATTATTGATGGGAGAAGGGGAAGCTGTAGTAGCGGAGCTTCCTCAGATCTTCTGAATGCTTCTCGGCTCTGAGGCGGAGAGGGGTTTCGTCCTAAATATAGAGCCTAGTTACTACAAGAAAACACGCTTTAAGGTGGTGCGTGCCGCTCATAAGGTATGGCTCCAGGTACAACGGTATATGCAGATAGGGATGATCAACTTTTATACACCCACAGTATCTTCAGCACTATTGCCATCCATTTTCTCAGATACCATAATGGCTAGATGGAGACGGAAGGGTGTTTTAACGCTGGGAGATCTAGTGGACAAAAACAGCATACGGTCTTACTCCTCATTGGTCTCGGAATTTGATTTGTCTAAAGCGTATTTTTTTAAATATTTGCAGGTCTGGGATTATCTGTTAAAAAAGACAAATGTAGGATTTTTATCTCAGAAGAACAACTTATTCGAGATAATTAGGGAGCGCGGGAAGATCGGTGCCCTATATCAACTTCTCATTGAGGTGCAACCTGATGACTTGGAGGCGCAGAACTTAAAATGGAATGTCAGACTGTCGCAGGCTGGGGATTTATTATATGACTCGATTGCTTTGGCTGAAAAGCTTTTGGTATCCTCCAGCCTCCAGACGCAGCATTATAAGTCTATATTTAACTTATACTACACCCCAGCCAAAATAGCACGCTGGGGTGGGTTAAATAAGGACAAATGTACACATGTGGGGGGATCAGGCTGACAGCTTACACATGTTCTTCATCTGCCCAGAGCTGAAGCATTTGATTAGGGGGATAGAGGCCTTCTTAACTGAGGTTACAGGAGTTCAGATTAGGATCACTTCTACAGTTATGCTACTGGGAATTTTGGAAGACTCCATGGTTAGTGGCGCGATGCATAAATATAGGTATTTGGTATTCATAGCTGTTGTAGTGGCGCGTTTATGCATAACGACATTATGGCGACAGAAAGAACCACCGTCATTTGAAATGTGGAGAAGAAGGTTATACTCTATCTGTAACCTAGAGTACAGCGTGTATGCTCTCAAGGGGTGGCATAAACGGAGATTGGGTATGGAGGTATGGGGTCCTATAATCGATCACATGGCGGATACTAGGGCTCAGTTTATAATTCAAAGTTTATAGTTTACAATTATGATTTCTTGTATATGTCTGTTTTTTTCTTCCCCCCCTGGATTCAGGAAATTGTGTACGGCTGTTGATATTATTTTGCTTGGTAATTGTATATAATGTATTATTGGCTTTCAAAAATAAATAATAAAAGAAAAAGAAATACATGCACACACAGTCCCACAAATATTCGCACACCCAGTCATATACCCACCCAGACACTCATGCACCCACTTCACAGACCCATTCAGACACTAACGCAAGCACTCACAGACCCATTCAGAAACTCATGCACCCACTCGCAGACCCACTCAGACAGTCATGCACCCACTCAGAGACCTACTCAGACACTCACATACTCACTCACAGACCCATTCAGAGACTCACGCACCCACTCATAGACCCATTCAGACATTTACCCTCTCACAGACCTAGTCAGAGACTCCCACACCCAGTGACAGAACCACTCAGACATGCATACACTTACTCACAGACCCACTCAGAGACTCATGCACCCACTCACAGATCCACTCAGACACTCAGGCACCCACTCACAGACCCACTCAGAGACTCATGCAGCCATTCACAGACCCACTCAGACACTCATGCACTCACCGACAGACCCACTGAGAGACTCAGGCACCCACTCAAAGACGTACTCAGAGCCCTCCCACACATAGTCACAGACCCACTCAGACACTCTCACACCCACTCAGAGACTCACAGACCCACTCAGACATTCACCCACTCATTCACAGACCTACTCAGGGACTCATGAGTACAATCACAGACATACTCAGACACTTATGCAGCCACTCACAGACCAACTCAGAGACTCATCACCCACTCACAGATCTACTCAGACACTCACACACCCACTCACAGACCCACTCAAAGAATCATGTACCCACTCACTCACCCACTAAGAGGCTCTTGCACCCACTCACAGACTCATGTACCCACTCACAGATCCACTCAGAAGCTCAAACACCCAATCACAGACACACTAAGACACTTATGTACCTACTCACAGACACACTCATACATTCATGTATCCACTCACAAACTTACTCAGACAATTACATAGCCATTCACAGACAAACTCAAGAACCCAGTCACAGACCCACTCAGACACTTATTCACCCACTCACCCAGTCACAGACCAAGTCAGATACTCATGGATCCACCCACAGACCCACTCAGAGACTTATGCACCCACTCATAGACCCACTCATGCACTCACACATTCACTCACAGACCCACTCAGACACTCACACACCCAATCATAGACCAAGTCATACACTCATGGAGCTTCTCACAGACCCTCTCAGAGACTCATGTACCCACTCATAGAACCACTCATATACTTAGGTATCTATTCACAGACTCACTCAGATACTTACACAGCCACTCACAGACCCACTGAGACCCTCATCCACCCATTCCCTCACCCACTCAGAAGCTCAACCACATACTCACAGACCCACTCATACACTTATGCACACAGTCACAGACCCACTCAGACATGCATGCACCCACTCACAGACCTACTTGAGACTCATGCACCCACTCACAGATCTATTCAGACACTCATGCACCTATTCAGAAACCCACTCAGAGAGTTACACACCCAATCACAGGCCCGCTCAGACCTTTACCCACTCACTCACAGACCCACTCAGAGACTCATGTACCCAGTCACAGACCTACTCAGACACTTATGCAGCTACTCACAGACCCACTCAGAGACTCATGTACCCACTCACAGATCTACTCAGATATTCACCCACTCACTCACAGACCCAATCAGAGACTCATGCACCCAGTCGTAGACACACTCAGACACTTTTGCAGCCATTCACAGACCCACTCAGAGACTCACACACCCAATCACAGAACTACTCAGACACTCACACACCCACTCACAGACACATGAAGAGACTCGTGCTCCCATTCACAGACCCACTCAGAGACTCATGCACCCATTCACTCACCCACTCAGACGTTCAAGTTCACAGTCACAGACCCATTCAGGCACTTATGCTCCAACTCACAGACTGACTCAGACACTTACACACCCAGTCATGGACCAAATCAGACACTCATGATGTGACTCACAGACCTACTCAGAGACTCATGCACCCACTCATGGACCCCCTCATACACTCACACATCCAGTCACAGACCCACAAAGACACTCATGCACCCATTCAGAGACCTACTCAGAAGCTCAAGCAGCCACTCAGAGACCCACTCAGACACTTATTCACCCACTCACAGACCCACTCATACACCCAGTCATGGGCCAAGTCAGACACTCATGGAGCTACTCACAGACCCCTAAGAGAATCATGCACCCACTCATAGACCCACTCATACACTCATGCATTCACTCACAGACCCACTCAGATACTCACACACCTAGTCACAGACCAATTCAGACACTCATGGAGCTGCTCACAGACCCACTCAGAGACTCATGCACCCACTCTTAGTTTATTTTTTATTTGTTTGATTAATTAAAATCTTACAAAAGCTACTAAAAATTTCCATAGATAAAAGAAAATTAAAACAGTTGTATGTAGTATCAAAAGTTATAGCCAGATAAATACAGTACACAGTATATTATTTTAAAAATACAATAGATACAGTTCAAATTATTTTCCTATAATTTTTTCCCAATTAAAATCAAAAATTTTACAAATGCAGAGTTCAAGGAAATATCATCAGCGCTTAAACATGCTATCAAGGCTTGCCTACATGTCCTTACTCCACGATCATTAAATAGTCTCTTAAATATACTTTTCCTTTCATTTTCTAATTCGGGGCAAAGACACAGTAAATGAATAATATTCTCTTGTCCTGTTTTGCACAACCTACATTGAGTATCCTCTTCTAATTTCTTCCATGGCGGTAAGTGACATAATCCCGGCATTAAGCCAAATCGAGCATTAATGAAAATATGTTTGTTTTTTTGTGACCACAAAGTTTCCAAATATTTTTGGACCTTTTTTTTCTGAAATCCATTTATTATTGGCCATGCATGTTTTCTTTTTACAAATATTTCTTTGTCTTTTATCAGCGATAGATGGTTGGTTAGTTTATTAATTGTTTTTTAAAGCTTTCCCGTGAAATAGTAGTTTCCCAAATAGGTATAACGCCAAATTCTTCTATCGCTGCATTTAAATAAGTCCACACTTGCAATTTCCTATTAGCTTTTACTTCATGCCATAATAGCTGGGAGATTTGATTTTCATGATCATTTTTAATTCGGTTCCACACTTTCAGAGATTGACCTTTTCTTGCATATAGCTGGTTATTTAACCCAAATTCCAGCCTCACTTGAGCTTGCGAAGCATTGTGTCATGCACCCACTCATGCACTCACACATCCACACACAGACCCACTGAGACACTTATGCAGCCACTCACAGACCCACTAAGACACTTATGTACCCAGTCACAGACCCACTGAGACACTCATGCATCCATTCACAGACCAACTGAGACTCTCATGCACCCATTCATTCACCCACTCAAAATCTCAACCACCGACTCATGGACACACTCAGACACTTAAGCACTCCCTCATAGACCCACTCAGGCACTCACAAACCCAGTCACAGACTGAGTCAGACACTCATGCACGCACTCATAGACCTATTAAGAGACTCATGCACCCAGTAACAGACACACTCACACACTCATGCATCCACTCAGAAACTCATACTCTCATATACACTCTCTCAGACACTCATGCACCACCTCTCAGACCTAGTCAGACTCTCATGCACCCACTCCCAGATCCACTCAGAGACTCATACATCCACTCAGAGTCCCACTCAGACACTCATGCACCAAGTCAGACCCCCAATCAGACACTCATGCACTCGCTCACTCACCCATTCAGAAGCTCATGTACCCATTCACAGATGCACTACAACACTTAATCACCCACTCACAGACCCACTCAGAGACTCATGCACCCACTCAGAGACCTACTCAGACACTGATGCAGCCACTCACAGACTCACTCAGAGACTCTCTCACCCACTCACAGACCCACTCAGAGACTCTAACACCCACTCACAGACCCTCTCAGAAAGTGCCTTATGCACTAACAGACCCAGTAAGAAAGTTATGCACCCACTTACACACTCAGAAAAATACCCACAGAGCCATTCCCACATGCATAGAGTGAAACTGAGAGTTATAAATCTTAAATGTGCTGGGGATCCACAACGGAGTTGCAACTTCTGGGAACATTATTTAAAAAAAAGGATTTAAATGTAGAAATATTTAGGGTTGGGTAATACTGTGGTTCTTTGAAGAGCCTTTGGGTTTGTTGTGTGTAGATGATTACTACACATAAACAGGATGCAGTCTTTCAAGTTGCCAAGGAATATCCCGTTGCCTTTCTCAGAGAAATGTACTCCATCACTTCCATATATATGTTCCATATCAAAGCACAAGTTGTTGTTGTAGATGGTGCCCATGTTGTGCTCTCTAAAGAATGCAGAAACAGTTTTATTAACATGTTTCCTGGCTTTGTCTATTTGTGGACAGAATTTTTCTGCCCATATCCATTTCTGCCATTGGCAAATGTTGGAGAACACCAAGGCAGTGTGAGGGAAAAGTGGCATTAATTGGCCAAAGATTTCCTTCATTGTTATTTCCAATCCTATCCCAGTAAGTGTGCCTAGGTCATTGCCGCCACAGTGTGCAATCAAGAGGTCTGGATGCTGCCAATCTGCAATGCTCTCAACCAAAGGCAGCAATTGCTGCCACTTTAACTCTCTCGGGCCAATCCAATTGATGTCCTCATTAGGCAAACCCAAGTTCCTGTCAATGCCACTCCATCTATCAGTCTCTCTGGCCCAAAAAGCATAGCCGTGACCCACAATCAACACTGTAACAATTTTGAAGGAAGGAGCAGGAGCACACAGGAGAACACTGCAGCTGAATGTGACAGTTGGTAGAATGAAATGAGCCATAGCATTTTGACAGCATCCCTTTGTGTATGTTTACCACCTGCCCAGGGCAAGTGATACCCTTTTCATGGATTGTAACTGCAAAAATGGTTTCAAAGCCTGTGTGAATTCTATTGTGACATCTAAGGGGGTGGGGGAGGAACTTCCCTTTCCGTCCCTTACCTATGTGAAATGCAAATGATTTACAATGCTTGCACTGTAACTCGTAATGCTAATTATGAATTGCAACACATTGCATTGTGAATTACACTGGTTTTGCAAATATGCATTCTTCTGTGCATCAGAACCAAGATGTGATTGCAAGTGAATCATCCCTCCATGTCCACTTAGCAACTGCAAGGCACATGTCATCATTTGTGCATCTGCCACAGTGACTGGGACCATGGACCCAATCACCACCTTCCTGCTGCACACACGGAATGGAGAATGGGGAAGAAAATAGTATCTTCAATGAAGAGTACATGCTGGAGAGGAAGAGTGTTTCATAAGGAGTGATACCTGACGGTGCATATTTAGCAGCGGTACACTAGTACGTAATGTGTGGCTTTCTAAAAACCTCTGAAATTGGAGCTAACAAGCAGACATATACAAAAACAAACTGTATCAGCAGTGAAAACATAAAAATGTGAAAGTGGAGGCAATACATTTTGAATACAAAATGTATAATTGATTTCCTCTCTGTGTGACCAATAAACTGATAACCACTTCTACATTTTATTTAGATGTCTTAATTGTTTTCCACATTTGGTGTGGCACTGCCATCTCCTCTCTTTGTGCATCCTTTAATTAAAATGTAGACTTTACGTACACTTTAGTTCTCAGTAATTACATTTTCTCATCTACTCTCCAAATACAAAAGCAAAACAGCATAATTGTGTTTTCCATTTCCAGTTCAATGGCATTACATTAAGGATTCTAATAGCCAAGGCACTTAGAGGACAAGCACATGCACATTAGTCACAAATTTGCTTGCAAATGCAACCATGAAACGTGCCCATGTCATGCTACTTCAGTTATTACCACCACATGCCTATCCCTTTTACCACCCTACATTTCCTGTCTTTTTAGCTCACTCTTGCATGTTCTATTGCACCTCTGCATTCTATCTTTGTCACTATTTTTCTATCTTTCTCCCGTTTCTTCCTTTCTCTCTCTTGCTATGAGTCAGAGTCTCCTGATGTAAAACATATCCCGGTCTACAGAAAAAAGTGGCAGTGCCCACCACCTGCATCTACTGCACCTCTAACCAGAAAAAAAACAAAAGCATAACAGATAAAGGTGAGACTAGACATCTAATGAATGCAACAACAACAACATCGTGAAGGCAGATAAGGTATAATAACCCTAATCAATTAAGATGCTTATGGTTGACCATCTTGAAGCTCCTCCGTTCAAATAAACAGATAGGGACACAACAGCACATCAGATCTGTAATTACGGTAACAGATATCAAGAAACAATCCGCACACCTCCAGAGGCACACATACAATAATTAAGGGGGTCTGTTGCGGACCACTAGCCCCGGGGACCACTACCTCCCCGGGGCAAATTTAAATAAAGGAGGGGGGCTGCCCGGCCCACTCGAGGAGCCCTACATGGCCCTGGAGACTGTCACCCCCAGGGCCGGGTCCAGCAATGTCCTGGGGTGCCCACCCCAGCACATTGCAGTTTGCTATCGCAAGGCGGGAGCACCGCTCCTGCCATGCCATAGCAAACAGTGTGCCCCGCTTTGAGCAAGGGAGAGCATTATGCTCTCGCTTGCTCAAAGCGGAGCACACTTTGCTTTTTGCACACAGGGAGCTGCATGTCAGCAGCTCCCTTGGTGTAAAAAGCAGTGCTGGCTCCCGCAGGTGGCGGGGGGCGGCAGGGACCACGGGGGCCTTCAGGCTCCCCCAAATGTTCCCAATGAAGAGGCCAGGCTGCACGGGCCCCCCTCCCCATTAAAAAAAAAGTATAAAGGCCTTGCCCCTGGGGATGGGGTCCCCGCCTCAGGAGGGGGTCCGCGTGGCCCCCCTCCATTTTTTAAAAGATTTTTTTTTTAAAGGGGCAGGCCCCAGGATATGGGGTCCCTGGGGCCGAAAATTGCCCTGGAGGTGGGCCACTCGGCCCCCTCCCTTTGACTATTAAGCTTAAATTTGTTTTATTTGTTAGAACCAGAGGCAAGGTGATACAATAATAATACTTCCCCTTTCGTGTTATATCAGCATCTGGCCTCTCAGATTACTTTTTCTTTAATTTCTTTAAACAACTCCCCTCCCCCACCCAGCATCCCTTCCCTCTTCCGAGTGCTCTTACACGTGCTGTATTTACAAAGAGAAGATCTATAACTTTGCGACTACTCCCAGGCCAAACAGCCAAGGGATCACTCTGGCTGCTCCGTTAGGCGAAGCAATCGCAGGTATCTAGGGCAGGTGAGCTCCGTGAACTCTTGTGAGAGGAGCCTTAGAAACGGCTGTCATAATTCTTGGTACAAATCCCCTTGTTGTGCCAGGGTCAAGAAAAGCCTCTCCATCCCCAAGAGGTGCCATAACCTGTGTAGTCAATTTAGTAGAGACGGCACCCTCTCTGTTCCCCATAGGGCCAATATAGATTGATGTGCTGCACCCAGTGCCAAAGCGATATGTCGGCCTCGACTAGACCGAAGCAGGAATGTGAGTGGATTGGGGAGACCTAACACTATGTAGGAGTGGAACCTGGGCAGTTGAGTGTCAAAGTGTGTGTCAATGCCTAACAAAACCTCCTCCCAAAACTGCTTCAATTTAGGACACTCCCACTGTATATGTACGAGGGTCCCCCGGGAATCGCAGCTTCTCCAACACCTATCGCTACGTTCCGGGTTCCCCCGATGCAAGAGTTCCGGTGTTAAATACCAGTATGTGGTGATTTTCGATGCTGTGTCCATACTGGAAGTGTTCGAGGCTGTGTGTCGTGCTCGGTAAAAAATGTTGTGCCATTCTCTTGCAGAGAGTTGTCTGCCTATCTCCTGTTCCCACCAGAGCTGTGCAGGGGACTTCTGTTTTAGCTCCCCCCCACAAGAGTCCATACAGTTCAGTGATTAGAGGCCTATCCGTGTCCTTACTCAACAGCCATCTCTCAAATTGGTTCAGGGGGCGTTGTACCGCCTCTCTAACAGCTGGTTGCATCAACCAATGCCTGATCTGGGTATAGGGATATCTCTCCCCTTCTGGTATCAGGAGTTCAGCACGTAAGGTATCGAACAGTATGGAGCCCTCCTCTTCAAAGAAATGTCCAGCAGAACGGCACTCCGGCCTCTGCCAAGTCTTGAACATAGTGACGTCCAGGTCTGGGGTAAAGTCCCCATTTCCCACCACAGGAGTGAGGGGGGAAGGAAAAGATGTAAACCCCCTTCTGCTCGCCACTGTGTCCCATACTTGCAGTGTGGGTGAGGAGACCAGGGATAGATAGAAGTTTACCGGGCGGTGTGTACGTGCCAGAAACGGGACCTTTCACAAGGCCGTTCCTGACAACGCCCTGCCCATAAATAACCATCTCTTTACGGACTCTGGACGTGACCATTCCACTAAATATCTAAGCTGTGAAGCATGATAATAGTGTAACAAACACGGGACCCCCAAACCGCCCCTCAGGGGTGTGCACAACTATGTTTTTGCCTCATCCGAGGGTGTTTGCCGGCCCACACAAAGTGCTGCAGCTCACTCTGTAACTGCAGAAGCATCCCCTTAGGAGGCTGTAGTCAGAGGGTTTGAAATAAATACAGTATCTTGGGTAGGATTGTCATTTTTAAGGAGGCGACCCGTCCAACCCAAGGAAGCGGGTAGAGCCGCCAATGTGCTAAATCCACCTTCACCCTCAATCAGGGGTTTGCAGAGCGCAGCTACTCACCCGAAGGGTCTCAAGGCACTGAGGGGGGGGGGGCAGAGCTCCTGGATGTTACAGTGATTTGTCGAAGAGCCAGGTCTTGAGGTCCTTCAGGAACTTGGGGAGTGTTGGTGTCTGTCGGAGGTGGAGGTGGAGGGTGTCCATGCCTTGGCCACGTTGAAGGAGAAGGAGCGTCCTCCTGTTCTGGTCTTCTTGATGCGTGGTACAGTCGCAAGAGAAAGCTGGGCTGAGTGGGGGGATCTTTGGGGATCTTTGGTGGTGGTTCATGTAGGCGGGTGAGAAGCTTGAAGGTGATTCTCTTTTTGAAGGGGAGCCAGTGTTGTGCCCATAGGTGTTGGCTGATGTGGCAGTGGCAGTGGCACGGTAGGTTGAGGACTAGTCTGCCGGCGGCGTTTTGGACGTTCTGGAGTTTGCGGGTGAGGTTCCTGTTGATCCCAGCGCAGAGTGCGTTGCCGTAGTCCAGTCTGCTGCTGATGAGGGTGTGGGTGATGGTTTTCCTGTGTTCATGGGGAATCCAGTCAAAGGTCTTTCGGAGGAGGGCGAGCGTGTGGTAGCAAGAAGAGGTGACTGCGTTGATCTGGTGGTCCATCTTGAGTTCGGAGTCCAGGAAATCGCGATACTTCAGGGTCGTCACCTCTGCTATAGTCCGGGCGAGCTGGAGGCCCAGGTATGAAATGGACCTCGGAGCCCACTGAATCGAGAATGCCTGAGAGAGAGACATTCCCGGGTTTTGGGGGCAACCGTAAGATCCAAGGCCTGGGATTTGGTGAGGTTTATATGGAATCCTGAGACCGCCCCAAACCGCCCGCCTCCTCTAGTAAGCTCGTGAGCGTCCAAAGCGACTAGCGTGTCATAGGCATACAGTGTGATAAGGTGCTCCTTCCCCCAAAGCGCACTCCTGACACCCCTGGGTTATCCCTAACCCTCTGAGCGAATGGCTCCATGTAGAGCGCGAAAAGTAGGGGGGACTAGAGGCAACTTTGCCGTGTACCCCGACGGATGGGGAAGTGGTCTGAGTTTCTGCCGTTGACTTTTACAGAAGCTTTTGGCATACCGTATCCGCTCAAAACCCAAGCATGGAATCTCTCTCTCAGACCAAAGTTTGCTAACGTCTCTGCCAGATAAAGCCAATGGACGCGATCGAATGCTTTCTCCGCGTCTATGGCAAATAGCATTACTTCGCAGTGCAAGCGAGTAACCCTATCTATCAGGTGCAAAATCTGCTTTGTGTTGTCCGCACATTGTCTGGTCGGGATGAACCCTGCCTGATCAGGCTCGACCGATCCAGGCATGAGGGGTGCAAGGCAGGCCGCTAGAATATCTGTTAACAGCTTCAGGTCAACGTTTAAGAGGGAGTTAGGCCGGTAGGACCCACACTGACGTTTATATTTCCCTGGCTTTGCGGTGACCGTTATGGAGGCCTCTGCCATCGAGGGAGGAAGGGTATCTGGACCATTGATAGAGCTGAAGCCCTAGTAAGGAGAGGGTCTATTTGCCTATAGAAGGTCTTATAGAAGGCCGCCGGAAAGTCATCTGGCCCAGGTGACTTGCATGTCTTTAGCCTTGATATAGCTGGAATGACCTCGTCCACTGCAATCGGTGTCCCCAAACTGGCCATTTGATCCACAGTTAATCGAGTCACCTTGGCTTCCGCCAAATAGCTCCTAATGTCCGAGGTGGAAAGATCTTGCGGCGCGTACAGCGTTGCGTAAAAGGACCTGAATCTCGCTGCCACCTGTTCGTCTCCAGTGACTGAGGTACCCTCCTCTGTTAGTAGAGATTCCACCACGGTGGCCTGTCTCTGCCCCTTAAGTTTATTCATCAATAACCTTCCACATTTATTGCCCCTGACATAGAAGACATGTTTGAGACGTAAGAGTGCATATTCTGCATGGTCTAGATCTAGCCCCGCCAGTTGTTTTCTAGCGGCCTCAAGTTGTATCCATGCCCTAGGTGCCCCAGTGCGGTGATGAATGCGTTCAAGCTCTTGCACCTGGTGCTGAAGCTGTGAGCACTTTTTCCTCCTAATCTTATTGTCTGCCACCGGAATGGCAATAAACTCCCCTCGAAGCACCGCCTTCATTGCGTCCCAGACAGTTGAGATTCTCACCTCTGGCATATCATTAGCTTTCAGGTAGTTCTCTAATCCTTCTCCTATCTGCTTGACCACTTCTGGTCTATGGAGGAGAGTCTCTCGCAATCTCCAATTGCGAGTAGCGGTTTCGCCCCGTGGGAGGGACAAGTCCAATTGGACCATGGAGTGGCCTGATAAGGAGCGAGGCTCTATCGCGATCGAGACCATCGCATCCAGTACTTCACGAGAACCCAGAAAGTAATCAAGCCGATCATGGGATTTATGTGCATGGGAATAAAAAGTGTAATCTCATGTAGCTGGATGTCTTTCTCTCCATAGATCCCTCAGGCCCATCTCTTGAAGCCAGCAGGACCCCCCGTGAATATTGCTCCCGTTGCCCCTTGTCATTGTGATGAGCGATCTAACTCATTGTGGAACACTAAATTAAGATCCCCTTGAGGATCACCTGACGGTCTCTAGTCGAGATGATGTCAGCCACTGCCCTGTGTAAGAACTGTTCCTGACCCTCATTAGGGGCATAGATAGAGCCTATGACTAGGGAGTGTTGACCAAAATGAATGCGGTACCCCAGGAGGCAGCCTTTGATTTCTACAATCCTTGTCCTCACCTTCCCTCTGAAGGAGCGTGAAAAGAGCAGCACCAGCCCAGGTGCCTTACGCGGCAAGGAAGAGAAAAACTGCGGAGGGAATGCTCTGGATTTTAGACTTTGCTAGTGGCTGGCTTGTAAATGGGTTTCCTGAAGTAGGCAGATATCAGCCTGTGAGTGTTCCAGGTACGAGAGTATGGCATGTCTCTTAACCGGGTTTTGAGCCCTTTGACATTGAGGGTCAAGACCTTTAAGCCCATCATCGATACCTTAGGGGAAACCACTCACTCAATCCATCTCCTCCCCTCTCTCCTGGACCTCTCCCCCCTGCCCTGCCCCACAGAGACTCCCCTGAGCAACACCTGACTTGTTGTGGAAAATGTAGTTCAGTGTTGAGCACCCGGAAACCAACCCTAACTCAAAAACAGTAAACAAACATTGTCCCTGGAACGAGGAATGGGCAGGAAGTTCCAACTCCAGTCCAGTGGAAAAAGTGTAGTAGGGGAACGTGACCATCCACCTCTCCTCTCACCTGGCCTCCCCCCTCGGCCACCCGGCCCCCCCAGTATCAAATCACTTATCTTCAGGCGGGCCTTGAGTCCCTGAGTCTTCCGACAGCTTATCAAGCAAGGCCTTCCTCTCCAATGCGATGATCTCAGAATCTAGTCTGGAGCCACCCAGACCAGTAGGCACCTGTCTCCACCACTGGCGCCCACTCACTCGGCCGTTCCGCCTCTCCGGTCCTGCACGCTCCAGGTCCTGGGTATCAATCTGTAGCAGTTCACATGCCTCTACAAGGAGCGAAGGTGATGAAGTCAGTCCTGCCAGTGCAAAGTCAGTTTGAAGGGGTGGCCCCATGAGTAGGAGATCTTCTTATCTCTCAGGAAGGCGGTGACCGGGTGGAATTCCCTCCTTTTCTGGAGCGTAGAGGCAGCAAGATCTTGAAACAAGTGCAGAGTGTGTCCCTGGAACACTATTTGCGACAGTGATTTTGCCACTCATAGGATCCGTTCCTTCAGGGGAAAGCTATGTATGCAAGTTAGAATAAACGCTGCCTGTGGCTGCATGAACCCCCGCGGCCCACTCTATAAGTTCTGTCCAGGCGAATCTTGGCTCATGGTAAGTCACCCAGAATTTGGGCGAACAGATCCGCAATGTAGGCTTCCATATCTCCTTTCTCTGCTTCCTGCGGGGCCCCTCTAATGCAGATGTTGTTCTGCCTGGAGCGGCTCTCGGGGTCCTTTGCATGGGCCTGCAGGTTCAGTTGCTGGTCTGTGAGCCATATTATCTCCTGCTGCAATTGCTCTATTTCCTTGTCCCGCGCACTCTCATGCCCCTCCAGAACATCCACTCGGTCTACAATGAAGTCACCTCCTTCTTTATAGACTGTAATTCACTCGTGAGATCCCGCTTGATGTGATGCAGGTCCTCTCTTAAGGAAGAAAACAGGGTCTCCATGTAGGAGCGTGTGACCTGGGCCCCCGTATCCTCTCCAGTCAGTGAGGCCGCCCTGCTAGTAACCCTCTGAGTCTCCCCATCTTGGGAGGCTGCCGGTTTCGTGAATATGTCTTTGAGTGTACCTCCTTTCTTTGAGCAGGCCAACGACATTGGGGTGGAGCCACAGGTCCCACTGTCTGAAGGTCCAAGCGCTCTACACTCTGCCTCAGGCTGCACTATGAGTGCAACAATGCCCGCTTCGCCTCTCCAGGGGTCGCAGTCCCCACGCCGCCATCTCTCCAATGGGCCACTCCACTCCAACCCCAAGTGGGGTCCTCAAAAGGGGGTCTTGCCTGGGCTCCAGTGACCAGGGCAGCCCTACCCTGGACCTCGCTGCTCCTCCTCAGGCCCTCCACTCTTTATTGCTGAGCCACTTTGCTGCCCCGCTTCTGCTGCTCTGCTCAAAAGGGGGGGCGTCGGCAGGCCCGCTCATCCTCCAAGCCCCCACCGCTCGGGGCTTAATGTGGTGGTGCTGCCCTCTGCTGTCTCAGATGTTCGGGCCACCCAGCCCTCCTAGCCTCGCCGAGCATGTTGCACACTGCTTCTATGATCTGGGTTAGCACCGGTGTGTTGCCTCTCTTCTCTTCCCCAAGTCCTTCTCCAAGTGTGAGAGCAGCCCCAGGCCCTCCTGCTTCCGGGCTGCCTGCGGGTGAGATTCACCAACAACGCATGGGCCCCAGGGATCCCCCACACTCACTGTCCATCTCCAGGGGGCGGGGCCACTTCCTTGCAGTGGCCTCTGCTCCTCTTGGCCGTCTCCACACTCTTCAGGGCCTCTGGAACATGCCTGACATACCTCTGTGGCCCGCCCCTTGCTGCCGAATTCGCCGCAGCTCGATGGGCCCAGCCGGTCTCTGTATTCCCTGCTGGGGCAGTCGGCCGAGTCAGGCCCTCTCACTGCCCCGCTGACTCCAGGGTCATCTCGCCAATGCCGCCCAGGCCTCTGGGACCCCTGGCACTCACTTTTGGTCTCCGAGGGCGGGGCACTACTTTGCTGCAGTCTCCCTTTTTTCGCGGCCACCTCTGCTCACCTCGGGACCTCAGGGGCAGGCCCGTTGCATCTCCCAGGCTCACCCTTCACTGCGGTATCTTCTATGGTGCAATGAGGGCCAACCACTCACCGCGTCTCCTCTAAATTTGACTGGCGGATCACTTCCTCTGCTTGAAATCCCTGCCGGCTCCCATATAGGCAGGGGCCAGTCCAACACCTCCTTCGGCGGCTCCGGTTGCATGCCGTGGAAGAGGGTCCATCTCACCACACTCATGAGCCGCTGCTCAGTGCTCTGACCACCGGGCCCACTCCCGCAGGCCTCTTCCGCTCACCTCTCGTTGGGCAATAAAGCGCCCCCCCCGGGATCGGCAATCCATCTGGAGGGAGCCTCAGCCGCCCCTCAGCTGCTCCGTGTACCTCGCTCTATGTCCCTGCCACAGCTAAACAAGCTGGTGGGGAAGCCGGGTGGCACCGAGGTAGGAGAGACCGAGTTCCACGTCCTACTCAGTCACCATCTTGGCCACGGCCCCCCTTTGACTATTAAAAAATTAAAATACAGGCCGGGCCACGGGGGACGGGGTCCCCAGGGCCAAAATTTTCCCAGGAGGGGGGCTGCGCAGCCCTCCTCGCATTTTATTCTATCAAACGTTTTTTTTAAAAGAGGCAGGTCGCGGCTGATGGGATCCCCGGGCCACCAATGTTCAAGGGAAGGGGAAGTCCCCCCTTCCTAAAAAAAAAAAGCTGGCAGCTTGCCGGAGGCCCTACCCCCTTTCTCCACTACTCTGCAAACGCACTTCCTGGCATGCTTCTTGATGGGGGATGAAGTCCCCTTGGCTACTGAAGGTCCTTAGGGGCCAAGACGACCTCCTGTTACCTCCAGTAAGCCCCACACAGTGGGATTGCTGAGAGGTGGTCGGAGGCCACACCCCCTTTCTCCACCCTGCAAACACGCCTCTCGGTGCACTGCTGGTGGGGGGATGAGGTCCCCTTGCCTCCTGAGGTCCTCAGGAATAAAGTGGACTTCATCCTCGAAGCAGTAGTGCGCCAGGAGCTGTGTTTACAGAGTAGTGAAGAAAGGGGGCGTGGCCGCTGATGACCTCTCAGCAATGTAGCTGTGTGGGTCTTACAGGAGGTAACAAAAGGGCTAGTTGGCCCCAAAGACCCTGAAGAGCTAAGGGGACTTTATCCCCCAACTAGTAGTGCGCCAGGGGGTGCGTTTGCAGAGTGGTGGGAAAAGGGGGCGTGGTCACTGAAAACCTATCAAAAAACTCACTGCGTGGGACTTACTGGAGGTAACAGGAGGACTTGTTGGCCTTCAAGGACCCTTTGATCCAAGGGAACTACATCCCCCAACTAGTAGTGCACTGGGAGGCGTGTTTGCAGAGTGGTGGAGAAAGGGGGCGTGGCCTCTGACAACTTCTCAGCAATCCTGCTGTGTGGGGCTAACTGGAGTTAACAGGAGGGGTAGTTGGCCCCCAAGGACATCCTTTGGGGCCAACTACCCCTCCTGTTACCTCCAGTAAGTCCCACACAGCAGGATTGCTAAGGTGTTCGGAGGCCATGCCCCCTTTCTTCAGCACGCAGCAAACGCGGCTGCTGGCGCACTACTGGTTGGGGGATGAAGTTCACTTTACTCCTGAGGGACCTTGGGGGCCAAGAAGCCCTCCTGGTACCTCCTGTAAGTCCTACACAGTGGAATTCCTGAGAGCTTGTCAGAGGCCACCCCCTTACACCACCGCTCTGCAAACATGACTACTACTTTAAAAAAACATAGAAATTCACAGAAAAAAACTAAAGGTTTCAAGGACGTTATAGTTAGGAATTAGCATTTAAAAAACCATAGAAATTCACTGTAAAAAACCAAAGGTTACAGGGACGTTACAGTTAGGAAATATAATTTAAAAAACCCTTAGAAATTCACTGAAAAAACCGAAGGTTACAGGGACGTTATAGGTAGGCTGACATTTCACTCGTTCGAAACCAGAGAAATTCAGCAATTATAGTTAGCAGAGCTAACTATTACTCATGCCCCCGCAATGCACTGCTTATAATCTCACATATTACATCACTCATGACATGGTCAGTGACATCTCTGATGATTATCACTGATGACATCTCAAATGACTTCACTGATGACAGCACTGATGACATCATCCACAGAATCTCTGACGCACCCACTCACATCCCAATATAACCTTTCATACACCCACTCCGACTTCCACACTACCATTCTCAAAACCATTGACACACCCATACCCGTACTTATACACCCACTTAATGATTCATAGGACCTCACACATCCACTCAGTCACCCATATAGCCACACATACATCAATTCACTCACTAATACAGCCACTGATATATCCACTCATACACCCATACAGCCACTCACACACTGTCAGTCACCCATAGAGCTACTCACACACCTACTCACTCACACATAATGTCAATCACACAGCCACTTAGTTACCCATGCAGTTATACACACACCCACTCACTTATTCATACAGATACTAACACATACTCACCTATACAGTCACTGAGACAAGCACACACTCACCTATACAACCACACATAACCAACTCACGGACCAATACAGCCACTGATATATCCACTCATACACCCACATAGCCACTCACACACTGTCAGTCACCCATATGGGACTACTCACACACCTAGTCACTCACCCATAGTCAATTACACAGCCACTTACTCACCTATACAGCTATACACACACACACCCACTCACACATTCATACAGATACTAACACATACTCACTCACCTATACAGTCACTGACACAAGCACACACTCACCCATATAGTCATGCTCGCAATCACTCAGTCCCACATACAGTCACTCATATACTCCAACACTCACCTATACTGACTTTCTCATATGCAGTTACTCACCCATATACCACTGACACATCCATTCACTCACCGACACATTCATACACACATTCAGTCACCCATACAGCACCTCACAGATGCATTCTCTAACCCATACAGCCACTGACTCACCCACTCATTCATCCATGCAGGCAGTCACACACCCCCTCACCCGCCCACACAGACACTCATACAGGTACTCAGACAAGCAATCAATCACCCATACAATCACTCACGTAACCACTCACCAACCCATACAGCCACTTAGACACCAACTGACAGACTGAGACAGACATTCGCTCAACCTAGTCACTCACCCATACATTCACTGAGACACCAAATCACTCACTTATACAGTCAATCACGCACTCACTGAATCATCCATACAGGCACTTATACACCCACTGATTCAACAATTCACCTTGGTATATATATTTAACACTCATGAACTTTTAAAAAACACTCAGAGTCACTGGATGATGTCATGAGTGATGCCATGAGTGATGTCATTTGAGATGTCATCAGTGATCTGAATAAAGGATATCATCAGTTGGAACTTGAGGAGAATTGCAGGTACATTACAACTTTTGTTGGTCTGTTCCTTTACAAAAGACTACGTTTCGGTGTGACATCAGCTGCAGATCTATTTCAAGATGCCATTCGATGTATCATACAGTCTGTCATGAATGCTTTCAATTATAGTGATGAAATATCCGTTTTTGGAGCTACACAGAAGGAGCACAACAAATTTCTCATGCAAGTGTGTCATTTGCTCGCTGATGCCGATTTATCTTTGAATGCCGACAAATGTTAGTTCCATAATGCAAAGTTAAAATTCTTTGGCCATATCTTGTCTGATGGGGGCATGACACCCTATCTAGCTAAAGTGCAAGTGCCATCAACTGCCAGGATCCCACAAGATGTTTCCATGTTACTGTATTTCCTTGGCATGGCCAGTTATTGCTCTAGATACATACAAGACTTTGCCACTGTCAGTGCGCCAATAAGAGACTTGACGAAAAAGAATGTTTCTTTCCTTTGGCCACATGAATGTGAGCAGAGCTTCCAGAAAATCAAACAAGCTATTGAGAATGCTACTGAAATGGCATACTTTGATCCAAAGCTTTATATTGAGGTTGTTGTTGACGCTAGCGCTGTTGGGTTAGGTGACATCCTTGTACAGCACAACGGACACCCAAATGCTCGAAGGCGCATTGTGGCATATCCAAGTCGAAGCTTGGCCCAAACTGAACATGCTTATTCACAATCTGAGAAAGAAAGCTTAGCAGTGGTGTGGGCTTGTGAACATGTCCACATATTCTTGTACTGGAAGCCCTTGACACTTTTGACAGGTCATCATTGTTGACTATCTTTTGCAATCCAAAGACAACAATGCCTCCTCTCATTGAATGTTGGGGTCTGCGATTGCAAGAATTGTCCATCATCCAGGGAAAGATCAGAATCCTGCTGACTACTTCTCATGAGTACCTCTACAGTGCCTTTGCCCCCATTCTATGAATGCTGAAGCCTACATAAATTTCATCGTGAAATCAAGCACCCTAGCTGCCATTTTGTTGGAAACAATTGTCACTGCCACGAGTCAAGAAAGTGACATGCTAAAACTGAAAGACTATATTGCACATCAGTCTTGGTACCAGCACCCTCGACCTCTTACCAGTAACAGTGAAAGCCAGAAGTTTAAAAATGTCAAAGATAGACTGTCCATTACTCAGGAAGGTATTATTCTAAGAGGTTCGAGAATTGTCATTCCGGAGAGTCTGTGACAACAGATGAGTGAAGTGGCCCATGAAGGACATTGTGGAATTTTTGCCACCAAACGAGCTCTCCGATACAAAGTCTGGTTTCCACATCTCGACGAGAGAGTTGAAAGAGAATTGATGGCCTGCCATCTATACCACTGCCTGTAATCGAAAACCACTCAAAACACCTTAAACATGTCAGAGTTGCCAACACATGCATTGGAAAGAATTGCCTTTGACTTCTTCTGATGGTGAACATTGATGAATACTCCCGTTTTCCATCGATAAAAGATCTCTCATCTATCACTCAAGAGAGAGTCATCGAGAGATTAGATGACATCTTTGCGATGTGGGGGTTCCTGCGATCTTAAAATCTGACAATGGTCCACCTTTCAACAGTCGAGAATTCAGAGATTTTCTCAGTCATCTTAATGTGAAGCATCGGAAGAGCATATCTCTTTTGCCCCAGGTCAATGGACTTGTCGATTGTTTCATGAGTACTCTTAAGAAAGCTGTCCAGTGTGCTGTACTAGAAAAGCACGACCTTAAAACTGTCTTAAATTTGACTCTTCAAGCTCACTGTTCAACCCCTCACTCGACCACAGTTGAAAGCCCTGCAACCTTGATGTTCAGGAGAGCCATGACGCCCAAGTTACCTCAATGGACTGACAGAATATCAAATACTGAGGAAGAAACCTGCATGAAAGACTTGGATCGAATGAGGAAAATGAAGGCCTATGCCAACAAGCACTGACATGCAACAGATGTTACATTCACTAGAGGAGATCAAGTGCTTGTTCATTAGCATAGAAAACAAATGTCTGATGCTCCTTTCGATGCTGAACCAATTCGTGTTGTGACCAGCAAAGGACACATAGTGACTGCCCAACGTCCTGGCAAGTCCATTACAAGAGATTCCTCACATTTCCGACATTTGTTTTTCTCTAATAAACTTTATTAATTATGGGCAATGTCACATAATTAGCATGTAAGAGTATCAGTTTAGTACATAATATTAATTTTCGCTGCTCAGTCGCTATGAACTCACATTTCCTACATGTGGCTCATCGCTCGTCAGGCACTGAGGTCAATGTAGAGACTGGGTCTGAAAGGACACATGAAGACCCTCTGACTGCTGCTATGTCTGCTTGCCCAACAACGGTCATGGACACTTCTATTGCCTGTCCCCAGTTTCAGAAGACACGGTCGAGACATGTGATCAGAGCACCACGAAGGCTCATTAAAGAGCTATGATTGCATAGTGAAGTGCATGCAGGTTTAGAATGTTGAGTTTGCGGTTACACGCAGAAGAATAAGGACATGTTACACTAAGCTCCATGTGTGGCGTAGTGATTGGCGAGTACCAGGGCTAGAGAGGACGCTACATGAGTGGTGCAATGAATCCAAGTTTTGGAGGAAGAGAAGATACTGCAGCTATACAAGACCTTAGAAGAACACTTGTCAATGATGGAAATTTGTGAAATCTGCTGCATTACTTTAGAAACCTTTGTTCACAGCACCCAGACTTTACTGTACCTTTCAGAAGCTAACAAGGATGAACCATGCCTCTCCTGTGAATTGCCCAAAGTTTGTGTTCATTGAGGCTGACAAGTTCTGCATGTGAGTGAGTGAGTTAGTTGGCTTTCAGGATGTTTGACTGGATATAGGATGACTGGATATAGGACAGATGGATGGATTAATTATGTACTTTACAGTATGACCAAAATATTGTCCAGCCACTTGCCATTTTGCTCTGAGAGGTTGCGATGGAGAGGTGGGAATAGCTTGGCTTCTGAGAAAAGATAAGGGCCTGATTTAGAGTTTGGAGGATGGGTACTCCATCACAAGCAAGACGGATATCCCATCCTTCTTATTACAAGTGCATTATAGTCCACCCGTCCATATTTAAAGTTGGGACGACAGTCAACTTTCCATCGATGGAGCCAACAGGAGTTCCGTCTGTGAAAAGCTTTCTCCAATGGCCTGATGTAGCAGGGACCATTGGAGCATGGGCATTACACTGCACTCCCTACATAGGTGGATGGAATGATGTCCTTTTTTTCTGTTCATGCTGATGGACAGAACAAAAACAAATGACCCCCCCCTCCCAGGAAAAAAACTCCCTGGGTGATGGGTCATTAGTTTTTTTGTTTTTCAACTACAATCTCCCATTTCTGGGAGATTGTTTTTGAAAACCAAAAGTTTGTAAATGTTTGTTAGACAAGTGTCAAAATGACAGCAGCCATCCAAAAACCTTTGTTCCTTGACATGCAACACTGTGATGGCGGCTCCTCTCAAGGTGCACAGATCGCCGCTGGGCCAGTGGTGATCTCTAAATTTGGCAGATGTTAGTTCCTCGGGGTGGTGGACATGATATTCTCTACCACCTTGATTGATGGAGTACTGTCTGCCAGAATCTAGATCTAGCCCTAAGTCAATAGCCATGATCTGAATTGCATATTGGCAATGGCAATTATGCAATATGATATGGTCGCGTATGAGGCTTAGTAGTCTATGTCCATGTCCACTTGTAGAAAAATGGCATTCTCATTTAACAGAAAGAAACAAATTGGTTCTGTGTGAAAGTTGCCACTCACAGCTACAAGTAGAATCAAGACTTACACGTGAATTATGCATACTGATTAAAGGATGAAGCCCTCAACTGATTACCTTCTGCCATCTTCTTTCATAATAATATCTTGATATTTATTTAGTGCTTAATACAGCAGGTTTTACCATTTCTATGTACTAAAAATGGCAGCACCGCCAATAGCCAAATGTAAGGATGCTCAAGCTATTGACCCCAGAAGGATGATAAGATGAATTGTCCCTGCCACGATTCAAACTCGGGAAGCGCAGACCACTCCAGCACCAAGGGGCATATTTACGTTCCCTGCTGATTTGCAGGGATGCGCCAGGGAAGATGCGTCACGCAAGTTTGCCCTTGCGCCACCGCCGATGCGCCGCATTTACAATGCGGCGCGCCGTGGCGCACGGATGGGCAGATGCGTGTCGCATCCCCCGACGGAAAGGCGGCGCATTGCTGGAGTCGCGTCGCAAGCGCGACGCGGCTCCAGCAAGGCTCGGGGGTGCCCTATGCCTAACATGCTGCGTCAATCCTTATGCCTGCTTCAAGCAGGCGCAGGTTTTGACGCAGCATGGGCGTAAAAGTGACTCAGTGAAATCTTGTAGATTTCACTGCGTCACTTTACAAGGCGTACCTGCGAGGGAACGCCCACCCTGCGCCGGAACGCCCACATGAAACCTGACGCAGGTTTCATGTGGCGCAGGGGTTTACAACGTGACGCATCTCCCTAGATGCGTCACGTTGTAAATATTGCACAACGTGGCGCATGTTTTGCGTCGCTGCTGCGTCACATAAGTGACGCAACGGCGGCGCAAAAGTGGCGCAAGGGGCTTGTAAATCCGCCCCCAAGTGCCTAACTCGCATATTTATCTTGCTGACTATTTTCTCTCCTCCGCTGCTGTGCAAGAGAATCGGAAAAAGCACGTGCTGCAAAGTAAGTTTGTGTGTGCTACACCAAAGCCACGCATCCCTCAAAACGATTAATACATAATTCAGTCATTACAGGGTTGTATTCCTATGAGTATCTTTTACAAGCCTGGAAATGACCCTTCCCAAAAAGCTCCTACCCAGTTGCACATGTACATTTATGTCTACAACATCTAACATCTTCTGTTTCCAAAATATTTTTTTTCCTGTTTTGTAGCTTTCATTGAAGCCAAGGTGCTCATTAAAGAGAAAATTATGCACGGATTTACAATGCCACTGGGATTCCTGGATTGCATCTTTAAATAGACTGAGCGCTAATGGGATAAAGTGGCTGGTGGATGGTAAATGAGGTTAAATAAAATGTCCCGGATATAGCTGCTCCTCGCTTTTAACTGTTTTTGCCCACATCTACTTAATGGCTGCCGCGCTGTCCTCTCAGTTCGTGATTCTTTGGTTTCCAGTAATGAAGACATCAGGCTCCAGGGACAGCACAGGAAGAATGTGGCTGCTTCCAAGCTGACAAGTATTGTTAGTTTTATTCATTATTAGTGGAGCTCCACTGGATACACAGATTATAAATAGGTTGTGTGTTCTTTGCCACTGGAGCGTTACTGTCCTGTAAGGAGCAAACTAATGCGATATGAAAGGCCTTTGTCAAGCCAGAGGACCCTGTTGCTTCATAGGCCTTGATTGTGAGTGCCTCAGAAAACCCTGTTTGCACCAGTGTCCCTACTACGATTTTCCCGACTTTTCGGAATTTTCCGCATGTAAATTCCTGCCCAGGTTTACTGGGAAAAAAGAGCAAGGAAAATACTGGAACATGCAGATTGTAAGGCGGTAAGCACCACAACCCACACGGCATTCTCTATTCCAATGAGGGAACTCGTAAGTGGAGTGATTTAACGCATCCGATAAAAGACAATCAAGGGGTATTGTCAGGACTTTAAGTGGGCCAGGTCCCTCCAGGTCCCAGACCCGGTAATAATTATCCCTATCAGGCCCTATATTCATGCCCTTTATTGTAAAGGCAAAATATTGATCGGTTTCTGAACAATGAAGGTAAAAACGTTGTGGGAATCATTGCCAGCTATTTAGTTACTGTTTATTATTCCCATGAAATATTTAATCTTCCATTCCTTAAGAGTATTAGCTATTTCCAGGATGTTGTGTTTCTGTATTTTATTTCGTGTAGCATAATACTCTTGTATAGCCTATATTTTCAACTGAGTCTCCTCCAGTGTTTGTAATGGCCTCAACTGAGCACTCTGGAGTTGAGGCGGAATGCAGTAAGAAGTTCTGACTGTGCCTGTCATTGGGTTAAAAAGGTGTTCAGATTCATGGTCATGCAATCCTTGGCCTCTCTGCAGAGCACACAGAGCAATGGTCATGTATTCCAGTTGCAATTGTGATTCTGTGTAAATGTAATTGTAATTGTATTTATATAGCGCTTACTAGCACGGATGAGACGTCAAAGCGCTTTTTCGACGAGTAGCATGCTACTCCGGAACCCAAAAAGGATTAGTGGTGGATTAGTATAGCAAATATGTGTTAATTTGAGCAATGGACATTAGCCTGTGAGTTGGATTGAATAGGATAATGGAGGGATAGAAGAAGGAAGAGTTATTTGGGAGATCATAATAGTAAGATGAGGCTTGGGATGAGTAAAAGGAGAGATGGAGGAGGGAAGAGGGATTAGGGAAATCATAGTAGTAAAATAAGGTTTGGGTGAGTCAAAAGAGGGATACATGAAGGGAGAATTTACAAAAATAATGTTTCAGGTGAGCCCAGGAGGGATGGGGGAAGAGTCTAGAAAGGTTCCTTTTGGAGATCATAGTGGTAGAATGAAGTTTGGGAGGAGTCAAAGAGTGTAGGTAGAGGATATATTGAGAGAGGTATAGGGTGAGACAGTAGTGGATTGGGGAGAGTCAAAGGTGTTTTTTTCTTTTTTTTCTTTTCTTCTACAGTAGGAGTAAAGTAACAAATATATAGATGCATAACTACATAGAAAGGGTATACATGTATAAGGAAGATAATATAGAGAGATTTAAATTTGCATTGTACAAACTCAGGCTTTCGAGTGCTACTGTACTTGGAGCTAATTTATTTGTTTTTTTAATAACTATTTTTCTTTTTTTTAAAGTGATCTTTTCATCAATATTTCAATAGTGACAATTTAAAGCTTGTTTGCCTGGGATGAGGTTTTCTTCCAGTACCCAACCTTGTAACTTTTCAAGTATACTTCCAGTCAAGAGCATCCCTGCTGAGTCTTATAAAGCAATCTTTCTAGTTTTGTGAGCCCTTCCTTGACCCTTTTTTGTGGAGCAGGAGGATTAAACTTTCAGTTCAGGATTTTGGAATGGTTCCACTTTTGTAACAAGGAATACAAATTGGAGATATCTGTGGAGAAGGTAAAAGTAAAATAAAATGCAGTGCTTAAAGGGAAATGGGTGTGTTATATGCTTGGACTAGTGAAGTGAAGGAGAATAGAGGAAGTGCATTCAGGAGAGAGTAAAAAGAGGGTGCTGAAAAGGAAAGAGATGAGGTGTAAGGTATGCAAATAGACGAGATGTGGAGAGAAAAAGGCAGTGCATGCCTAACATAGAGTGAACATAAAGAGAATGATTAAGACACTCTACAGTCTGGAGACCATTACCCCTTCCAAAGGCCTCAGGCAAGTTTTTATTTTTGATATTTCCACAGGTAACAAGACACAACCAACATATACAGCTACTGGTCTTGTAATCATCTCACAGCCTCCACGCGTCATAATCAAAACATTTTTGATTCCACCCACCCAAACCATGGTACTCCCACCATTTGCCCCATATCCTCCCATGCTTTTATGGGCATCCTTGGGCCTCTTAGACAGGCTTTTCCTGTTGGACGCACCAGTCCACACCCACCCGGCATTAAGTCATTATAAAGGGTGCCACAGGGTTCCACTTTCTTTCAATGTCCCTCTTAGCGACCAATGTCGTGATTCCCAATGAACAAGCGTACCACCCTCGGCCCACCCAAGTCCTCCAGCAGACCCAGCAGGGCTGTCTTGGTTGTGAGATCAAGATGTTGGCTCAGGATGGAGGAGAGTTCTCGCCCTATCTTCCACGAGTAGTGGGCTTGTAGGGCAAGACCACACCACATGAAAGAAGTCTGCATCTGGTGAGGGGCAGCGGAAGCAGGTTGCCTGGGAAATCATGACCTGCTTTACTTGGAATGAGGAGTAACAATGCAACTGGGAAAACAATTCCTCTGTTACCTGTCGGTTACCTGCTGGCCGTTAAAGCACCAAGCACTTTGAAGGTAGAAGACAACATTTATTGAAAGCCTTTATCTTAATTGATGACTTCACATCCAATGCATTGGTGCATAGGGCGTTGCATTAACGGCTATGCAACTGCAAAGCCCCTTCTATGCTGCACGTTTTAAATCATCTACAGTCAAGCAGGAATCACAAAAAAATGAATGGGCTTGATTTGCAAAGGTAACTTACACCTTTGACTAAGAGTACACTTTGGAGTAAGTTTACTACTTTTCGGTATTCACAAACTCTGAATTCCTACTAAAAAAACAGTAGTAAGTCCAGCACTACACATAGCCAACCATTGGTACTGCAACACACTCCCTTAGAAAATAATGGAGATGGGGACTTAAAATCAAACCACATAGGAAATAATGTTATGTTAAATTATTTGTAGCATCTTGTGGTGTGTCCTTCACTTTCTGGTGTATTTTGAAGTTTTTGGTGGGTTAATTATGGCATCTTTAGATAAGAGCAGTAGAACACCAGCCAGCCCACTAAGAAGTCCTTGGCGTGACAATGTTTTATTATTCCTGCAGGTGCCAAAAAAGTGTCCTAAAGGTTTGTTGCCTGTAACATCCACAGTAAACAGCTCTGTAGGGGGAATGAAAAAAGTATAGTTGTAGGACTTCCGACATTTGAAAGCACATGAGCGCCATCTATTCCGCACACCTTATGCATGCAGAACAACAACAGGATGTGGCGGAGGCGTGCATGTCAAGATCTGGAGCCTCCCTCGGACCAGGAGATACAGTGCCTGATGAAGTACTGCAGGGCCACTCAGACCTAAATTCTGCATATCAGGACATGATAACATACTTCAGGAGGTGCAGTCTACGTATTTATAGTGGAGAGTAAAGCACTTAATTGAGGGACAAGTTAGTTTTGGGGCACAAGTGTGTAAAGAAGGACTAGTTTTTTTCTCACTCCAAGTTGACATGCTCTGTTTTTGGTTTGTTTTTCAAGTAGAGGCTTGGCCATCTAATTTTCCTTGGGTGTTTGGGAGGAGTGGGCTCTCCTTCAAGGCTTCTGTACAAGGCAAAAGGTGTTCGTAGTAGGAGCTTGGCCACTTAATGGGGTTTAGATGTTTTGAGGGAGTGGACTCTCTGTAAAGACTTCTGTAGAAGGTGAAGGGTCTGCTTAGTAGGAGCCTGGCCTAATGGGACTTGGGTGTCTGGAGAGAGAGGGCTCTCAATGAAGACTTCTGTAGAATGTGAAACATGTGCCCACTAGGGGCTTGGCCACCTAAGAGTGTTTGGGTGTCTGTAAGGAGTGAGCTCTCCGTGAAGACTTCACTACAAGATGCTAGCTGAGCGTTGCAGTGGCTTGCCCAATGGTGTCTCATTGATTGCATCTGAGAGGTTGCCCTACCCCAAAGGGTCTGGTACAGGCCAAAGGGTGCGCATAGTTGGGGCTTGGCCATTTAAGTGGCTTGGGTGTGTGGAGGGAGTTGACTCTCTGTGAAGACTTCTGCACAACTAATTGTCCTTGGATGTGTGGAGGAAGTGGGCACTTTGCAAAGACTTGTGTACAAAGTGAAGGGCTGCGTTTTAGGGGCTTGGCCACCTAAGTGGGTTTGAGTGTCATTAGGGAGCGGGCTCTCTGTGAAGGCTTCTGTGCAAGGTGAAGGGTGTTCATAGAATGGGTTTGAGACTAGCAATTAATTGACTGTGCCCAAGAGATCTCCTACCAGGGTCTGATACAGGGTGAAGGGTGTGTGGAGTAGGGGCTTGGCCACTTAAGCGGGCGGATGTCAGGAGGATGTGGGCTCTCCATGAACACTTATGTATAAGCGAGTCTTGTGTTTTTTTGTTTTTTATTTATTTACACCGATTCTGCAGTACTCCCATTAGAGCGAGCGTGGAAGCCCTTGTGTTGTTGCAGGAGTCCACACCGGGGTTTGTGATGGCTCCTGTGAGAGTATTGCAAAACTGGCAGGCCAAACATTTATTTTTTTACCCTCTAGGGGTTCACTCTATGAAGCTCTAATAACTGTAAGGGGGTTAGGGTACACCTACCCTGTCCCTTTACATATTGTTTTTTTGAATTTCAGGTTACAGTGACTGAGTCCCCATGTCCTGTAATGGCAGCAGCAACATCTATGTTTGGGTTATGGTCAGCTAATCAGATTGCTCAGTCCCATAACACCTCCCTGGTCCAGCGGTACCTAGATGGCTGACAGGAAAAAAGCCTTCTTGGCTCATCAGACTGCATTTTTTTTTTAAATTTGCGGTCCCTCTGGGCTCCTATGAACAAACTGTCCTGATATCTTCATTTTTTAACCTTCATTTCTCAAAACAGTTGAATGGATCTACACAAAATCAAAGACGCCTACTTTCTGAGTAAAGAACTAGCTTTCTGGCAAATCAGATGTCATCCTGTTCAGTCGTTTTCTCTGTATAGTTATCTAAAATTGCATGCCTCATGTTTTTGGACCCCCCCTTTTTCTTCCCCCCACACTTGACAGAACAACCCGAAACTCTCCAGAAAGGAACTGACATGGATGAACATTTTTTGGGAAAGTCTTGTGAAGATTTGTCAAATGGTGCCAACTTTATTAGTGAAACAGAAATTCTCTTTCTATGGAAACTCTGACCTAACTGGAAGTGCACAGAGGTGCTCGAAAAAAATCCTCACCAATTTCTTTAATTAAGGGGAGGGAAGCTATCCGACCCCCTCCCTGAGCCTTTAAAGGTCCCGGGGAACCCATCCCCTGGGACCGGCTTACTTGCTGTGTCCTGGAGAACCCCCGGGAAATAGTGGGGTCCACTGAGCCTAATGAGACTCAGGGAGGGGGCCCCTCTCCCCATTTAATATAGATACGGCCCTGGGGGATGGGCCCCCAAGGCCAAATTAGGCTCAGGGAGGGGGGCCACGTGACCCCCTTTAAAAAAATACAGTCCTAGAGGAATGGGGTCCCCAGGGCTAAATGAGGCTCTTTAAAATAAATAAGGCCCTGGGGGATGGGGTGCCCAAGGTCTTTAGAAGATGGTGTTTATGTAAAGTTTACAGCACAAATGAAGGATGCATTTAGTATGACCTTTAGCACCTTCAGACCTTGGTTATTTTAAGCGAATAGTGTCTCTTTGGACCAGTTTTGCAGAGAGTGTATACTGTTCTTAGTGGATAATTTGTAATACTCTTTGGTGTATTTCACATGAGAGTTTCACTGTCTGCAAACAGTGTAGTACAGAGTAAACTCTCTCCATAGACTAAACATTGTTTAAAGTACCCACTTTTCTACTCATATCAACTTCATTTCTCAATGTATGTTTGGTGACTGTGAGACGTTTGATACAGATAAAGGCTGTCTGTAGTAGGTTATTAATTTAGGAAGAGATGTTAAGAATCTTGAGGGACCTGGCTTTCTTTGAACACTTGTATACAGATTTAACAATGTGTGCAATAAGGGTTTTCCATATATCTGCGGTTGATTGTTAAAGTAAACTAGGCTACCCGTGAAGTGTATGGCTAGGGTCAATGCTGCATATAACCCATGATTGCTACACCCAAGGGAGTTGTATCTGTGATGGCATTAATGATGCTTCGTATTATTATGAGCTATTTTGCACCATACTAGTTTACAGACCAATGAAGTTTGGATGATATCATCATCGATGTCACCAGTGATGTCATCAACGACGTCATTTGAGATGTCATAAGTAATGTCATAAATGATATGATAGAGCTTGTCATAAGTAATGTAATATGTGGGGTCATAGGCAGTGCATGGCGGGGGCACAAGTTATACTTAGCTCTGCTAACTATAACTTGTGAATTTCTGTTTTTTTTTAGTTCAAAACATTAATGTTGTCACTGACATATTCACCTAACTATAAGGTTACTTTAATCTATTTTTTCCAGGTGAATTTCTACTTTTAAAAAAAAACAAAAGCAGATCTTTTTATTACACCTAACTATAACGTTACCTTAACCCTTGTTTTTTCAGTGAATTTCTTTTTTTAAGCACAAAGTAATATTTTATTACCATATGTAAGCCAAACCATCGCTGTGCATGGCTTTTGCGGTGTGCAGTATAAGGTAAGCCTTTGGGCCCGCGGAAACCCCATCCGAGGCCAAATTAAATTAAAAAAGGGGAGGGGCCGCGAGGCACACCTCCCTGAACTTAATTTGGCCCCGGCGATCCCATCCTTTAGGCTATACAAATTAAAAAGGGAAGGGGGTCCTGTGGCCCCCCTCCCGAGCCTCATTAGGCTATGGGGACCCATCCCTCAGGGCCTTATACATTTTAAAGCAGAGGGGGGCCACATGCTCCCCTCTCCGAGCCCCATTCCTGAGTCTATTATGGCCCTGGTGACCCTATCCTCCAGAGTCATTTATATTTTAAAGGGGGCTTCTCCCTGAGCCTAGTATGGCTTGGAAACCCCATCCCCCAGAGCCTGTTTTTAAAGGGGAGGGGGCCCGAGGCTCCCCTACTCAAGCCAATATAAGCCGCCAGGAGCCCACCCTCGGTACCAAAACTTAGAAAAAGGGGAGGGGGCCCCATGGCCCCCTCCTCAAGTCTTCTTAGGTCGTGGACTCCCCATCCGCTAGGGCTTTTTTTTATTAAAGGGGAGGGGGCCGTGGGGCACAACGACTTAAGCATTACTAGGCCCTGGGGACCCCATACCCCAGGGCCTCTACTTTTCTTAAAGGGGAGGGGAGCCACATGGCCCGCAAAGCTGTTTTTAGTTCTGGGGATTGATTTCCCTAGAGCCCGCATTAATTAAAGGTGGGTGGGCAGGGAAACCGCTGTGGCCCAGGGTGGGATCCCTGGGGCCAATAAAGGCCCTTTTTGAGAAATTTCAGCACCGGTGTTGGGCTACCCAGAGCCTGTGAAGACTCAGGGAGAGGGGCTGCGTTGTCTTGCACTTGTTATTGAATCATTTTGACCTCGGGCCCCTCACAAAATATGGAACTGAGGCAGAGGATAGGGAGATGATAAGGCACCCTTTTGGGTGAGGATGTGGCGTGAGGGCTAAAGCTGCAGACTATGGGGCTGGTAAACCGGGTTCGAGTTTTGGCATCAGCTTAACATCCTTGATTTTGGGCAAATCACTTAATCTCACCATGCCTACAAAACTGAATGTGTCCTTGTATAAAGTAACTGGTGCTTATGTAAAGTGCTCCCATACCTTCAGGTGGTGTTGGCGCTATATAAACTGCACAAAAAAAATAACGTGCTTATGTAAAGCACTCCAATACCATTGGGTGATGTTGACTTTATATAAAACTGCACAAAGAAAGTAACTAGTGCTCATTTTAAAGAGCTCTAATACCTTTGGGTGGTGTTGGTCCTACATAAAACTGCACAAAAAATTTGAAAAAGAGTTGGTGGAGGAGGGGATCTGTGCAACGGAGTTCAGTGGTGACAAGCAGTGACGGGCTGGAGGTGGACAGGCAACCAACAGCAAATGCGGGCAGCCACGGGGAGATTGGGGGGCATATTTACGTTCCCTGGCGCATCCCTGCATATCAGCAGGGATGCGCCAGGGAAAATGCGTCACGCAAGTTTACCCTTGCGCCACGTCCGATGCGCCGCATTTACAATGCGGCGCATCGTGGTGCAAGGATAAGCAGATGCGTGACGCATCTGCCGGCGGAAGTTTGGCGCAGTGCTGAAGTTGTGTCGCAAGCGCGACGCAACTCCAGCACTGTTCCAACCTTCCCTATCCCTAACATGGTGCGTCAATCCTTATGCCTGCTTGAAGCAGGCGTAAGGATTTGACGCATCAGCGTCCGAAAAGTGACTGCGTGAAATCTTGTAGATTTCACTACGTCACTTTTCCGAGACGTTCCTGCGCCGGAACGCCCCCCCCTGCGCCGGTACGCCCACATGAAACCTGACGCAGGTTTCATGTGGCGCAGGGGTTTACTATGTGACGCATCTCCCTAGATGCGTCACGTTGTAAATATAGCGCAACGCGGCGCATGGTTTGCGTCGCCGCTGCGTCACATGCGTGACGCAACGGCGGCGCAAAAGTGGCGCAAGGGGCTTGTAAATATGCCCCTAAGTGATTTGCCCATAGTCAGAAAAAGTGGAACTGAGGCTGAGGCTAGGGAGACGATGTAGCATCCTCTTGGGAGAGAATGTGGTGTAAGGGCCAGAGCTGCTGGCAATGGAGCAGGGAAACCGGGTTTGTGTTTCGGAGTCAGCTTCACATCCTTGATTCTGGGCAAATCACTTAATCTCCTTATGCCCCCAAAAATGAATGTATCCTTGTGTAAAGTAACTAGTGCTAATGTATAGTGCTCCAATAACTTTGGGTGGTGTTTGGTACTACATATAACTGCAAAAAAACAAAATGTGAAAAGCAGAGTGGGAGTGGAGGGAAACTGGGAGAAGAGGGCATGTGAGCAAAGGGAGTTCAGCATAGGCAAGCAGTGAGGGGCTGGAGGTTGACGGGCAACCAACAGCAAATGCGGGCTGCCATGGGGAGATAAGGTGATCTGCCTAAGTTCGCGGTGTCCTTGTGAAAAGTAACTGGTGTTAATGTAAAGCACTCCGATACCTTGGGGTGGTGTTGGTACATAAAGAAAACTGGACAAAAAGAGTAATTGGTGCTAATGTAAAGCGCTCCACTACCTTCTGCTCACAATGTTAGGCAGGTTTACAGTCATGAACATGAGGAAATACATCGCATCAGCAATCACATTAAAAGGACTACTTTTTCCATGGACACTGAGGGGCAGGCAGACCTTGATGACATCAAGATTCAGCCTGGCTCCTTTGAAAAGAATTCAAGTTAAGCAACAATGGCAAACGGGAACACCACCAGTGAATGCAGAAAAAGTAAGAATAGTGTCCCGATGGGAGAAATTTGAGGAAATAGAGTCCCAACCTATGAAATAAAAGCATCAAGGTGAGACATGAAAAGTTCAATCATTTCACACAGGGGAAACATGGCTATGCAATTACAGTAGAAGACACAGGTACTTTAGAAGCTCTGACATCCCCTGTGATAACGAATATTGGGTCTGGTGGCTTAGTGGACTAATGCTTCCACTATAGGGGCCTGTGTTTGACCTCATGGTCACAGGTTTAAATCCCAGCGGGTCCAATCAGCCTTTCATCCTTCTGAGATAGATAAAATGAGCACTATTGACTTGGGCAACAATAAGCATCTGTTATTCAGTGCCAAGTTACCCTTCGTGGTGAACGTGCGCTTTACAAATACACATGTTGTTTTCAATTATGTTATTACTGAAATCTGATTTTCCAGCTAGAAACACCATTGTCGAACGACCAAATATGGTGTTAACACGCACACACCTAGTAGCCACACATGCGGAAAATAAACAGAGACTACATGTGTACCAAGTAATAGCAGTCATGCACACATGCTCCAATCAGCATGTCAGCTACACACTAACAGGACATTAAAAGGCAGAACACCACCACTCACTAGAATTAAACAGACTACAATGGGGGGTTAAAGCAGTGACGGGGTCAGGGTAGGGGGTGATCTGTGGATGGGGCAACACCTGGTGGTCCGAGGGAGCAAGCACAGATGAGAGGGAGGAGGTGGGGTAAACGGAAAGCAGCAACAAAGGGAAAAGCAGTGACACAGTAGGGGGTGATCTGTGGATGAGGCATGAGGGCAGGTGGGAGGAGACGGAATTGATGAAAGCACAAGCACTGTGTAGAGTGCTAAAAAAGAAAGAAAAAAGAAGGTCCTAAAATGGTTGTAAAAAACAGGAGCAGTAAATGTTTACAAGTACTTGGTCTATGCCCTTGGGGGAGGGCTAAACACAAGAAGAGGCATGACCATGCATGCCAGGGACAATTAGTGACAAAGAATATGAGACAGGCGATGGAGCACGCAAATGGGAAGCCTGTGGGGTGGGCTGAAGCCCACAGATTTAACACAACATGTCTCTTCGAGACAGCACATGCGCTGTGTAGCCGAGACCTGAAAATTATCTGAAATCCTTGATGCAGGTGAATGCATTGTTAATCTATCAGAACGCAATCTGTAGTGACTGTGACGAGTGGGTTCTTTCTTGGCATCTCCTGGTGACAGCAGAGTCCATGATTCTCCTTTTAAATTACTCAGAGTATACAAATGTGCAAAATCACCTGGACACTCCACCCGCTTTTGGCTTCATCCCATCCACCTTTGTAGTATGCAAAGGTCTTCCGGTCTTTTCCCAGGTTAATGAACAGCTTAAAAAAAAGCCCAATTGTATTTACCGCTGAATTTGATGACACATTTTTGATGCCGAGGAATATGAGGTCATCTCCACCATATAAAGAAGCACATACTTCATATAGTTAAGAGGAAGTACCATGGTTGGTGGAGATTCATCTCTTTGTAGCCTTTTCATCTTCTCTATATGACGATTCATGTTATCACAGATTTCTGACGAAGACGCTTGAGGAACAATCACATTGCTGTAATTAAATGCACACAAGATCACTGGAGATAATTTCTCATGGACCATTACGCAGCTGTAGTGTAGAATACTGTCTAGACATTTACCCAATGAGGTAGCACTTACTAATTAACCAGCAGAAAGTACGGCAGTTAGGTAGACATTTTGTGCAAAACTGTGGACTCGTGTTGGATAAACGGGCAGGTGAAGTTCTGTTCTGGCCCTGATGCTCATTTAACAGAAATTAAACTCAACAAGAAACACTTATAAATATAAACATAGCAGGTGCCCCAGTTGAAGCTCCACTTCTGTAAAGGTCAAATAATGCTAACATCTTTGGCTTGGCGAAGGCAAAGCAAATGTGTTTTCTGAAAATGATCTGAAATCTTTGATGGAGGTAAATGCATCGTTGATCTGTCGGAGCGTAATCAGTAGTGACTGTGACAAGTGGGTTCTTTCTTGTCGTCTCCTGGTGAGAGCAGAGTGAATGGTTTTCCCTTTAAATTACTACAAGTATGCAAATGTGCAAAATCACTTGCAATCTGTGCCTATTTGGCTCCGCACCATCTTGCTTAGTAGTAGACAAAGGTCTTTCCGCCTTTTCCCATGTTGCTGGGCAGCTTACAAAAAGGCTCCCAAGTGCGTTTCCCGATGATTTTAGTGACGCGTTCTCTATGCAGAGGAATATGAGGACATCTCCACCAAACAAGGAAGAACTTACTTCATATACTTAAGAGGAAGTACCGTTGTTTGGTTGAGAGTCACCTCTTTGTAGTCTTGTCGTTTTCTCTATAGGAGGATACAAGTTATCACAGATTTCTGGAAGAAGGCACTTGAGGGATAATCACATTGCCGAAATTAAATGCACACAAGGTCACAGGAGACAGCTGTATTGTAGAATATGCACTAGACATATACTTAACGAGTTAGTACTTAATAATTAACCAGTAGAAAGTACTCTAGTTGGGTAGACATTCTGTGCAAAACTGTGGACTTTTGTGGGATACAGGGGCAGGTGAGGTTCTGTTCCAGCCCAGTCACTCACAGAGATACTGACATACCCACAGAGCCACTCACACCCACTCACACACCTACACAGCCATTCTCACATCCACTCACACACACACACACACACACAGCCACTCACATACCTACTCACAAACGCATAAAGTCTTTCACACATCCACTCTCACACTCACAAAACCACTCACACACCCACTCACAGACCCATACACCCACTCACACACCCACATGATGACTCACATAACTACTCACAGACCCATACAGCCACTCACACACCCACAAAAACACTCACACACCCACACACCCACCCACTGACCCATACAGCTACTTACACACCTGCTTACAAACCTATATAGCCACTCATACACCTACTCACAGACCCATACAGCCACTCACATACCCACTCATGCACCCATGCAGCCATTCACACACCCACTCACAGGCAAATACAGCCACTCACAAACCCACTCACACACCCACACAGCTACTTTTACACCCACTCAAACACTCATACAGCCGCTCACACACCCACTCACTGACCCACAAAACTACTCACACACCCTCAAAATTACTCCCACACCCACTCATAAACCCATAAAGACACTCATAGACCCATACAGACGCTCACACACCCAGTAACCGACCCATATAGCTACTCACACACCTACTCACGGACCCATACAGCCACTCACTTACCCACTCAGCGACCCATACAGCCACTCACACACCCACTCACACACCCACAAAACCACTCTCCTATCTACTCACAAACCCATACATCCACTCATACAGCCACTCACTGACCTATACAGTCACTTACACACCGTTTCTCAAAGGTAACAGGTTACAATTAGGAAATACAATTTTAAAAAACTGTAGAAATTCACTAAAAAAACAAAGTTTACCAGGAAGTTATAGTTTGGAAATAACATTTAAAAACCATAGAAATTATTTGAAAAAAACAAAGTGAAGCTTACAGTTTTTAAATCATAGATCTGTAAGGCAGCTACAATGGGTTACTGGCCGATGTGCGATGTTCCTTCAAAAGAGGTCTGGCTATTTGCTTGTGCTTCAAAGACATCTTGGTTACATGGAGTTTCCAGGACACACTATCAGATAGATTTATGCCCAGGTAATCTCTCGAGCGGAACCCCGCCTAGGGTGAGTCTCCCCATATACGACTTATAGGGATTTATCACCATATATTTGATTTTGGACGCATTGATCTGTAGGCCTCGCATGTCACAAAAGTATTTAAATTGGTTTAAAAGCAGCTGTAGCCCCCCTGGAGTTTTGGACACTAACAAAGTTTCATCTGCAAATAGGAGAGTCACAACTTTTTCCCTCCCCAGCTAGGGAGCATCTGCTGGGTAGAGAGACAAAAATTGGACTACACTATTCAGGTAAAGAGAAAAAAGAGTTGGTGCCAGCACACACCCTTGATGAACTCCCCTACCAACATCGATTGAGTCAGTAAGTTGGCCTTGATTGCCCCACCACACTCTAGTATACTTAGCCTCATGGAGGCAAATGTCTAAGGATAAAATCCCATTAGGCATCCCCATTTCATTTAGCACATGCCACAGCTTACTTCTTGAGACTAGGTCGAAGACTGTCTTCAAATCAATAAAAGCAACATATGAGCTTCCCTGGCCAATGACCACTGTTTTCCAAAATGAAATAAGAAAACGAAGCACCTGGTCAAATGTCCACATCCTCTGTCTAAAACCAGCTTGATAGGATGTTAAAATATCATTGTTGCTTATCCACTCCTGGATCGCGGACAAAAGGACACAACAATTGTTTTTCATTGAAGCGATAAGGAGGATGGGCCTATGGTATCCTCCAGTTTGCCACTCCAATCCATGCCTCGAGTCCAGGCCTGCACCCTTCTTTTTTTCCGCCTTTTTTCTTGGGACTCAGATGATTCCCAAGATGGCTGCCAACACTTCCTAGTTGAAGTGTTGGCAGCCAATCAGATCTCAGCATGAGATCTGTCGAATCCATGGAGGATTCGCATCCCTAGATATTTAAATCTCTTTTTCCTTTAATAACGCAAAATCTACAGATATGCACAAAATTTCAATAAGCTTTCTTTCTGGACTAAGAACTAGCTTTCTGCCAAATTTGGTAAAAATTCCATTCAGGCTGTAGTCGTGTTCAAAATCCCTCTGGGAAATTTTATAGGGAAACACGTTTTGGTACCCCCCTTTTCCTTTGCTCCACTTGACGAATCACCCAAAACGTTTCAGACAATAGCTGAAAGGATTGGCATACTAGTTTTGAAAATTTATTGAAGATTCATCGAACTGCGCCAAAGTTATTAGCAAAACAAAAAATGCTTTGTCTATGGAAACTAGGTCACTGAAAAACACAAACTTTACTGGGACGTTATAGTTAGGCTCAGATTGTACACGCATACAACCATAGAAATTCAGCAGTTATAGTTACCTGAGCTAACTATAGCTTATGACCCCGCAATGTACTGTTTATGACCTCACATGTTATTTCACTCATGACATGGTCCGTGACATTACTGATGTGTGTGTATGAGGGTCTGTGAGTGGGTGTGTGAGTTGCCATATGGGTCTGTGACTGGGTGTGTGAGTAGCTGTATGGGTCAGATGTCTGGATGTGTTAGTGGCTAATGAGTCTGTGAGTGGGTGAATGACTGTATGGGTGTATGAGTGGGTTTGTGAGTAGTTTTAAGGGTGTGTGAGTGGATTTGTGAGTCGGTGAGTAGGTGAGTGAATGGCTGTATGAGTCTGTGAGTGGGTGTGTGAGTAGCTGTGTGGGTGCATGAGTGGGTTTGTGACTGTATGGGTCTGTGAGTGGTTGTGTGAGTGTTTTGTGGGTGTGCGAGTGGCTGTATGGGTCTGTGAGTGGGTGTTTAATTGGGTGCGTGGGTCTGTGAGTGGGTATGTGAGTGACTGTATGGGTCTGTGAGTGAGTGAGTGTGTGAGTGGTTTTTTGGGTTTTTGAGTAGGTGTGTGTAAGTGACTGTATGGGTATATGAGTGGGTGTTTGAGTGGTTGTGTGGGCCTGTGAGTGGATATAAGACTGGCTGAATGGGTATGTGGGTGGGTACCTGAGTGTCTGTGTGGGAGTGTGGGAAGCTGTGTGATTGACTGTGCCAGAACAGCACCTCACCTGCCCCTTTCCCCAACAAGAGTCCTCAGTTTTGCACAAAATGTCTACCCAACTTGAGGACATTCTACTGGTTAATTAGTGAGTGCTAACTTTTTGGGTAAATGTCTAATGCATATTCTACACCGCAGCTGCGTGGACCAGGAATAAATGTCTCCAGCGACCTTCTGTGCATTTAATTTCAGCATTGTGATGGTTCCTCGTGTCTGCTTCCAGAAATCTGTTATAACATGAATTCTCCTATAGAGAAGATGCGGAGACTACAAAGAGGTGAATCTCCACCAAACAATCCATCAGAAGCCAGCATTTTTTGATGCTCCCTGTGTGCGGCAGCATAAAAATTTTTGCTCCCTGCGTGTGGGAGCAAATTTTCATCTGTTTTTCTGGCAGCTGAAAATTCCGATCCCAGCGGGCGGGATCAGTTTTCCTGCTCCCGCCCACTGGGAGCAGACTTAATGTTTCCTCTTGCTTAGCTCCCCCCAAGCAAAAGCAAACATCTCTGTGTCGAGGGTGGGCACCCCGTGAAGAAGCGAGCCGGCCCTGGGGGGTGGCAGTCTCCAGTGCCATTAATGGCTCACGGAGGGGGCCCCTTGCGACCTCCCGCCTTTGTTTATGTAGGGTCAGTCCCGTGGAGGTGGGGGTCCTTGAAGTCAAAATCAGCCCTGGGAGGTGGTGATCCCCAGGGCTGAATATGGCCCGGAGGTGAACAGTGTGGCCACCCTCCACTCTGTTGAAAAGTCCCTTCATCCTGGGGAGGTGGGGTCCCTGGAGCAATTCACTAGTAAGGAGAGGGGGTTTACACAGCACCGATCTTATTTTAAGACCAAGCCTGCTGAGGTGGTGGTCCCTGGGGCCATAAAAGGCCTACAGAGGGGGGCCATGCGGACCCCCCGCCTTATAAGTACATTGCTCTGGGAACCATCTCAGCCCTGGGATGAAGAGAATTTGCACATTGGCCTGGCCCCCAGAAAGTGGCAGTCACTGGGCCTAAATCGGCCATAGGGAGGGGGCCATGTGCCCCCCCTAATATATGAATTTAATTTTGCCCCAGGGACCTGGCTGACCCGGGGGCTGAAGTAAAAACAAGCCTGGGAGACTGCTCTTGTTTTTTTTTCAATTTTGCTGGAAATTTGCAGAGACACCCACAATTTTGCAGTAAAATTGAGAAACAGAATGCCTTTGGGCCATCACTGGATCCCAGGAGAACCCCCCGCCCCACCAGACCTACAGGGTCAGAGTATTCCTACCCTACTCCCTTTTCCATTTTTTAAAACTTTTTTGGGGACTTGGCTGAGTCTAAGTCCCAAAATGGCTACCAATACTTCCTGGATGAAGTGTTGGTAGCCAATCAGATCTCAGCACGAGATCTCTCGGATCAGCAGAGGGCTCGCATCTCTAGATCTTTCTGGACCAACAGCTACCTGCTTGCCTAATTTGGTGTAATTCCATCCAGCAGTTCGGGATGTAGTCATGTTCAAAATCCCTATGGGAAATTGCATGGGAAACACACTTTTTTTGCCCCACCCCCTTTTACTAGTCCTTCACTTGAAGGATCGTCCCAAAACTTTCCATGCACAACTAAACATACAGTGCCACTTTTTGGGAAAATTTCATGAAGATTCATTAAACAGCGCCAAAATTATAAGCAAGTCAAAAAACGGTTTTCCTATGGAAACTAGGTCCCAACTTTAACTACCTATATATATGTGTGTAAATATATATATATGTGTGTAAATATATATATATAAATATTTATCTATCTATATCTATATATATATTTAAATATATATATATATATATATATATATATATATATATATATATATATATGTATATATATATGGATATATACATATATATATATATATAAACACAGAGGAGAGAGGATACAATAGAGAAAATCTAGAGAAAGCATTGGGCAAAGTGGATGCGAAAATCAGAGAATCTATCCTGTTTAGTCATAATAAAAAGAGCGATGGCCAACAGAAAAGAGAAGTCAGGACTATTCTCAAAAATCATTTGCATCTAATAAGGGAAGATGCAATGCTCAGTCCTGTAAAAGACAAGCCACCAGCTATAACTTACAGGAGGGCATTTTCCATGAGGGATGCACTAGTCAGAAGCAGTTGAAAGGTGACTGAGCAGACTAATTGGTTAAAACAGGTAAAAGGTTTCCACGAACTAACACAACTTAGTACCATTCACCTTTTAGTGAAGCTCCAATTAAAATCAGAGGGAGCTTCAATTGCAAAACGCATTTGCCATATATGTCCTGAATTTTGCCTGTGGACTCAGGTACATAGGTAGTACTATACTACAAGTCCATATGCAAATTCTGCAACACATGAGGGTAGTAAACAAAAAAGATCTAACATCCAGTAGCTCGCCACATATTGGCATGTCATGACTATGACATTTGATGCATCAGTTATTTCGTAATTGATGCTATTCTTAGGCAGATGGAAGCCAAGTACATTGTCAGTTTAGATACCAAATCACCAAATGGGTTGAATCTGGGGGAGGAACTATACACATTTTTATAATAAAGCTAGGCTGCAAAGTTCTCTGTTTTTTAGACACTTAGGGTGTAATCAAGTGGTTGGGTGGATGATTTAAGATATGGACTTTTTATGAGAAGAGATTCGAGGGTTGTTTTTCAAGGTTCACCAATTGTATATAAAAAAATGTTTTTGAATTATGTTTGAATTGACTATAAGGTGAAAAATATGTGCAAAGTGTGTCCATGGAAAGGGTCCCTTGGACAATAGAAATTGATATGCTAAATGGATCTGAATAAGGGGGTTCGGAACAAATTTAGTCAGTTCTGGTGAAAATGGCCACATGAGCTCAACTATGTTAAGCAATCAATGTGAGAACCATCAAATAGATATTATATGGTCACATGGTGGTTGTTGGACTTGGGCCTTTTTGGCAGGTTCACCCCTGAACTTTTTGCCTTAAGCTCTGACATAGTGGTAGTGATTTTTGGCCTCTGTGCACTTTAGCACTGTGGCCCAGTGTAAAGTGTGTGCGCGCTCTGAGTGTGTGTGGTGAGATTAGCCTGCCCTCCCATAGGAATGCATGGGGGATATGTGTGTCCATGGTAATTCCTGGTATGAGGGGAGTGAAGGGTCGAGTTTAGTATGTGCAAACTCGTGAGAATAAATGCTGCGCAATGGTGTGCGCAGATTTATTATGACTAGTGTAGAAATGCCACTTTTAGAAGCTGGCATTTATGGGTGCTCTGTGTCTGCCTGCCTGATGTGAATTGCATGTCTGGCTTGTGAGTGACAGGGGCTGGGAGGTGTGTGTGGCTCCAGGAGGGGCAGGGTGAGTCAGCGCAGGGCTGAATAGGGAGATCTGCACATAGAGTGAGGGGAGGAGTGTCACCTGAGTCTGAATAGGGCTGTGCCTTCCCTCCACAATGCTGGCTCCACCTCCTGTGGTGCGTCTGATGTCCCTAGCCCCCACCTGACAAAGGAGATAGGAGCTGAGCAAAACAAAGTGCTCCAAAGCTCCCCTAAACCAGTTGTATCTGGTTCCCCCAAACCTTGCACCTTTCCACAAAGGAAAAGGGTGTATAAAAGAAGGGGCTGTGACCCCATGTTTGTTGTTCAGTTCTTGGTGTGCTGTTCCTGCTTGGGGCGTGCTGCTGCTGGGGCCCAGGGGGGGGGCTGCCATGAGGGCTTGCCTCCCTGGGCCCTGCCTTGCCCCCTGGGACCTTTTGCTTCATCTTTTAGCCTTAAGGACTTTAGGCTGCTCTAGCGCCTTGTGAGCGCTTTTATTTTTATTTCCCCTGAAGAGGAAAAGCGTGGGCTGCGCAGCGTCGAGCTGCAGCCTCTTTGGAGAGGGAATCCCGACGTAGGTATTCCCCCGTGATGCAGGAGCGGCGGGTGCCCACCCCGCATTTATGCTTATTTTTGCTTGCGGGAGCCTACCCCGCTTTTGTGTGCATCGAGCGGGTGCCTACCCTGTTTTATATGTTAAATTTAGAGGGAGCCTACCCCTCACTGCCGCCCAGAGAAGGAGAAACGGCCGCCGCCATCTCGCGGTGACCAGGAAGTCAGGCACGTCTGCCTGGCACATGGGCGTAGCTAAAATGGCCAGCCAATGGTAGCGCGGCCGAGGGAGGAGGCGAACTGGAAGTACACGGGGCTCCCGAGATCCGAGGGAAGCCCCGCGGACACCACCAGGGAAGAGGAGAGGCAGCGTGGGTGGAGCGGGGCTCCCGTGAGCTGGGAGAGCCCCGTGCTTAGACCACCACGGCCTGGGTGAAGTGAGCAGAGCCCCGCGGGCTTCCCATTGAAGTCCCGGTCCCAGGAGGGGGACCGGGTGAAGAGCCAAGTGCCAGCGCGGCTGGAAACAGAGTCCTGCCCAGAGCCGGTGAGTGGGGGGAGCGAGAGGTGCAGTGTGGTGCCAAGTGAAGGCACCGTGTTTAATTTTCTTGAGCGGCCCCGGCTGGCAGCGGGCCGCTCCAACGTGGGGCACAGTCGTTCCAAGAGCCTGCGTGGCTCCAACGATGGGCATAGTTGTTTTCAAGCCGTGGGGGTCCCGAGGGCACAGTGGTGCCGGGCCCCTTTGCCTTATCCCCAGCTGCGCCGCACGAGCGCGGGCAGCTGCAACACTTGGGGGCAAGTTCTTTAAAGGGCATCATAGAGCCCCTGAGGGCCACAGAGGCCCGGGGGCATATCGAGGCACATTGTCGGTGCCTGGGCGGTCCCGCAAGAGAGTGGGACGCCCCAACGATGGGGGGCATGTGATTTACTGCCACTAGGAGGGTCCAGAGGGCACAGAGGTGCCGGGCCCCCCTCCTTTATGCAAAGTGCCCTGAACTGGGCACAATTGAGAGAGAGTCCCTGAGAGGGACCAGAGGCACAGAGGTGCCAGTGAGTTTCCCAGCGGCCCAGCAAGTAGTGGGCAGCTGCTACGTTTAGGTTTGCGCAGTTGCGCCCGTGGATTTCGCTGCCCAGGCAGCAGCCCTGACATTGTGGACATAGGGCATTTGAGCCCTCCAAGAAGGCCAGTTGGCCAGGGGGACTATGAGGTCAATAGGGCGCCAGGCCCTAATATGATTTATGTCTAATGATGTTTATGCTAATGAGATTATTGCATACTGCGTGTATGCTGGTGAGGACTAATGCGTAATATGTTTATGCTGGTGAGGTTATGGTCTAATGCGTTTAGGCTTATGAGGTTGGCGCAGAATGTATTTCGCGCCTAATGTGATACTGTGCATAATGTGGTTTATGTTACAGGAGGATGCTGAGTACAGTGGTTACCAGTGATTACTGGTTGTACATTTATGATATGTCCTACATTTATGATATGTTCACTAAGTGATGGTTCTGACTGTGGTCCACGTGGCCCTGTCATGTGTAAATAATCCCTTGTAGATATTGCCCAGTGCCAGTTGGCACCATGTATATAATGTGATTACTATTCTAATGTGTTATGAGAATACAAAGGCTATTTTTGATATAACCTTGTGTGGAGTTCCTTTTGTGGTGTGCCTGGGATGTTGTTGCTGTGCGCGTGCGCAAACGCTTTACACATTGCCTCTGGGATAAGCCTGACTGCTCGTGTCAAGCTACCAAGGGGGTGAGCAGGGGTTATCTTTGGTGTGTAACTCCCTTGCCCTGACTAGAGTGGTGGTCTCTGCCTGGCTTTGGCGCAAGCCTTAGCCAACCAGAGATCCCATTTCTAACATTGGTTGTCAGCAGTGGGGATTAGGACTTGCGTTTGCACAGTACCACAGCGACAACTGGTTACACTACAAGCTCTGCATTTTAGATAGTCACATGGAAAGGGATTATTGTTTCTGAGTTTGTTTTAAGAGTCATTTCTTTGAAATGTGTTTTATTGCACTATGAGTTGGGTGTCCTGCCAAGGACAGAAACCAGAGAATCTGAAGGAGGATACTGCCCCTATGCCGCGTGTTGTGGGGTTGGCCTGCAGTGGTAACTTAATTGGCAGGGGGACACTAGCTCGGGAGGGTAGATTATCCCCTAAGTGCAGTGTGAGTTTTCTGGGTTCCCCAGTAAGGAAGGGATCCAGTGGTGGCAGCAATATGAAGTCCAGTGCAGGAAGTCCCATTCCCAGTTCCCAGAGTATGGTACCTGGTTCCCAGTAAGAGGGGGATAGGTTGAGATTCAGGGGCAGTAGATGCTGTCTCACCAGTCTGAGGGGGCGTATGTGGATGAGGGGTGTGTGCACTGGACGATTGGGTGTGAGCTCTCTGTTTCCAGGGAACCTGCACGGGAGGCAGACCTCTGGCTGCGTGTTAGAGGATCTGAAGAGGCATTTGGGAGTGATCTTAAAAGGAGTGGCTCAGGTATCTTCCGGACCTGCGTGGTGGAAGAGGTTCAGAGTAGCCCAGCTAGGTCCCGGTGTGGTAGGAGGGGTGTCGGGGCTCACATCCTGTCTCCACGGAGAAGGAGTGAGTGTGGGGCTGCGTGTCCCAAGGTGCCCGAAATCCAGTCTCAGGGCCTGGATGGTTCTTTCAGGGAACACCAGGTTGGGGCCTAGACTGTACTGGTAGGTCATTTTGAGGGGGGATCTCCCAGTGTCTAGAGACCGTGGAGCCTCTGTAAGCAGAGCTCCAGTGGTTCTGGTGTCTGGCGGTGCCACTCCTAAGTGGAGGGTGCAGAAGTCCAGATGGAGGGGTGAGACGGGGAAAGAGTTCCCAGTGGAAGAACCAGTGGGTCAGGGGCCAGCCAGAAGGGCTGAGTCGCCAATGATTGGCCATGGTGACGCCACTTCTGACCTGGGGGATCTTCACGCACTGTCAGATGGACAGGAGGTCGTGAGATCGGCGCCAGGCAGACTGTCACACGACACATTAGTTATGTGTCACCCTCAAGGGGGGGCATGCGTGCTCCCCGTGAAGTCCTGGTTCGCTGGGCATCTGACCAAAGGGTAGCGTCCCTGGGTTGGGGAGCCAGGTTCAGGTGTTTGCCTGTCCTGGACGGCAGGGCGGCTGTAATCAGTCTCCTGGCCGGTTTGCCTTCTAGGGGGTACCACTCCAGTTGGGAGGGTATCGGACTCTGGAAGGGGGTGCAGAGGGAGGGAGCCCTCGCCTCTGACCCCGGTGCAGCCAGTGAATTTATGTCCCAGGTGATAGACCAGTGATGGAGCGAGGTCCTGAACTGGTGGGAGAGTTGTGTTCTGGGGGTACTTCTCCTGGGTGAGTGCGGAACGCCAGAAGGGAGGTGGGGTGAGGAGACGCTTCACCCGTGACCTCTGGTCAGCCTGAGGGTGTGGACCCTAGGTTGGAGGATCAGTGGTAGTTTGGAACTACACTGAGAAGGGAGAGTGGAGAATGGCTATTGGATGCCAGGGGTTACTGCCCCCCACTCTGTGGATTGGCAAGGACCAGTGGTATCTGGATGGCCTAGGGCCTGGTCCTGGCCGTGGACAACTAAGCAGTACCAGTGGGGTAGCCTAGTTGGTCCTGAGAGGTTTTTTTTCAAAGGGAGCCACATGGGTTCAGAGTGGCGTAGAACCGAAGGGTGTCCCTGCAGTGCAGGCCCGCGTCCGTGTTCTATCGCCCCAAGCAGGGAAGCCCATCACAGTGGTGATTGGTCTGCCCTGCGTTTTGGCTGGAAGGGGGTTGTGTTGGACTTGGGCCTTTTTGGCAGGTTCACCCCTGAACTTTTTGCCTTAAGCTCTGACATAGTGGTAGTGATTTTTGGCCTCTGCGCACTTTAGCACTGTGGCCCAGTGTAAAGTGCGTGCGCGCTCTGAGTGCGTGTGGTGAGATTAGCCTGCCCTCCCATAGGAATGCATGGGGGATATGTGTGTCCATGGTAATTCCTGGAATGAGGGGAGTGCAGGGTCGAGTTTAGTATGTGCGCACTCGTGAGAATAAATGCTGCGCAATGGTGTGCGCAGATTTATTATGACTAGTGTAGAAATGCCACTTTTAGAAGCTGGCATTTATGGGTGCTCTGTGTCTGCCTGCCTGATGTGAATTGCATGTCTGGCTTGTGAGTGACAGGAGCTGGGAGGTGTGTGTGGCTCCAGGAGGGGCAGGGTGAGTCAGCGCAGGGCTGAATAGGGAGATCTGCACATAGAGTGAGGGGAGGAGTGTCACCTGATTCTGAATAGGGCTGTGCCTTCCCTCCACAATGCTGGCTCCACCTCCTGTGGTGCGTCTGATGTCCCTAGCCCCCACCTGACAAAGGAGAAAGGAGCTGAGCAAAACAAAGTGCTCCAAAGCTCCCCTAAACCAGTTGTATCTGGTTCCCCGAAACCCTGCACCTTTACACAAAGAAAAAGGGTGTATAAAAGAAGGGGCTGTGACCCCATGTTTGTTGTTCAGTTCTTGGTGTGCTGTTCCTGCTTGGGGCGTGCTGCTGCTGGGGCGCAGGGGGGGGCTGCCATGAGGGCTTGCCTCCCTAGGCCCTGCCTTGCCCCCTGGGACCTTTTGCTTCATCTTTTAGCCTTAAGGACTTTAGGCTGCTCTAGCGCCTTGTGAGCGCTTTTATTTTTATTTCCCCTGAAGAGGAAAAGCGTGGGCTGCGCAGCGCCGAGCTGCAGCCTCTTTGGAGAGGGAATCCCGACGTAGGTATTCCCCGTGATGCAGGAGCGGCGGGTGCCCACCCCGCATTTCTGCTTATTTTTGCTTGCGGGAGCCTACCCCGCTTTTGTGTGCATCGAGCGGGTGCCTACCCCATTTTATATGTTAAATTTAGAGGGAGCCTACCCCTCACTGCCGCCCAGAGAAGGAGAAACGGCTGCCGCAATCTCGCGGCGACCAGGAAGTCAGGCACGTCTGCCTGGGACATGGGCGGAGCTAAAATGGCCGGCCAATGGTAGCGTGGCCGAGGGAGGAGGCGAACTGGAAGTACACGGGGCTCCCGAGATCCGAGGGAAGCCCGCGGACACCACCAGGGAAGAGGAGAGGCAGCGTGGGTGGAGCGGGGCTCCCTTGAGCTGGGAGAGCCCCGTGCTTAGACCACCACGGCCCGGGTGAAGTGAGCAGAGACCCGCGGGCTTCCCATTGAAGTCCCGGTCCCAGGAGGGGGACCGGGTGAAGAGCCAAGTGCCAGCGCAGCCGGAAACAGAGTCCTGCCCAGAGCCGGTGAGTGGGGGGAGCGAGAGGTGCGGTGTGGTGCCAAGTGAAGGCACCGTGTTTAATTTTCTTGAGCGGCCCCGGCTGGCAGCGGGCCGCTCCAACGTGGGGCACAGTCGTTCCAAGAGCCTGCGTGGCTCCAACGATGGACATAGTTGTTTTCAAGCCGTGGGGGTCCCGAGGGCACAGTAGTGCCGGGGCCCCTTTGCCTTATCCCCAGCTGCGCCGCACCAGCACGGGCAGCTGCAACACTTGGGGGCAAGTTCTTTAAAGGGCATCATAGAGCCCCTGAGGGCCACAGAGGCCCGGGGGCATATCGAGGCACCTTGTCGGTGCCTGGGCGGTCCCGCAAGAGAGCGGGCCGCCCCAACGATGGGGGGCATGTGATTTACTGCCACTAGGAGGGTCCAGAGGGCACAGAGGTGCCGGGCCCCCCTCCTTTATGCAAAGTGCCCTGAACTGGGCACAATTGAGAGAGAGTCCCTGAGAGGGACCAGAGGCACAGAGGTGCCAGTGAGTTTCCCAGCTGCCCAGCAAGTAGTGGGCAGCTGCTACGTTTAGGTTTGCGCAGTTGCGCCCGTGGATTTCGCTGCCTAGGCAGCAGCCCTGACATTGTGGACATAGGGCATTTGAGCCCTCCAAGAAGGCCAGTTGGCCAGGGGGACTATGAGGTCAATAGGGCGCCAGGCCCTAATATGATTTATGTCTAATGATGTTTATGCTAATGAGATTATTGCATACTGCGTGTATGCTGGTGAGGACTAATGCGTAATATGTTTATGCTGGTGAGGTTATGGTCTAATGCGTTTAGGCGTATGAGGTTGGCGCAGAATGTATTTCGCGCCTAATGTGATACTGTGCATAATGTGGTTTATGTTACAGGAGGATGCTGAGTACAGTGATTACCAGTGATTACTGGTTGTACATTTATGATATGTTCACTAAGTGATGGTTCTGACTGTGGTCCACGTGGCCCTGTCATGTGTAAATAATCCCTTGTAGATATTGCCCAGTGCCAGTTGGCACCATGTATATTATGTGATTACTATTCTAATGTGTTATGAGAATACAAAGGCTATTTTTGATATAACCTTGTGTGGAGTTCCTTTTGTGGTGTGCCTGGGATGTTGTTGCTGTGCGCGTGTGCAAACGCTTTACACATTGCCTCCGGGATAAGCCTGACTGCTCGTGTCAAGCTACCAAGGGGGTGAGCAGGGGTTATCTTTGGCGTGTAACTCCCTTGCCCTGACTAGAGTGGTGGTCTCTGCCTGGCTTTGGAGCAAGCCTTAGCCAACCAGAGATCCCATTTCTAACATTCGTTGTCAGCGGTGGGGATTAGGACTTGCGTTTGCGCAGTACCACAGCGACAACTGGTTACACTACAAGCTCTGCATTTTAGATAGTCACATGGAAAGGGATTATTGTTTCTGAGTTTGTTTTAAGAGTCATTTCTTTGAAATGTGTTTTATTGCACTATGAGTTGGGTGTCCTGCCAAGGACAGAAACCAGAGAATCTGAAGGAGGATACTGCCCCTATGCCGCGTGTTGTGGGGTTGGCCTGCAGTGGTAACTTAATTGGCAGGGGACACTAGCTCGGGAGGGTAGATTATCCCCTAAGTGCAGTGTGAGTTTTCTGGGTTCCCCAGTAAGGAAGGGATCCAGTGGTGGCAGCAATATGAAGTCCAGTGCAGGAAGTCCCATTCCCAGTTCCCAGAGTATGGTACCTGGTTCCCAGTAAGAGGGGGATAGGTTGAGATTCAGGGGCAGTAGATGCTGTCTCACCAGTCTGAGGGGGCGTATGTGGATGAGGGGTGTGTGCACTGGACGATTGGGTGTGAGCTCTCTGTTTCCAGGAACCTGCACGGGAGGCAGACCTCTGGCTGCGTGTTAGAGGATCTGAAGAGGCATTTGGGAGTGATCTTAAAAGGAGTGGCTCAGGTATCTTCCGGACCTGCGTGGTGGAAGAGGTTCAGAGTAGCCCAGCTAGGTCCCGGTGTGGTAGGAGGGGTGTAGGGGCTCACGTCCTGTCTCCGCGGAGAAGGAGTGAGTGTGGGGCTGCGTGTCGCAAGGTGCCCGAAACCCAGTCTCAGGGCCTGGATGGTTCTTTCAGGGAACACCAGGTTGGGGCCTAGACTGTACTGGTAGGTCATTTTGAGGGGGGATCTCCCAGTGTCTAGAGACCGTGGAGCCTCTGTAAGCAGAGCTCCAGTGGTTCTGGTGTCTGGCGGTGCCACTCCTAAGTGGAGGGTGCAGAAGTCCAGATGGAGGGGTGAGACGGGGAAAGAGTTCCCAGTGGAAGAACCAGTGGGTCAGGGGCCAGCCAGAAGGGCTGAGTCGCCAATGATTGGCCATGGTGACGCCACTTCTGTCCTGGGGGATCTTCACGCACTGTCAGATGGACAGGAGGTCGTGAGATCGGCGCCAAGCAGACTGTCACACGACACATTAGTTATGTGTCACCCTCCTGGGGGCATGCGTGCTCCCTGGGAAGTCCTGGTTCGCTGGGCATCTGACCAAAGGGTAGCGTCCCTGGGTTGGGGAGCCAGGTTCAGGTGTTTGCCTGTCCTGGACGGCAGGGCGGCTGTAATCAGTCCCCTGGCCGGTTTGCCTTCTAGGGGGTACCACTCCAGTTGGGAGGGTATCGGACTCTGGAAGGGGATGCAGAGGGAGGGAGCCCTCGCCTCTGACCCCGGTGCAGCCGGTGAATTTATGTCCCAGGTGATAGACCAGTGATGGAGAGAGGTCCTGAACTGGTGGGAGAGTTGTGTTCTGGGGGTACTTCTCCTGGGAGAGTGCGGAACGCCAGAAGGGAGGTGGGGTGATGAGACGCTTCACCCGTGACCTCTGGTCAGCCTGAGGATGTGGACCCTAGGTTGGAGGATCAGTGGTAGTTTGGAACTACACTGAGAAGGGAGAGTGGAGAATGGCTATTGGATGCCAGGGGTTACTGCCCCCCACTCTGTGGATTGGCAAGGACCAGTGGTATCTGGATGGCCTAGGGCCTGGTCCTGGCCGTGGACAACTAAGGAGTACCAGTGGGGTAGCCTAGTTGGTCCTGAGAGGTTTTTTTTTCAAAGGGAGCCACATGGGTTCAGAGTGGCGTAGAACCGGTGGGTGTCCCTGCAGTGCGGGCCCGAGTCCGTGTTCTATCGCCCCAAGCAGGGAAGCCCATCACAGTGGTGATTGGTCTGCCCTGCGTTTTGGCTGGAAGGGGGTTGTGTTGGACTTGGGCCTTTTTGGCAGGTTCACCCCTGAACTTTTTGCCTTAAGCTCTGACATAGTGGTAGTGATTTTTGGCCTCTGTGCACTTTAGCACTGTGGCCCAGTGTAAAGTGCGTGCGCGCTCTGAGTGCGTGTGGTGAGATTAGCCTGCCCTCCCATAGGAATGCATGGGGGATATGTGTGTCCATGGTAATTCCTGGTATGAGGGGAGTGCAGGGTCGAGTTTAGTATGTGCGAACTCGTGAGAATAAATGCTGCGCAATGGTGTGCGCAGATTTATTATGACTAGTGTAGAAATGCCACTTTTAGAAGCTGGCATTTATGGGTGCTCTGTGTCTGCCTGCCTGATGTGAATTGCATGTCTGGCTTGTGAGTGACAGGGGCTGGGAGTTGTGTGTGGCTCCAGGAGGGGCAGGGTGAGTCAGCGCAGGGCTGAATAGGGAGATCTGCACATAGAGTGAGGGGAGGAGTGTCACCTGATTCTGAATAGGGCTGTGCCTTCCCTCCACAATGCTGGCTCCACCTCCTGTTGTGCATCTGATGTCCCTAGCCCCCACCTGACAAAGGAGAGAGGAGCTGAGCAAAACAAAGTGCTCCAAAGCTCCCCTAAACCAGTTGTATCTGGTTCCCCCAAACCCTGCACCTTTACACAAAGGAAAAGGGTGTATAAAAGAAGGGGCTGTGACCCCATGTTTGTTGTTCAGTTCTTGGTGTGCTGTTCCTGCTTGGGGCGTGCTGCTGCTGGGGCCCAGGCGGGGGCTGCCATGAGGGCTTGCCTCCCTGGGCCTGCCTTGCCCCCTGGGACCTTTTGCTTCATCTTTTAGCCTTAAGGACTTTAGGCTGCTCTAGCGCCTTGTGAGCGCTTTTATTTTTATTTCCCCTGAAGAGGAAAAGCGTGGGCTGCGCAGCGCCGAGCTGCAGCCTCTTTGGAGAGGGAATCCCGACGTAGTTATTCCCCCGTGATGCAGGAGCGGCGGGTGCCCACCCCGCATTTCTGCTTATTTTTGCTTGCGGGAGCCTACCCCGCTTTTGTGTGCATCGAGCGGGTGCCTACCCCGTTTTATATGTTAAATTTAGAGGGAGCCTACCCCTCACTGCCGCCCAGAGAAGGAGAAACGGCCGCCGCGATCTCGCGGTGACCAGGCAGTCAGGCACGTCTGCCTGGGACATGGGCGGAGCTAAAATGGCCAGCCAATGGTAGCGCGGCCGAGGGAGGAGGCGAACTGGAAGTACACGGGGCTCCCGAGATCCGAGGGAAGCCCCGCGGACACCACCAGGGAAGAGGAGAGGCAGCGTGGGTGGAGCAGGGCTCCCGTGAGCTGGGAGAGCCCCGTGCTTAGACCACCACGGCCCGGGTGAAGTGAGCAGAGCCCCGCGGGCTTCCCATTGAAGTCCAGGTCCCAGGAGGGGGACCGGGTGAAGAGCCAAGTGCCAGCGCGGCCGGAAACAGAGTCCTGCCCAGAGCCGGTGAGTGGGGGGAGCGAGAGGTGCGGTGTGGTGCCAAGTGAAGGCACCGTGTTTAATTTTCTTGAGCGGCCCCGGCTGGCAGCGGGCCGCTCCAACGTGGGGCACAGTCGTTCCAAGAGCCTGCGTGGCTCCAACGATGGGCATAGTTGTTTTCAAGCCGTGGGGGTCCCGAGGGCACAGTGGTGCCGGGGCCCCTTTGCCTTATCCCCAGCTGCGCCGCACCAGCGCGGGCAGCTGCAACACTTGGGGGCAAGTTCTTTAAAGGGCATCATAGAGCCCCTGAGGGCCACAGAGGCCCGGGGGCATATCGAGGCACATTGTCGGTGCCTGGGCGGTCCCGCAAGAGAGCGGGCCGCCCCAACGATGGGGGGCATGTGATTTACTGCCACTAGGAGGGTCCAGAGGGCACAGAGGTGCCGGGCCCCCCTCCTTTATGCAAAGTGCCCCGAACTGGGCACAATTGAGAGAGAGTCCCTGAGAGGGACCAGAGGCACAGAGGTGCCAGTGAGTTTCCCAGCTGCCCAGCAAGTAATGGGCAGCTGCTACGTTTAGGTTTGCGCAGTTGCGCCCGTGGATTTCGCTGCCTAGGCAGCAGCCCTGACATTGTGGACATAGGGCATTTGAGCCCTCCAAGAAGGCCAGTTGGCCAGGGGGACTATGAGGTCAATAGGGCGCCAGGCCCTAATATGATTTATGTCTAATGATGTTTATGCTAATGAGATTATTGCATACTGCGTGTATGCTGGTGAGGACTAATGCGTAATATGTTTATGCTGGTGAGGTTATGGTCTAATGCGTTTAGGCTTATGAGGTTGGCGCAGAATGTATTTCGCGCCTAATGTGATACTGTGCATAATGTGGATTATGTTACAGGAGGATGCTGAGTACAGTGGTTACCAGTGATTACTCGTTGTACATTTATGATAGGTCCTACATTTATGATATGTTCACTAAGTGATGGTTCTGACTGTGGTCCACGTGGCCCTGTCATGTGTAAATAATCCCTTGTAGATATTGCCCAGTGCCAGTTGACACCATGTATATTATGTGATTACTATTCTAATGTGTTATGAGAATACAAAGGCTATTTTTGATATAACCTTGTGTGGAGTTCCTTTTGTGGTGTGCCTGGGATGTTGTTGCTGTGCGCGTGCGCAAACGCTTTACACATTGCCTCCGGGATAAGCCTGACTGCTCGTGCCAAGCTACCAAGGGGTGAGCAGGGGTTATCTTTGGCGTGTAACTCCCTTGCCCTGACTAGAGTGGTGGTCTCTGCCTGGCTTTGGCGCAAGCCTTAGCCAACCAGAGATCCCATTTCTAACAGTGGTGATTCCATTAATATGTAGGGGGCTATTATGGTTGCGCATCCATTTTGAAGAGAAGGTGATTCATTAGAGTTGGCCCACATGGGCTTGACTGTGATCAATTTACATTGTTAAAAATTGCATAGAGGAAAACACAATGAAATTGCTTTGCTACCGAATCATGTGTGATGCACAACATGAAATATCTAATTATGAATCAATTTGGAGGAAAAAGGAAAAAAAAATGAAAAGATTTTAATTTTTTTTTTTAAAACAGTGTTGATGAAAACAAATGGTAGAATTTGGAAATTTAACATATTTGAGATTGAATCATGATGTATCATAACAACTGCTCAAAAATGAGACAAAATACTGAAGTCTTTCTTTTTATCCCTGGTCACGTGACACTATTTAAATGTTCTCTAATGGCGCTGCAGGCATGTGAACAAGGCTGAAACCTGTAATGGCGGATGATTGTACAGAATTACATTTCTTCGTAAAAAAGAATCTGGTGTCTGCGCCTGGTCCATAAGGATTCAAGTGGAAGAGACGGAAAGTAGTAATATATTTATACATACATATATTTGTTTTTGTGGGTATGTTTTGGCATTAGTATGTGACTCACTAAATCTCTCCTGACATCTCCGTAAACCCCTCCCATTTAGTAGTAAGTTTCCCCATTTTCCAGCCACTCCCTCTTGTGCCTCCCACATTTACTATAAAAATATATACCTACAAGTGGTGAGATCTTTGCCTAGTGCAAAGATCTCTGCCACCTTGGAGGAGATCTCCGCACAGAAAAGATAGTAGAGGCGGAGGTCTCTGGCCCCAGGTTTCTGAATAGCATTTTGTAGTATGTGAGTAGTACTATTGTAACTCTATTTTGCATACTACAAAATACAGATTATGAATCTGGCCATGTGTGAATTAAGTTCAGTCATTTGCCAGAGCACATGACACATTTGGTGCTCTTAAGTTGAATTTGGCAAACACAAGGAGATGATGGACGGAGCACTGAAACTTTTCAGACACTCACTCCCAGTCACAGATCTGGGATGAATCCATCATCGTTCTTTAGCTCACTTCGCCACCCCAGTTCAGACCCAGCCATATGTAAATCAGTCTTGACCCTGTGCCTTATGAGAACAGTCCAGGTCGAAACCGGTCCTAGGATGCTTGTTTCCAGTCCAGGGAGGACCTGGCCTGGCAGTTCGTGTTGGACTGTTCCCATTGGGCGCAGGGTCAAGACTGATTTGCATATGTCTGGGTTCAAACTGGAATGGCATGGGGAGCAAAAAACTATGGATTTAGGCCCAGATATCTGTACTGGAGTGAATGTATGACATTGCTCTGCATTCTGTCCATCAATTGTTCTTTTTGCATTTGTCACCCCAAGTGGGAAAGTATGCCCATACGTGCGTCACATACTCTCCATGCCACTGGAGTCAAGCTATCCTGGCTGATGAGGGGTGAAACCCTGAAACCGGTCTTAGGATGCTTGTTTCCAGTCCAGGAATAACCTTGCCCGGCAGTTCGGGCTGGACTGTTCCCATTGGGTGCAGAGTCAAGACTGATTTGCATATTGCTGGGTTCAAACTGGAATGGCATGGGGAGCAAAAAAACGATGTATTTAGGCCCAGATCTCTGTGCTGGGGTGAATGTATGACATTGTTCTGCATTCTGTCCATCAATTGTTCTTTTTGCATTTGTCACCACGAGTGGGACGGGTATGCCCAGACTTGGGTCCCATGCTCTCCATGCCACTGGAGTCAAGCTACCCTGGCTGACAGTGGCGGCTCGCATAGGGCATGCTGTGGGGCGGTGAGCCGGGGGAGGGGCAGGGTGGGGGGGGTAGTAACTCGGACATACGACGGAACGGAGGAACATAATAATTACTTTCCTCTGTTCCATCGTATGTTCGAGTTTACTACCCCCCCACCCTGCCCCTCCCCCGCCCTGCCCCACTGCCCCGCAGTACGCCCTATGCGAGCCGCCACTGCTGGCTGATGAGAGGTAAAACCCCAAATCCGGTCCTAGGATGCTTGTTTCCAGTCCAGGGAGGACCTGGCCTGGCAGTTCGGGGTGGACTGTTCCCATTGAGCGCAGGGTCAAGACTGATTTGCATATGGCTGGGTTCAAACTGGAATGGTATGGGGAGCAAAAAAACTATGGATTTAGGCCCAGATATCTGTTCTGGGGTGAATGTATGACATTGTTCTGCATTCTGTCCATCAATTGTTCTTTTTGCATTTGTCACCCCGAGTGGGACGGGTATGTCCAGACGTGGGTCCCGTGCTCTCCATGCCACTGGAGTCACGCTATCCTGGCTGGTGAGGGGTGAAACCCAGAAACCAGCCCTAGGATGCTTGTTTCTAGTCCAGGGAGGACCTGACCTGGCAGTTCAGGCTGGGCTGTTCCCATTGGGCGCAGGGTCAAGACTGATTTGCATTTGGCTGGGTTTAAACTGGAATGGAATGGGGAGCAAACAAATGATGGATTTAGGCCCAGATCTTTGTACTGGGGTGAATGTATGACATTGTTCTGCATTCTGTCCATTAATTGTTCCTTTTGCATTTGTCACCCCGAGTGGGACGGGTATGCCCAGATGTGGGTCCCGTGCTCTCCATGCCACTGGAGTCAAGGTATGCGAGCTGATGAGGGGTGAAACCACGAAACCGGTTCTAGGATGCTTGTTTCCAGTCCAGGGAGGACTTGGCCTGGCAGTTCGGGCTTGACTGTTCCCATTAGGCGCAGGGTCAAGACTGATTTGCATATGGCTGGGTTCAAACTGGAATGGCATGGGAAGCAAAAAAATGATGGATTTAGGCCCAGATCTCTGTACTGGGGTGAATGTATGACATTGTTCTGCATTCGGTTCATCAATTGTTCTTTTTGCTTAGGCTGAATTTGGGCACCCAAAATGTCTGTGTACCAGTCCCAGTGTCAATGAACTTGTAGGAAGGTGCAATGTTTCATTCATGTATACATTTTTCTTTATAGGTCATAAACAGAGAGGGCAATGGGTTGATGTGCAACATGGTGAGGGATAACTTGGTGTACAAAAAGCTTGGCATTAGAGAGTACGCTGATATATCCAGGGTAGATTGAAGGAGGTTGTCTCTCTGTAGGAGGGAAAATATTTGTCCTGTTTTGAAATAATGTGAATGTTTCTCTGATTATATATTTCAGAATTTTCTAGGGGAGTATGCCATCTTCGTAGATGACTGCCTTTAGAATAGTGAGACGTCTTTAAATGTACACAGTTTCATGTTGGATAAGGGGAGTGTTTGCATAGTAAGATGGATGTCATAGTTGTTTGTATGCTTTGTTCATTGTGGTGTTTTATTTTATAGATCCTTTCTATGACTTTTAGTTGGCTTAGCATTTGACTTTTGATTGTAGTGCAGCTATGGTCAGCAGGGGAATAATACAGTATTTTATAGCGTTAAAGGCAGATTTTATCCAGTTAGACATGTTTATGATAGTACAAGTAAGGTAGGTTTGGTTTTGGCTGCAGGTATGAGGTTTCTGCGAGCTTCTTAGACTCTCTCAAGTTCTGTCAGATCAATTTAGGATTAGACTGTGCAAAATTTTCTCTTGTTTCTCAAAGAGAGAGATTGCTGACAGATTGCTCGTGTCTGGAAGTAGAAATATATGTTTTTTCTTTCTGGCTCATACTCTCATTGGAGAGTAATAGTAAAAAGTGGAGTTGAAGGTGTTTTTTCTTTACATTTGCTATGGACTAAATTGTAGTGCAAAGAGAGACTGAGGTGGAACTATATATATTGGCAGACTAGACCCCACGCTGCTGATGTGGTGGGAACCACCTACCTTGGCCTGGCATGAAACCACCCACCATTTTGTAAGATCCTTGCCAGGCTGGCATCAAGTTTTCACTGAACTCTCACAATACTGCAGGAACACTTTCGTTGAAAATGTACTGCAGATTCAGGCCCGAAGCCATGGGCTCAGTCTGCATTTAATTTACTTTACAGAACCAAGCCACCATCGCTAGAGTTTGCTTCTGTAAAACTAAACAGCATCAGCCCTAATGTGCTGGGAGTATATTTTTGCTAGTGCATTGGGTTATTGTGGTTTGTAATTGTTCTTAACTGCTCTCCTTTCATGAGGATCACAATCAGGAAATAACAGCCCTAAATGGGGTGGCCATTTTGGGCATTTTGGCACTAATATTCCAGCAGCCCTATTGCCACAATAGAACCAGAGGTATCATGAGTGGAACAGACAGGAAAATTGCAATTTTTGTGGGCTTTTCATTCGACCCTTATCTAAATAACCCCTTTAGTCATCTATGACTATATCTGTGAGGAATTCTTTGAAAGAACAAAACTGTTCATGTCTTGTTTTGATGGCTTTCAAGGATATACTGTATATGCTGAATGGTTAATGGGATGGCACAATGGCATCTCCAATCCAGTTAGCTTAAGGAAGGTGGTTAAATGATGGCATGGAAGTGATGATGAGATTACGTTTGTGACTTAGAAATCATAGATATTAGGTGACATGCTGCTTGATTTTATGTTTAAAAGGTCAGTGAGTCAGAGTGTCATACTCCTGTTTTCAGAGTCTACTGGTAGGTTCCCATTCCATAAGTAGACAGTAGTGATGTAGTTGATGGATGTTGTTCTGATGTCACATGTTTATGCAGGGAGAATGGTGGGAAAGTGCTCCTGTGTCTTGACTAACTAGTACGGCGGGTAAGTGGTGGTCGGACATGTCAGAACTATTCTTATTCAGGTAACAGTATTGTTGGTACTGTTGGTGTTGTCTTCCGTATTTATAAGCATGTTTGTGCTGTGAATTTTCTTCTGGTTCCTATAATGTGCTGGTGAGGGGTGGGAATTTCCCTCTCTATCCCGACAGGCAGACAATCAAAGAGTAATTTGTCTCTGTCTTGATTTGCTAATGTCGAAAAATTGGTGAGATGTGGTCATATGAGGTGCACCTAGCCATGCCGGTTCTCTGTTGCTTCCATCATGCTGTTACATGCACCATCCAGACTGATCTGTTGTGTCACTCACTTTAGGGTCACTATAAACAGTGAGACCAGTTAAAAGCTCTGTCCTTGGGAGTACATCTGTATATGAACCAGGACACTATGTTTAATTATATTTCACATACTGATTGAATTTTAGAAGGGTTTATTCAATTTTATTTAAACCTTTATTGAGTAACCAAGGCAAAAGAATACAAAAAATTAAATATAGATACATTGCATAACTATTATAAAATATTTCAGTTACAGTTTTGCAAGAGAAGAAATATACAATTTTTGGGATTCAAATGAACCTAGAAATATATTGTAAAAACATAAGTGAGCATTAATTTGGAATATCTAATACATGTAGATCATATTAATTTCAAGAAAGTATTCCCATATTTACAATCAAATAATTGTTCTTTCACAGTCCTTCATAGAAAGAGTCAGGGCCAGGGTAGCATAAGGACAGTATGGAAATATTTGAGAAAAATATATCAACGTCTTAAAGTGAGGTATTAATCTCATCTGCATATAGGCATTTATAACATTTTTCAAAAGTGGAGGCAATGCCAGTAATGGAATTAACCAACTGAATTATCAAATACATTAACATCGCGGTCAATCAACTTCTGTTCGCTCTTAACTTTCAAATAGTTAGCCCACATTTTACCTGACTTTTGCCCACCTGATATTTACCTTTAGCAACAGCAAAATATTACAAGTGTCAATGGTAGAAATTTGGTTTAGTTCTATTTTCGGTTTGACAAGATGTTTCAGCACATCATTTGATTTTGAAGTAAAATAATCATGCTCAAGAGTTTAAATAATGTTAAGCCACTGTTTGAACTCAGCATTAGTTTCTACTTTTTATGAGCAAAATAGGAGACAAGAGAAGATCTAAGAGGATTTGAATGCATCTAAAAACATTTAACTCCTAGAGAAGCATCAGTGGATTGTTGAAATGAAAACACTCTTTTACAAAGATATTCAAACTGTTGATAAAATTATTATCGGATATACGATAATTGTTAAATTAACATCTATTCAATTTAGTACTGTTAATAGATGATTCGAAGGAGGAGAAAACTGTGGCATGTCATATTGAAAATAGTGCCTATTTTCTGCTGACAGTAAACACTGTAACAAAGGTTTAGAGGCAAAAATATGCTCAGTCCAGGAAAGGGTGCCAAAAGTACTTGTATAAACGGAAAATTCAAAAGAGTCAGAGTTACAGGCTCCCCAAATGTCAGCTAACAATCGGTATGCAACGGTTGCTTTAAAACCTTTATGGGTTTTATCAGGACTGCATTTAAATTTTGAACTTCTAGCTAAGAATGGATCTAGTAGCTGATTAAACTCTCCTCCAAAAATGTCATTAACCTTAGAGATATAAACCAATTTGGCCTTGTCCCAATTCCAGAGGGGAGGATCCGGTTTTAAAGGACCATATACATTAAAAAGAGTTAAAAGCAAGCCCAAGTAACAATTTCAGAGACCTATGGCATAATATCACTACTCCTCCATATGGCGGGCAGCCAGTGAAAAAACACACTCCCAATCTAATTTCACTTCAACTTCAAAGAGTCTGTTTCATTACAATATGTTTCCTTTAAAAAAGTAAATAGCTGAATATTTAATCTGGAGAGATGTTCAAATATCTTCTGTCCCTTGACTGGATTTCCCAGGCCTTGAACATTCATGAAAGAACGTTAACCTTAATACATGAAGATAAAAAATACAACAGGAACAGACATAACAATTTTCAAAGAAAAAGGAAAACATTTAATCACAACAATCATAAAACGTATATGAGTAGAAATGAGGAAAATAGTTGTTGAGGGTGAAACCAATCAAAATGGACGAGAGCTTAGGAAAATCAAAAAAAGAAAATATAAGAACGGATATAGGACAGAGAAATTTAGAAACCATAGAATAGTAGATCAATGTAAAGAACCTTGATCTCTGTAGTGCGCTGTGTGGAGATTCCACCTCCAATGCGTAAACTCCACCCCGAGTGCGGAGACTCCACCACGAGTGCGGAGACTCCACCACGAGTGCGGAGACTCCACAATCGTAACTTTACTACAAGTAAGTAATTTTGTGAATCGGGCCCTCTGACCAGACCAATACAATTTCCCTCTATCGTTGGCAGCTTTTAAGTATATTACAAAAATAACCTCACAATACCACAAGGTTGTGAAGATAAAGAATCTTTCTTACTGAGGCCATGAGGTCTTTGTGTATTAGGTGACAATGTTTTAGGAATACCAACCAAATAGGGAAAGAATTTCTTTAAGAAAGGTAGTAGGTCACCACCTTCAGCATCCTCTGGCAAATTAGATAGTCATGGGCTATTATGTCTGTGCCTTTATTCCAAATCGTCCAAATGTATTTGGAGTGATTGTATTTCTTTCTCTATTTCACAATTTGTGAGTATGTATCTTGTAAGACACTAACTCGTTCCACATCAATTAACCTATTCTCCATCGCATTCCATCTATCCTCAATCTGTTGCAACTTAATGTTCATAACAATCATGAAAACTTGAAGGGTATTAATCTCATCAAGGATCGTGTCATGGATGTGGTCGCTAGATGAAGCAATAGGAGAATCATTCTTCAGTCTATTTGATTTTGCACCAGTGGTAGAGTATTTAAACTGAATGTTGGAAAGTTAGTCGGACAATGTTCTGCCACAGTTATTTTTGCTACTTGTGACTTTAAGATGCAGAATGGATCATATAGAAAAAAGTATGGCTTGTTAAATTAACACAAAGCAATGTGAAAAAATTCAAGCACAAAAAAAAGTTTATCAAAGCATGAGCCAATATTATACCAGAGTGCTGAGCAAGGTGCTCTAATCAGAGTAAATAATCATTGCAATGTGGACCCAGTTATAAGAAGTGACTGAGTGCAAGTCAATGCCCACTGAATGGCGATTAAGAAGGAATAGGATATTCAAATGAAATGCAGAGACAACAACAAAGTCATAATAAATGCACAGCTCCAAAATTAGAGGTGTATTTAATATAGAGCAAAGCACCTCAAAAGATTCTTGGACCTGTCAGTAAATAAAATTTAGTGACCCCTGTTGTCATTGAACATCATAAATAATTATTTTCAGGAACATAAAATGGTGGTCACCTCAGGAACACCAGAGTTTTTTAAGCAAAAGAATGCAGGTATTAAATAGTCCAAAAATTACAATGCTGAGATGCAGGAGCAAGACACAGGAGCCTGTTGTGAATGAATATCTCAACTTTTGGTAAAAAGAAGTCTGATTTCAGCAAGAATGCCTTGTGGTTGCAAGGAGCTCACCGAGTTGCATAAAGTCTTCTGAAACGGGGAGCGTGGTCGAGGGGCGCGCACAAGAGTGCGCCCCTCGACCACGCTCCCCGTTTCCGAAGACTCTATGAGTTTATGTAAATTAGTGTATGTGCTTTTACTCAATTTGATTAATATTTAAAAAGTGAAATTGGATTGTAATTTACACAAAATCTGTATTTTGAAAATACAGGAAGGGCCTTATGAAATAGCAAACAAATTGAATTCAAAATTGAGTTCAAAATTGAGTTCAAAATGTATAGATCCACATATACAGGTCAGTATGGAAATAGCACATCCCTTCATAGTTTGGTGAGTTTGTTTCTTTCACAACGTAAAATAATTACTAAGTACATATAGCTATGTATAGCTTCATTATTATTTGCAGATTAAAATTTATATTCCTATATTTTTTGGCCATGACTTAAATGACCAGCCTCTAAACTATAAAACAAACAATTAATATGCCCAGCAACCTTTTTATAATGCATTTTTGTTTATTTCTTCCAGCCTTTCCGGTTCTCAGAAACAAGCACATTTTCCAATTCACTCACCCAATTAATGCTCGTATTACTTCACTCTGCTCCTTTACTCTTTTCTAATTCTCAAATATCCTCAACCATTAATTTTTACATAATCCTTTTTTATCAATTCTGAAATGAGTAGCAAAGCCTTAAATCCCAAAGTTAAGATGTAGAGATTATTTACTATAGCAACCCTTACACTTACCGTCAATTGACAACCTCCTTACCTTCTGCACATGGGGCGCCCACATGCAGTATCCATAGGAACTGCATGCCTAATAGCATTTGTATGGATATTATTGTGAACACTAATATAAATTCTGAAATACAAGCAGTCATCTAATTGGTGACAGCAGTTGTAAAATTAGGAATCCACACAATCTGTAAAGAATTAAAAAAAAGATGTGTTGTACTGGTAGAACCTTAGGGGCGTCCATACATGTAAAACTTATTTGGGTTTGAAGCAGGTCCATAATAATAATAAAAGAGGGAAGGACATTGAATGATAGATGTGGAAAACAGGGAACGTTGATCAGGGTCAGCTCAAAGTTATACTTGTGGAAAAAGGTAATAATCTCCACAGCAGCAAGAGATTGATGCTGACCTATATGTTGAGCAGAAATTGTAAGACTAAAGATAGTCCTTGTCACAGGTTTCTTGCCACTGGAGGGCATTTGCTGAAATTCCTATGACAAATTACAAAGGCAACATTTAAGCCCCGAACTGAATATGACTAACTAACTGGTGGGCCCATGTGAAGGAGCTCATAAAAATGATGCATAAAAACCTTATTTTTGAAACAAGAAATATTCCATCTCAAATACCATTTGGATGTCAATTTATGCCATCCAAGAAATCCAGGATCTGATCCGAAATACCCCAAGAGGCTATGTATTGTGACCAAGTTGATACTCCCCTGACCACCCTGACAATGATTTTCTGGGAACCAGCTAACTGGCCTTACCTTAGTGTTATACAAATTAATTTCAATTCAGCAGTTGTGGTCAGGGCATCACACCCCCTCCCCTTTTGAGATGAGAATCCCCCTCCAAATGTTCGAAGAATCAAACCAACATCATGTGATATTTGTGGTCATTCTGTAAGATGAGTAGCACAGTGAATATGGAATGAATGAACAAAAAGGCTCTTGCTTCATCCAGGCCACAATGTTCATTCATTTTGAGTTTGTTCTTAGGCTAAACAGATCTATCACTGGGTGCAGGAAAAGTCAAAAAGACCATTCCCAACTTTCTTGAGCAGTTTTCCTTGGTTTGACAGCAGGTGATACCAATAAATCTAAGAAAGAAATAACCAGGCTGCCCAGTTAGGAGGAGCTGCAGGATGGAGAAAAGAACATGAGGAAATGACCAAGAGAGGCTTTTTTCTCTCTGTTCTACCTTTCTCTACGTCTTTTTCTTGCTGTCGTGCTATCAGATATTCTTTTTCTACCTGTACATATATAAGGAAGTACTGTCTATTGCAAAAATATTTTATGAATAAATTAGGAAGGAGAATTCTACCATATTGCATATTTTTTCATCTGATCGTTTGTACTAACTTGTAAAATCAATAAAATGGATATTAACCCCTTCGGTGCTCATGACGGAATGGTTCCGTCATGAGCACCGGTGCTCCTGTGCTCATGACGGAACCATTCCGTCATGAGGACAGGGGCACAAAATCCCTCTGCTGCAAATAGCAGAGGGATTTCCATTTTTTTTTGGGCCTCGGGAGGTGGGGAAGAGCTTCCCCAACCTCCAGAGGCCCCTCACTTGTTTTCAATCTAATGACGATCGCGCGCATGGCGCACTGTCGTCATTAGATTGAAAACGAAACTGAAACTTAGTTTCAGTTTTAGTGTTTCAGTGCTCGTGCGGCTATCTCAGCCCCCCGAGCACCGAAACACTTGGGAGAGGTATCGTTGGAAAGGGGACAATCTCCCCTTTCCAATGGTACCCCTCGCTAGTGGATCCCCAAGCAGGGATCCACCCACTAGGCACCAGGGAGGGGGGAGCGGCCCCTTGGGCAAGGGCCTTTGCTCCCCCCATATTTTAAGGGCTAAATTCAGTCTTTCTGCCCCCCCGGGGGGGTCGGAAAGCCCACTAGAACCAGGGATTTTTTTTACTATGCACCCCCCTGCACTATTAGAGTCTTTCTGCCCCCCCGGGGGGCAGAAAGCCCACTAGACGCCAGTTTTTTTTTTTTTTACATTTAATTTAGGGGTGGGGGCTGCCCAAGATGGGCATGCCAATGCCCCCACCCCTCCCCCACAAAATTCCAGTCTTTCTGCCCCCCCTGGGGGGGCAGATGGGGGCAGTAGCCCCAAATCTGCCCCCCCGGGTGGGGCAGAAAGCCCACTAGAAACCAGGGATTTATTTTATTATGTAAATTAGGGGTGGGGGCTGCCCAATATGGGCATGCCAAAGCCCCCAACCCCCCTGCACAATAACAGTCTTTCCGCCCCCCCTGGGTGCAGATGGGGGTGTCAGCCCCCAATCTGCCCCTCAGGGGGGCAGAAAGCCCACTAGACGTCAGGGTTTTTTTTTACGATTAATTTAGGGGTGGGGGCTGCCAAAGATGGGCATGCCAATGCCCCCCCCTACCCCCCACAAAATTCCATTCTTTCTGCCCCCCTGGGAGCAGAAAGCACCCTGGACGCCAGGGATTTTTTTTTATGCGCCAAACCCTACCCCCAAAGTAAGAATAAGACTTTCTGCCCCCCCAGGAGGCAGATGGGGGCAATAGCCCCTGATCTGCCCCCCAGGGGGGGGCAGAAAGCCCACTAGGCCCCAGGGATTTTTTTTATATATATATACGTAGGGGTAGGGGCTGCCCAGAATGGGCATGCAAATACCCCCACCCAAAATAAAAAAATTCCACAGCCTTTCTGACCCCCCTGGGGGGCAGATGAGGGCCGTAGCCCCCAATCTACCCCCCCGGGGGGCAGAAAGCACCCTAGATGCCAGGGATTTCTTTTTATGCACCAGGGGTGGGGGCTGCCCAGAATGGGCAAGCCAAAGCCCTCACCCTACCCCCCCAAAGTAAGAATAGGACTTTCTGCCCTCCCCAGGAGGCAGATGGGGCAATAGCCCCTGATCTGCCCACGGGGGGGGGCAGAAAGCCCACTAGGCCCCAGGGATTTGTTTTTTATATATATACGTAGGGGTGGGGGCTGCCCGGAATGGGCATTCAAATACCCCCACCCAAGAGAAAAAATGCTACAGTCTTTCTGCCCCTTATGGAAGGCATATGGAGCAATAGCCCCTTATCTGCCCCCCCCGGGGGGGGCAGAAAGCCCACTAGGCACCAGGGATTTTTATTTTTCCAAAGTTCGGGGCGGGGGCTGCCCAGAATGGGCATGCCAATGCCCCGACCCCCACAAAAAATGCCACAGTCTTTCTGCCCCCCTCAGGAGGCAGATAGGGGCAGTAGCCTCTGATCTGCCCCCCGGGGGGACAGAGAGCCCACGAGGCGGCAGCGATTATGCTGGCTTTTTTTATATGTAGGGGTGAGGGCTGCCCAGAATTGGCATCCAATGTCCCCACCCACCCAAACAAAATAGCCAGTGTTTATGCCCCTCTTGGGGGCATATTGGGGCAATAGCCCCCGATTTTTCCCCTCCCCAGGGCAGCAGAAAGCCCACTAGGCATAGACTTTTTTGCCTAATGTGCCTACATCTGGATTTTGGGTCCTAGCGCAGCTAGCACCCAAGGAAACCTACCAAACCCACACATTTCTGAAAACTAGACACCCGGGGGATTCCAGGGAGGTATGGCTTGCATGGATCCCCCAACGTTTTCTTACCCAGAATCCCCTGCAAACCTCAAATTTAGCTGAAAAAATCACTTTTTCCACACATTTTTGTGTGGGAAAGTTGTGGCATCACCGGGCTGACACACATTTTCTACTACCCAGCATTCCCCCAGGTCTCCCGATAATAATGGTGCCTCACTCGTGTGGGAGGCCCAAGTACCCGTGACAGGCAGGGCCTAAAACGTATTGAGGCGACATCAAAATTGCCTATCACAAAACGACCTGGTTTTGCAAGGGGGGGTCACCTGGGTTTTTGGCCCCGTGCTTGGCGGCCAGCTAGGGAAACTTACCAAACCCACACATTTCTGAAAACTAGACACCCGGGTGATTATAGGGAGGTATGGCTTGAGTGGATCCCCCAACTTTTTCTTACCCAGAATCCCCTGCAAACCTCAAATTTAGCTGAAAAAAATCACTTTTTCCACAAATGTTTGTGTGGGAAAGTTGTGGCATCACCGGGCTAACACAAATTTCCTACCACCCAGCGTTCCCTCAGGTCTCCCGATAAAAATGGTGCCTCACTCGTGTGGGAGGCCCAAGTACACGCGACAGGCAAGGGCCCAAAATGTATTGAGGCGACATCAAAATTGCCTATCACAAAACGACCTGGTTTTGCAAGGGGGGTCACCTGGGTTTTTGGCCCCGTGCTCGGCGGCCAGCTAGGGAAACCAACCAAACCCACACATTTCTGAAAACTAGACACCCGAGGGATTCCAGGGAGGTATGACTTGCGTGTATCCCCCAATGTTTTCTTACCCAAAATCCCCTGCAAACCTCAAATTTAGCTGAAAAAATCACTTTTTCCACACATTTTAGTGTGGGAAAGTTGTGGCATCACCAGGCTGACACAAATTTCCTACCACCCAGCGTTCCCCCAGGTCTCCCGATAAAAATGGTGCCTCACTCGTGTGGGAGGCCCAAGTACCCGTGACAGGCAAGGGCCCAAAACGTATTGAGGCGACATCAAAATTGCCTGTCACAAAACGACCTGGTTTTGCAAGGGGGGTCACCTGGGTTTTTGGCCCCGTGCTCGGCGGACAGCTAGGGAAACCTACCAAACCCACACATTTCTGAAAACTAGACACCCGGGGGATTTCAGGGAGGTATGGCTTGCGTGGATCCCCCAACATTTTCTTACCCAGATTCCCTTGCAAACCTCAAATTTAGGTGAAAAAATCACTTTTTCCACCCATTTTTGTGTGGGAAAGTTGTGGCATCACCGGGCTGACACAAATTTCCTTCCACCCAGCGTACCCTCAGGTCTCCCGATAAAAATGGTGTCTCACTCGTGTGGGAGGCCCAAGTACCCGCGACAGGCAAGGGCCCAAAACGTATTGAGGCAACATCAAAATTGCCTATCACAAAACGACCTGGTTTTGCAAGGGGGTCACCTGGGCTTTGGTCCCGTGCTCGGCGGCCAGCTAGGAAACCTACCAAACCCACACATTTCTGAAAACTAGACACCTGGGGATTCCAGGAGGTATGGCTTGCGTGGATCCCCAACGTTTTCTTACCCAGAATCCCTGCAAACCTCAAATTTAGCTGAAAAAATCACTTTTTCCACACATTTTTGTGTGGGAAAGCTGTGGCATCACGGGGCTGACACAAATTTCCTACCACCCAGTGTTCCTCAGGTCTCCCGATAAAATGGTGCCTCACTCGCGTGGGAGGCCCAAGTACCGCGACAGGCAAGGGCCCAAAACGCATTGAGGCGACATCAAAATTGCCTATTACAAAACGACCTGGTTTTGCAAGGGGTCACCTGGGTTTTGGCCCTGTTCTCGGCGGCCAGCTATGGAAACCTACCAAACCCACACATTTCTGAAAACTAGACACGCGGGATTCCAGGGAGGTATGGCTTGCGTGGATCCCAAAACGTTTTCTTACCCAGAATCCTCTGCAAACCTCAAATTTAGCTGAAAAATCACTTTTCCACACATTTTGTGTGGTAAAGTTGTGGCATCACCGGGCTGACACAAATTTCCTACCACCCAGCGTTCCCCAGGTCTCCCGATAAAAATGGTGCCTCACTCGTGTGGGAGGCCCTAGTACCCGCGACGATGCAAGGGCCCAAAACGTATTGAGGCGTACATCAAAATTGCCTATCACAAAACGACCTGGTTTTGCAAGGGGGTCACCTGGGCTTTGGCCCCGTGCTCGGTGGCCAGCTAGGGAAACCAACCAAACCCACACATTTCTGAAAACTAGACACCCGAGGGATTCCAGGGAGGTATGGCTTGCGTGTATCCCCCAATGTTTTCTTACCAAAAATCCCCTGCAAACCTCAAATTTAGCTGAAAAAATCACTTTTCCCACACATTTTAGTGTGGGAAAGTTGTGGCATCACCAGGCTGACACAAATTTCCTACCACCCAGCGTTCCCCCAGGTCTCCCGATAAAAATGGTGCCTCACTCGTGTGGGAGGTCCAAGTACCCGTGACAGGCAAGGGCCCAAAATGTATGGAAAAAGTGATTTTTTCAGCTAAATTTGAGGTCGCAGGGGATTCTGGGTAAGAAAACGTTGGGGATCCACGCAAGCCATACCTCCCTGGAATTCCCCGGGTGTCTAGTTTTCAGAAATGTGTAGGTTTGGTTGGTTTCCCTAGCTGGCCGCCGAGCACAGGGCCAAAAACCCAGGTGACCCCCCTTGCAAAACCAGGTCGTTTTGTGATAGGCAATTTTGATGTCGCCTCAATAAGTTTTGGGCCCTTGCCTGTCGCGGGTACTTGGGCCTCCCACACGAGTGAGGCACCATTTTTATCAGGAGACCTGGGGGAACACTGGGTGGTAGGAAATTCGTGTCAGCCCAGTGATGCCACAACTTTCCCACACAAAAATGTGTGGAAAAAGTGATTTTTTTCAGCTAAAATTGAGAATTGCAGGGGATTCTGGGTAAGAAAACGTTGGGGGATCCATGCAAGCCATACCTCCCTGGAATCCTCTGGGCGTCTAGTTTGCAGAAATGTGTGGGTTTGGTAGGTTTCCCTAGCTGGCCGCCGAGCATGGTGCCAAAAACCCAGGTGACCCCCCTTGCAAAACCAGGTCGTTTTGTGATAGGCAAATTTGATGTCGCCTCAATACGTTTTGGGCCCTTGCCTTTCGTGGGTACTTAGGACTCCCACACGAGTGAGGCACCATTTTTATCGGGAGACCTGGGGGAACACTGGGTGGTAGGAAGTTTGTGTCAGCCCGGTGATGCCATAAGTTTCCCACACAAAAATGTGTGGAAAAAGTGATTTTTTCAACTAAATTTGAGGTTTGCAGGGGATTCTGGGTAAGAAAACGTTGGGGGATCCACGCAAGCCATACCTCCCTGGCATCCTCCGGGTGTCTAGTTTTCAGAAATTTGTGGGTTTGGTAGGTTTCCCTAGCTGGCTGCCGAGAACGGGGCCAAAAACCCAGGTGACCCCCCTTGCAAAACCAGGTTGTTTTGTGATAGGCAATTTTGATGTCGCCTCAATACGTTTTGGGCCCTTGCCTGTCGTGGGTACTTGGGCCTCCCACACGAGTGAGGCACCATTTTTATCGGGAGACCTGGGGGAACACTGGGTGGTAGGAAATTTGTGTCAGTCCAGTGATGCCACAACTTTCCCACACAAAAATGTGTGGAAAAAGTGATTTTTTCAGCTAAATTTGAGGTTTGCAGGGGATTCTGGGTAAGAAAACGTTAGGGGTTCCATGCAAGCCATACCTCCCTGGAATCCTCCGGGTGTCTAGTTTTCAGAAATGTGTGGGTTTGGTAGGTTTCACTAGCTGGCCGCCAAGCATGGGGCCAAAAACCCAGGTGACCCCCCTTGCAAAACCAGGTCGTTTTGTGATAGGCAATTTTGATGTCACCTCAATACGTTTTGGGCCCTTGCCTGTCGCGGGTACTTGGGACTCCCACACGAGTGAGGCACCATTTTTATCGGGAGACGTGGGGGAACACTGGGTGGTAGGAAATTTGTGTCAGCCCGGTGATGCCACAACTTTCCCACACAAAAATGTGTGGAAAAAGTGATTTTTTTTCAGCTAAATTTGAGGTTTGCAGGGGATTCTGGGAAAAAAAACGTTGGGGGATCCACGCAAGCCATACCTCCCTGGAATCCTCCGGGTGTCTAGTTTTTAGGAAATGTGTGGGTTTGGTAGGTTTCCCTAGCTGGCCGCCGAGCACGGGGCCAAAAACCCAGGTGACCCCCCTTGCAAAACCAGGTTGTTTTGTGACAGGCAATTTTGATGTCGCCTCAATACGTTTTGGGCCCTTGCCTGTCGCGGTACTTGGGCCTCCCACACGAGTGAGGCACCATTTTTATCGGGAGACCTGGGGGAACACTGGGAGGTAGGAAATTTGTGTCAGCCCGGTGATGCCACAACTTTCCCACACAAAAATGTGTGGAAAAAGTGATTTTTTCAGCTAAATTTGAGGTTTGCAGGGGATTCTGGGTAAGAAAACATTGGGGGATCCACGCAAGCCATACCTCCCTAGCATCTCCCGGGTGTCTAGTTTTCAAAAATGTATAGGTTTGCAAGGTTTCTCTAGGTGCCGGCAGAGCTAGGGTTCAAAAAGTACAGCTAGGAACTTTGCAAAAAAAGGGTCATTTTTCACTGTGAAAATGGGGTGTGTCCACCTTGCGTTTTGGGCCGTTTCCTGTTGCGGGCACTAGGCCTACCCACACAAGTGAGGTACCATTGTTCTCGGAAGACTTTGGGGAACGCGGGGTGGGTGGAATTTTGTGGATCCACGCAGATTCCAGAACTTTCCACCACAGAAATGTGAGGAAAATGTGTTTTTTTTTATAATGTTTTAGGTTTGCCAGGGATTCTGGGTAACAGAACCTGGCGAGAGCCAGTCAAGTCACCCCATCCTGGATACCCCTGGGTGTCTAGTTTTCAAAAATGTATAGGTTTGCTAGGTTTCCTTAGGTGCCGGCAGAGCTAGGGTTCAAAAACTACAGCTAGGCACTTTGCAAAAAAAGGGTCATTTTTCACTGTGAAAATGTGGTGTGTCCACCTTTCATTTTGGGCCGTTTCCTGTCGCTGGCACTAGGCCTACCCACACAAATGAGGTACCATTTTTCTCGGAAGACTTTGGGAAACGCGGGGTGTGTGGAATTTTGTGGATCCACGCAGATTCCAGAACTTTCCACCACAGAAAAGTGAGGAAAATGTGTTTTTTTGGACAATTTTTTAGGTTTGCAAGGGATTCTGGGTAACAGAACCTGGTGAGAGCCAGTCAAGTCACACCATCCTGGATTCCCCAGGGTGTCTAATTTTCAAAAATGTATAGGTTGGCTAGGTTTCCCTAGGTGCCGGCAGAGCTAGGGTTAAAAAACTACATCTAGGCACTTTGCAAAAAAAGGGTCATTTTTCACTGTGAAAATGTGGTGTGTCCACCTTGCGTTTTGGGCCGTTTCCTGTCGCGGGCACTAGGCCTATCCACACAAGTGAGGTACCATTTTTCTCTGAAGACTTTGGGGAACGCGGGGTGGGTGGAATTTTGTGGACCCACACAGATTCCAGAACGTTCCACCACAGAAATGTGAGGAAAATGTGGTTTTTTGACAATTGTTCAGGTTTGCAAGGGATTCTGGGTAAGAAAACCTGGTGAGAGCCAGTCAAGTCACCCCATCCTGGATTCCCCTGGGTGTCTAGTTTTGAAAAATGTATAGGTTTGCTAGGTTTCCCTAGGTGCCGACAGAGCTAGGGTTCAAAAACTACAGCTAGGCACTTTGCAAAAAATGGGTCATTTTTCACTGTGAAAATGTGGTGTGTCCACCTTGCGTTTTGGGCCGTTTCCTGTCGCGGGCACTAGGCCTACCCACACAAGTGAGGTACCATTTTTCTCGGAAGACTTTGGGGAACGCGGGGTGGGTGGAATTTTGTGGATCCACGCAGATTCCAGAACTTTCCACCACAGAAATGTGAGGAAAATGTGTTTTTTTGGACAATTTTTTAGGTTTGCAAGGGATTCTGGGTAACAGAACCTGGCGAGAGCCAGTCAAGTCACCCCATCCTGGATTCCCCTGGGTGTCTAGTTTTCAAAAATGTATAGGTTAGCTAGGTTTCCCTAGGTGCCGGCAGAGCTAGGGTTCAAAAACTACAGCTAGGCACTTTGCAAAAAAAGGGTCATTTTTCACTGTGAAAATGCGGTGTGTCCACCTTGCGTTTTGGGCCGTTTCCTGTTGCGGGCACTAGGTCTACCCACACAAGTGAGGTACCATTTTTCTCGGAAGACTTTGGGGAACGCGGGGTGCGTGGAATTTTGTGGATCCACACAGATTCCAGAACTTTCCACCTCAGAAATGTGAGGAAAATTTGTTTTTTTTGACAATTGTTTAGGTTTGCAAAGGATTCTGGGTAACAGAACCTGGTGAGAGCCAGTCAAGTCACCCCATCCTGGATTCCCCTGGGTGTCTAGTTTTAAAAAACGTATAGGTGTGCTAGGTTTCCCTAGGTGCAGGCAGAGCTAGGGTTGAAAAACTACAGCTAGGCACTTTGCAAAAAAAGGGTCATTTTTCATTGTGAAAATGTGGTGTGTCCCCGTTGCGTTTTGAGCTGTTTCCTGTCGTAGGCACAAGGCCTACCCACACAAGTGAGGTACCATTTTTATCGGGAGACTTAGGGTAACACAGAATTGTAGAGCAACTGTTATTACCTATTGATTTTCGATGCATTTCTGCCTTCCAAATGAAAGACAATGTGGAAAAAGAAGTCATTTTAAAAAATGACCTATAATTCTCATGCTAGTATGGGTACTCCCAATTTCCGAAATGTGCAAATATCTACTGTTTCTAAACTCTACATTTTGTTCCCATTTCAGAAATAAATAGGTGTCTTTCATACCGATTTTTCCATGTATATATTTTCCCAAAATAATTGCTATATTCCAGGTACATAATAAAAAACCATTGCAAGACGCTGCTCAGTTATTGGCTCTGGGTTCGTCGGGTTCTTGGTGAACCTACAAGTCCAAATATCCCCACAACCAGAAAGGTCCAGCAAATGTAACAGTATATTGCTTTCAAACAGCTGTCATAATTAGAAGAAGTTACAGGTGAAAACGTTGACACAAATGTCTGTTTTTTTCAACTAATTTTCAATTTGTCCTATATTTAACTGTTAGTTTCTATGAAGAAACCTTGAAGGATCTACACAAATGACCCCTTGCTGAATTCAGAATTATGTATACTTTTCTAAAATGTATAGCTTTCCAGGATCCATTATTTCTTTCATACCCATTTCTACCATTAACTGGAAGGAGGTTGAAAGCACAAAAAATAGCAGAAATAGGCTATGTCCCAGAAAAATGCCAAAATTGTGTAAACATTTTTGGTTTTCTGACAAAAGTCTACTTGTGCCTGAAAGCTGGGAAGATGGTGATTTCAGCACCACAACCCCTTTTTTGATACCATTTGCAGGGAAAACACCAGACGCTTTCATCTAGAGCCCTTTTTTCCCATTTGTCCAAAAAAAAAAAAATGTAGTTGTTTTTTGGCTAATTTCTGGGTCCCCTCCAGGGGAATCTACAAACCCTGGGTACCTTTAGAATTCCCATGATGTTGGAAAAAAAGGACGCAAATTTGGCATGGATACCTTATGTGGTCAAAAAGTTACAGGGGTCTAAGCGCGAACTACCCCAAATAGCCAAAAAAAGGCTTAGCACAGGGGGGGAAAAGGCCTAGCAGCGAAGGGGTTAAAAGAGAGGCTTATAAGTCACTACTCGCTGTTTGCAGATGAAAATAACTTGATTCTCGCTTGGCTCAAAGTGTGTCCTCAGACTTTCCAGGAGGTGCATACTTTGGAGAGGCAGCACCGGTCAGTACTGGCAGAATTCATCAGGGCACATAACCAGGCATCTTCCCCTGGTGGTCTGGCGGTGCTTCAGAAACATGTCAACCCCTCACTCTCTCCCCTCCCTGCGGCCACAGCAGCGGTCACAGCAGCTGGAGTGAGACAAAGAGAGGCAGCCAGAAATGTCTATTTTTTTTTAATGTGCACAGCTAACCTCCATGATTCGCCTGGGTAAGATGCCTACAGTAAACACTCGCACAGATTGGGCTTCTGTTTGTATATCGATGGGAAAAATGAATGCTTATTTTCTGTTCATGGTGCGCACATAATGCGTAAGAGAATAAAAATAGGAAATAAGATTTACCAGAGCAGATGATTTTATTTAGATCAAGGGTGGTAAAGCTGTTAAAGCTCCAGTCAACTAGAGTGATGTGGATTAAGGCCATGCACAAATATTTAAATATTAACATTGTAAACAGCCAGGCAACAGTGTGAGCCAAAACAAAGTTGGAGACCTAGTAGCATAAGTGGTGATGGAGACATAGGCAGACTAAAGGGGCTGGGCACCTCTTCCGCCATCATTATGTATGTGTCTGTGAATCTTTTGCATGCCAGCCTTCCACCTGTAAAAGCCAGAGGCATTCATATTTCTTTAAAACGAGTACACACGATCTCTTCTACTTTTTCCTTACGTCTACGTGGCAAAGGTCCTAAATCAGTCGATATGAATTATTGCTGTTCACTATGGGGCAGATTTATCTAACTTTCATCCAGTGCAACGCAGCAATCCACCTTGCTGCGCTGCCCTGCGTGAAAAAGAGAGGAGAGGATGCGCTGTATTTAACATTACATGGCGAATTCCTGCTCCCTGCCTGTGCTGGCACACAATTTGCTGCCTTGTGCCAAGGCAGGCACCCTTGCGCCATGGTGCAAAGGGGCCTGCATTGTAGGTGGGATTGTTTTTTGCTTGACGGGACACCTTCCTGCACAAAAACAATCCTCAGAGGCATTTTCCTCTTTCTGCATATGCTGCAGAATGCAGCAGATGTAGAAAGCGGAAACAGCAAGGAGAAATAAAGATATTTCTCCTTGTTGCGCCTCTGGTGGGGAGGAGTACAATTCTGACGCATTCCCAGGTCTATCATTGTTAGTAAACCTGGGACTATGTCACTATTCATGGGTAGATGCGTGAGAACACCCAGAGTCCACCCATGGCACGCTTCTCTGCTGCAGAGCAACGCAAGGCAGCGATTTGCGCTACTTTGCATTACTCTAGATTTAGCAAGCCACACAGGGCCATGGCAAATCTCATTTTAGGATTTGCGTCACCCTGCATCCCCTTGCATGGTGATGCAAAATCTTCAATTAATTTGGCCCTATATGCATAAGAAATCATTAAAATGCTTTTGCCTTTCTACCACAGATTTTAAAAAAGAAGTTAATTAACACTGCATAAAAAGCGCAGGCGAAAATATTGTGTACTAAATTGAGCTGCAGGGAGCAGGCTATGGTTGTGTTATATGCACATAGGCCACTCTGAAATATGTTCAACAAGCCAGACATATTTTGTCAATCCAGTTTATTGTTTGTGTTAGTTGTAACAGTAATTATCCCATTTCACATTCAGCACTCCAATTACCAGAATTCAAAGAAGCAAGTTTAGATTAGAAGGGTTACTGTTTCACAGTAAAGGGCAAATTGAGAGCTCAAAGGATGTTGGCCTTCGGGCCAAACACAGGCGTTCAGTCTCATGGCATGCACCTTGACAAAGGGATTTCTGATGATGGGGATCTCTTACTTGAACAGGCATTGTCACTGCTCTAATAACAAACATGGACAGCATTTTGCTGATAATATGGTGTAAGTGGGCTGTTCATAGCTGTTGAATTTTAGTCAGGATTAAGCATCTGATTCAAAAGCCACATCCTTCTGATAGCATGAAAGTCAATTTAATTTAATTAGTTCAACCCGTAACTTACAATGTGGGTTCCAGCTCCGCGCTATGTGATTCTTCAGGTGAATGAATCTTTGCCACTCTTTTAGAATATAGCATAAATCGAAAATATCTTAACAAGCATCATCATCATTACTGTTGATTAGTTCAGTCAATAGTGAGAGTTTAGGATCAGTTCAAAATCTTTATTTCTTGTTAAGAGATTAGTCGATTATTTTCTCAAATTTATTCAATTAGTAAGTCAGATAAATCCATTTACAGAAATATCAAGTACAAATTTATGGTTAATGTCAAATAATGCAACAGATACCAAGCATTGCCCATAAAGGAAATTAGTCCATATTCTATATATGTTAATCGGTTCAGAATTTAGGAAGAACCCCAGAAGAGTTCTAGAAAAGAGCGAGATCAGTGGAGCATTTTAGAAGCCGAACTCCCCATAAAGAGCAGTTCAAGAAGACTCAGCCGAGCCTCTTTATGTGAACAACAGTTGCTGCTGTAGCTACACCCGTAAAGGTATTAGAAGAGAAAAATTAGAAGAGGTCACTGCCAAAGTGGCAAGTAACAAAAAGCCACCAGCAGTAGCTTGCAGCAAATCTTTCAGTAGAAAGATATTGTCAACGGAGACTGCACTCAAAAAGAAGTGTCCAAGAGTCTGTCCTAACTAAGAAACACGCACTATTATAAAAAAACAAAAACATATGCATCAATCCATTTCAGTGTTGGATCATCTAGAGCCAATGAAGAGAATCATCCAATGGTCCGCATCGTCTTTCTTCATTTCCCAAGAGAAACACAGGATGTTGACAGAGTACTACTAAAAAGTATCACTTAGTTGCTAGATGTTCATGTACTTGTAACATTTGCATTGGGTTCCCATAAGAAACTTCAGCAATGTCTAACTATTAGCTATTCAGTGTTCCACTGTGTAACAACGAAGTACTCTAACGACAGGAACATTTTATTTGCAACGTCCTGGTTAAATCATGAGATTCACGTCTTCATGTAAGCATTGTTGTTTTAATATACTGTTCACTACTCAGCATTGTATGAGTATGTGAAAGCTAAACTATCAAAATACAATGAAAAAATGTAGCTTGGAAAGTTGAAATACATTTTATGAAGTCAACGCATTCTACAGCAATGACAAGTCCAAACAGGCCACAATTGGGTCATCTATTAAACATTTCTGCATGGATCAGCCTTTCTTTAAAGCCATTTATTTATTAAACAGAAAATAGGAAAAGGTAGAAAAAAGAGTAAGGTCTAACCTGGGCCTAGCAATGGAAATACAATAGAAATAAAAGCTTACTGCATTGTGCACTAATTTTTTATGTGTCATTTTTAAAGCAAGCTAAATGTTAACTCTGCTTTTGTAGGTTTAATAAAGGCACATTTTCCTACATTTTAATCTATTGTGTGTGCTTTTACGTTAATGTCTATGACAAATTATCAATTCTGTTAATAAAGTTTCAAGCTAGATTTTCTTGCTTTATTACTTCCAAGCAGCCCAGAAATAATGCTGAAAAAAATCTTTCGTAAGAAGAACTGTACTTCACCATAGTCTGAGATAGAGGCTAGTGTGGAGAGGAAAGGAAAGATAATATAGCGCCTACATGAGAACTTTAGGCTAGGCCCACTAGAGTTGCAGAGAACTTGCATCCCTTCCCACCACATTCTGTGCTAACAATGGGATGTAGTACAAGGGGGAGGCAGTGTAGGAAAGGATTCTTATTACATAAATGAAGAAGTGTAGGTTATCTTTGCTGTTCTGTGCTCTGTTGACATCAGTCAGGCAATGGGAAATGATAAGCAAGAGAACCATGTCCTCCTTGTCAGGGTTGGTGGTAGATTTCTGCTCTTCAACAATTGGAGATGTCTTCTTATTGATATTATGATGGCTTTACGGGCCAGCCAAGGTAACCATGATCAATGTCACTCAGAAAAAAATGAGGAATGTATCAGTAGAAATGAACGTTAAGACTGCAGGAGGGAGCTAAAAGGAGAAAAAAAGGTGAAAGGGAGTTCGTGGTGTTATTTTAAGGTTCTAAACACCCTGCAGTTTCTCTCTAGTTCAGTCGTTCTATTGGGTCCTGCTATTGGCCTCTCTTTCAGCTTATCTGCATCTCTGTTATGGCTGTCTGCATTTCTCTTTTCCTCCTCCTTTGTAGTTGCACAGCCTTCTGTCTACCTGTCGGAGATATGAGATCCCTTTGCCCCATTCCTCAACAGCTCTGCTGTGTGCTCTCACATTGCATCACTTTCACCGATATTGGAAGTAGCATGTCAATATTGTGTTCCTGACCTCAGTGACTGATGTTTTCGAAATCGACATGCCATCGAGTTCCAGGGCATTCTCATGTTGGCAGAGGTCGGTGACTGGTGCATAGAGGCAGTTATTGGAGTCAGAAGGTTGAGGCCCTTAAACAGTTCCATGCCACAGTGGGTTTCTGATGTTTGATCTGATGCAATACAGGCTATGGGGGCTTCAGTGGTGACTTCACAGCACTAAGAAAGGTAGATTCCTTGTTACAAAATCTTAGTGGCCGAAACTGTGTAGCAACTTAAGGGATGCATAGCAAAAACCTTCCAAGTTACTTTTCATATGCTTTTTTGAAAGGATAATATTCTCTGAGATTAGCGTGCATCTTTTTATGCTGCTGAAAACTGTGCTAAACTAATAAATCTGAATAAAATAAAATGCTGCAAAAAACTAGATAGTGTGCTACAAAATATATTTTTTTGTGTCCCACAATTTGCAAATCAATGCTGATATATACTGTGAGGTGAAAGGTTCTTCTTCCACAAGATTCCCCAACTAGGGTCAAAAGGAATACAAAAGCACTAAATAAGTGATAACCAGCATTACCTGCAAAACAACCATTCATTTGCTCAGAATCCTTACCTGCTTATGTGAGTGGTCTGCATGCCTCTGTGTGTGTGTATTGAGGGTGTGTGCACAGATGGGTTTCAATGCAAGGTTGTATGCACATATCCGTCAATTGCTTATTTGTCTACTTATGAATGTGTTTGTCAGTTCCTGGGAGAGTGTGTGTCTGTCTGTCCATCGATCTGTTTCCAGGCTTGGCTTTGTGAATTATTGTGAAGGTGTGGATGTGTTCATCTCTTGAATGTTCCTTTAAATGTGGAAATGTACTTATGTTTGCCAATGAATGTAGGAGTCGTCAGCTTCCTACTGATTGCCTGCCAGATCTGTTTTTTGGTGTAGGCTGACCTGGACATAGGACAAAAAAAGGAAAAGTACAAATATTGTTAAGGTTTTATCTCATATTTTATAACGTAATAAAGTCAAAGGTTTAACATTATCTGCTATTAAATGTTAGTGATTTATAATACACAAAGAGCATTTTTGAGAGCTTTGATCATAATTTATTTTATTTAAAGTCCTAGCACAGGAGCTATTATCAAAAGAAGCACCATTTTTAAGACCATCTTTCCTAGGAGGCTCCTAAGCAATACCAAGGAGCTCACTAGCTTCTCTTTAGAAATGTTTGAAGGCAGCATCCATGTAGTAAATTATATTTAGCACCACCATTTCCTGTCATTTGCACACCCAACTTATATAGTGCCAGCATATTGGTGCTCTCCAATGTGCGCTGTTGTAATACATTTTTAGTGAGGAACAGCATCATTTGAACCCCAAAAACCCTGCTGAAATACCTCTCTGTATGTATCCATTATAACTAGAAAAACATCTTAAAAAAGCAAGTGAGGGTTCCTTACTTGACCCTCTGCAGAGCCATACAGCTGGCTGCAGTGGGAACATTTCTCCTCTGTAAGAACTTCTAGCTCTTTAGGTGTTTAGCAGGAGGCCCTGTCTCCAGAAGACTCAGCCATTTTTGGATGCGGAGGTTGGTGAGCAGCAACCTTGGAGGAGGTGTGCAAAGGCAAAAAGTTAGGAGGCAAGTGATCCGATCTCCCCAATGCACGTACATCACAGGGACGTACGGGCATGTCAGCGGCGCATACACCATACACTGCATATTTCGAGGCCAATCACAGATTGGTAATCAATGGCAGTGTACTTTATAGATGGTGGTCTGTCCCGGAATGACAGAGTTTGTCCATCTTGCATGACGGACAAGTCAGGCGTCCACCATTTTAGGTATCCATCATGTTGGAATCAAGAAAATTCGGTGGCGATTGCTAAAATGGTGAAGGTTTACATATATGTTGCACTTTATTAGAACCATCTGTGAGAGACATTACGTTAGGGTTAGGCATCAGATACCAATGCTATTTGTTGTGTATAAATTGCAGATGGTATATTTTAGACCTATGTTGAGAGATTTCCAAAAGAACATAAAAATAAAAAATGGTGTTAGTTTTAAAAATAACAATAACTGAGTAAAATTAATTTAAAAAGCAAAAAATTGAAATGTAAAGACATATTACTAAGAATAATGTACAGTTTAGGCAACGACTCTATTATGTTTTGAAATCCATCAATGTAGTCAACAACATGAACACACAGGGCAAGTCAGAGGGCAAAGACAGCAGCCACAGGTTTTCCGCTATTTCCCGGACCTGGCTACCATGCAGGAACGAGATGTCGTCCGAAGATTCTGGTTCACAAGTGAACCTGGCCCATCAACTAACACCTGAACACGAGCCACAAAACCGCAACCCTACCCCCATTACCCCCTGGCAAAAACAATGGCAGTCCTGCATTTTGCAGCCGCTGGTTCACTCCAGTACACGGTTGAGGTTTGTGATGGAATGTCCCAAACCACTTTTTCATGTGCGCTCCAAGAGTTCATCAGTGTGATACTGAATTACAAAAATGACTACACCCAATTTCCAACTGATGTGGGTACCATTAACACTATGTGGAGAGATTTGTATGCCCTTGAAGACATATCACATTTTATCTGTGTCATTGTTTGGACAGCTATTGCATTAGCACCACACCATGACAGGGATCAAGTTTTCTGTGATCAACAAAATATCCATTCCATCAATATGCAGGTGGTTTGCATTCCCGACCTGTACATCATCGGTGTATGTGCACAATTCCCAGGATCCAGCCATGACTCATTAGTGCTATGCAATAGCAGCTTACCACAGCTGATGGGACAACTTGGAAACATGAGGGCCATGCTTGTTGGTAAGTGAGAATCACAAACAACACAAAGTTGTCTCATTGTAAGATGGCATGTCTTCTTTAGTGCAAAGAAGAATAAAGTTTTGTTGTATGTGCTTTAAAAATAAACTTAAATGTAAGTCGATTGTCGAGGGTGAGGAACATGTCGGCTGGCTGACACCAGTCGTGGAAGCTAGAACCCGAAGGGGAGGTGTTCATGCTTCGGAGTGCCCAGGATGAGGTCTTCTCTTCCCATATATTGTCCTGCAGGGTAAGGGTGGAAAACCATACCTTAGGCAGCAGCCTCTTTTGTGGAATCTTTGGTTCGGCGGATGGGTATGGACGCCCGGTGGTGTGGAGAGTTTTGGTGGAGCGCGGTATTGGACTCGTTGCGGCGCTCTCGTCCTGCTGCGGCTCGGGCTGGCATTCAGGTTGGCTCCAGCAGAGTCAGCACAGTCGCATGTACAGAAGGGAGGTGTCAGCTCTGTAGAGGACTGTGTCGGAATAAAATGTATTGTTCTATGTTAAGTTAGCATTCGCGGCACCATTTTATGTCCGCCATCTTGTGCCATGATCAAAACTAATTTCTCTCTGCCCCTGCTAAAAGCAGCTACGATAGTTTTTGTTTCTTCAAGGTTGGGCCTTGCTGTACTAATGAATGCCCTGTCTTGTTAGCGCATACCTTTCCCACTAGATAGGACTGCTCCCACCCTTAGAGCGGCGGGCACAGGCAGAACGACCTAGGTATTAAGATAGAATGGGCCCGGTCTCAGGATCGAAACACATCTTCTGTACCTTCTTTGTCTAGCTGGTCCTGACTGGAAATTTCCAGTCTGGGCGTGTCTTGATGGGTTCTGAATTGTACATAATGTATCACCATGCTTGCTGAAGTCAGTCCCTCTGCAGCAATCTCAGGAGGCTGGTCAGACTGGACTCCACTTGAGTGTACCTGAATAAAATATTCTCTACTGTCTGACCGACTCTTCATTTGTATGGAAGGCTGAGAGGTGGTCGCGAGTGACCCGGGCGGCCCTAATTGGGTCACTTCCTTCAGTTGGCGCCCGAACAGGGACTCCATCGGGTGACCCATCCTTGCCCGCGGACAGGTGAGGAGGTCGGCGCCATCGTCGGGTCGGACGGGTGGACCAGGGATCCCTGCACAAGAGAGTTCTTGAACTCGCAGCTGCCCCATCTGTCTGACCGGTCGGTGCCTCGCCCAGTGGTCATCCCGGCTGGGGTCCTGAACGGCGAAATCCTTGGATCTGACTGTTTGGTCCGAAGAGTCGGCAGTGGAGAATAAATTCGTTTGACCTGTGTGCACCAGGTGAGTTTGTTTTGGTTCTTTGTGGCTATGGTACCATTTTGGTTTGTCTTTGGTACTGTCTGAGCACCGATTTTGGTTTGCATTTGGTACTGTCTGCAGACCGATTTGGATACAAAGTGTTTGTGTATACTTTGCCAGGCAACATAGCAAACTTGGCTCACTTTTGAAAATGCCTGGGATGAGCCGGCTTTTGGTTTCTTGTTGTCGTTGTTGCTCTGCTGATGCTCGACTGGAAGAAAGTCAGCTAGCGCCTCCAGATGGCACTCCGAACTTTGATATGTATGTGAAGCATGGCCTTGGCCCTATTATGTTTAATACACTATGGCACAAATATACGAGGGACAATGCCGAGTTGCAGTGGCCGTTGACTGGCACTTTTGATGAACAAAAAATTGCCTTTTTACAGGAGAAATTATTTGCAAGAAGGAGTAGGCAGTCTATGTTTGATTCCCTCAGAACATGGCAAATGGAGGTTAAACAGAGGCGAATGAAAGCAGAGAAAGAGGCCCGAAAGGGGAGAATGCAAACAGTCACTCAGAAAGCTGTAGTGCATGGTCGAGAAAAGCAGGAGATAGGGATTGAACGTGCAGATAGGAGATTCCGATTACAAGTGGATAAATCTTATGTGGCCCAAGATGAAACAGATACGTTTGTGGAGCAATTGTTAGATACCCGACCCCCACCTCCCTATGCCCCGCAGAGGATATATCCCGCTCTTCCCTCACAGGATCAGCTGTCTAGTTCTTCTGTCGCCGCTGTTTCTGTTTTTGTCGATCAGACTGCCTTGGCCACGGCACCTCCTGTCCTTTCTTTGCCCTCGCCGTCTGTGGCAACTGTGACTGTTAGTACTCCTGCAACGCCTATTGCTTCGGTCTCTCCCTCTCCAGCTCTACCCCCCACGATGCAGCAGACAATGTTGTTAGTGCCCGCTCCCTCTGTTGTTGCCCCCGCTGTGTTCCTCCATTCCCCGACATCACTGAGTGGTGGGACACCTGTACGCAGCCCTGAGGATAGAGATTGGACGAAATATAAGGAACGTATGGGGTGGACGTTGGTCCGATCTGATGTGGGGGATGCAGAGAAACAGGTGGTGGCTATTCAGGCTGCGCAGTGGGCTTGTAACCCCATTTATGGTGTGGAAGATGTGTGGAGTGTCATGAAAGATTATGAGCCTTTTGTACAACAACATGCCCTTAAGCACATGTCAGCTACTTTGATTGGTCTTTGAGAACAGCGTTTTAAGGGCACAGCGCCACAGATCATATACGATATTAGGGATCATGTGTATGTTACTGATATGGAGCCTGCTCATGTCTTTGGTAATGTTGCAAAGTTGGTAGCTTATCGGGGAAGACTGCTCGAGAAGAGCCCCACCCCGGTAACTCAGTTTCCGATGCGGGAGGTTCATCCCATCTACCATCCAGAGATACCGGAGCTAAGGGATCAGCAAGATCATGTTGTTCGGCCACGGGTAGAGGCCCGTTTCCAAGAACAATGGGTTTATACTCCATGGAAAAGGAGTGAAGTCTTGTCCCTTAAGACTCAGTTACCTGACCCTAGGAAAAATCCCACCGCTTATTATAAGGAGTTGACTGAAGCTGCCTCTTCGACAGTGATGACGCTCGCTGATATTGAAATGTTTTTTGATTTACTAGTTCTGGTTGATATTTGGAGAAAAGTACACACTCAGGATCATGTTGCGGAATTGGATGGTACCTGGGATCAAATTAAAGCATGGGACCAGGAACGGAAGCCAGGTGATAAGCCTAGGGCAGAGATACTTGCCTTGCCACGTATATGCATTCTATTATCCCTCCGAGGAAAGTTGATTGGGACAAGCTGTTGGCTTGCCGCCAGAAGAAGGATGAGAGTGTGTCAGACTTTTTCACTCGATTTGAAGGTGTGTTCTTAGACTATAGTGGACAGGATTTGTCGATTGAAGGTGGTGTGCGGCTGTTTAATAGATTTATTTCCAATTTGCTTCCTGAGATTTTGACCCGATTGCAAGCTTCTGAGAGCACGTGGTCCACTTCTTCCCCTTCCGTTATCTTGAATATGGCACAGTATTATGAGCACAGGGAAAATGAAGAGAAGGAGAAGACGGAAAATCAACACAAAGATTTGAAGACGAAGGTGTTGTTACAGCAGGCTTCTAGAGGGAATGGTAGGGGACGTGGTGGTTTGGCCAGACAGCTTCCATGCACTAGCAGGTCCGGCAATACAGCGCCTTTGGGGGCGAATCGGTGCGCTTACTGTGAAGAGGAGGGACACTGGCGCAGCGAGTGTCCGGTGCTTTTGCAAAAGGTGGCGGCTCCCAGAGGACGAGGTTCTCGTGGACGGGGTCATGGAGCTCGTGGACAGGACAGGGCCCAGAATGCTGTGGCCTCTCAGGGTCGTTCCGATCAGAACTATTTTGATGACCCTTGGGTGGACAGTATTATCATGATGATTATGACACGGATGAGGTGACAGGAATGTCTTACAGCTAGGACAGCCAGGGACAGAGTGAAGGACCAATTCAGATACCTGTAGATCAGCGTGGTCTGTACGTTAGTGCGGACGTGCATGGTTCGACTAAAGAGTTTTTGGTGGATACAGGTGCAACGAATAGTTCTATTTCTCGTTCTTCGGTCCCTGTGGCGACTCTGTCTGGCCATAATAATGTGTTGGTAGGTTTTTCTGGTGTACCGGTTGTAAGCCCCATTTCAAAACCCCTTGCGCTAACAGTTGGTCCTTTTACTGTGGATTCGCCATTCTTGTTGACATCTAATTGTAGAGAAAATTTGATGGGTTTGGATTTATTGAAGAAATTGCATTCTACAATATATTGCTCCCCGGAGGGTGTCTACATGACGATGGGTTCGAATGTTGTGCACGCTACACAGTGTCTGTCTAAAGATGTGCCTCTTCCTGTGGAGTGTAAGGATGTGCCACCCACACTGTGGGCAGCGGGAGACACAGATGTGGGTTTGTTGCAGATATCGCCTGTTTCGATACGTGTCAAGGAAGGTGCTATTTTACCCCATATTTCCCAGTATAAAATACCACAGGCAGGTGAGCGAGCTTTGATGCAAATTGTGCAGGATTTGATTGAGAAGGGAGTGGTTGAGGAGACGGCGGCTAATGTTTGTAATAGCCCTATTCTTCCTATTCTCAAAGGACACCTTCGGGTTCCTCTGATGACAATGCAGATGTTTATCGTTTTGTGATTGATTTGCGTGAAGTTAAAAAGATAGTGATTCCCCAGTTTCCTGTGGTCCCAGACATAACGACACTCTTGACAATGATTGCTTCTTCTGCTAAATTCTTTTCTATCATTGACTTGAAAATGCATTCTTCAGTATCCCCATTCATCCTGACAGCAGGTATCTGTTCGGGTTCACCCTAGCTGGTAGAAGTTTTAGATTCTATCGCACTCCTCAAGGCTATACAGAAAGTCTGAGTATCTATAGTCAGGCGTTGAAAGGTCAGCTGGATTCCTTGTCACTGCCCGCAGGTAATGTATTGCTCCAATATGTCGATTACGTGCTCATCGCCTCGGACACAGAACAAGGTTGCAAAGACAGTACGGTTAAATTGTTGCCCCACTTAGCTGACCATGGTCATAAGGTATCCCTTTCCAAATTTCAGTATTGTCGACAGGAGGTCACCTATTTAGGTCACCTACTGTCGAAGGAGGGTAGGAGACTAACTCCTGAGCGCATCAGTACCATTGTTAAAATGCCCATTCCGTAAACTCAGAAAGATGTGCGCGCTTTCATAGGTATCACTTCCTGTTGCAGGCAGTGGATACCTGGCTATTCGCTGCTTATTAAGCCCCTGCTTGCGCTTACATTAAAAGATGTGCATGAACCCCTGCCTTGGACGCCTGAGTGTCAGCAGTCTTTTGAGCAATTAAAAACTGCGCTTTGCTTGGCTCCAGTGCTTGGTACCCCTAATTATACTAAAAGCTTTGTATTGCATGTCCATGAGATGGGTGGTTGTGCGCTTTTGTACTAACACAAACGTTTGGGGATAAGCAACTACCGTGTGCTTATTTCTCTGCTGTGCTTGACCCTGTCGCACGATCCCTCCCGAGCTGTCTAAGAGCGGTCGCGTCTGTGGCCGTCTCGATACAAAAATTGGCTGGACTACTTGATACTAACCTCACAGTTATGGTACCCCATGCTGTGGATACACTTTTGAATAAGACAAAGATGCAGCACCTCACAAGTGCACGTCTCACAGGCTATGAGCTAACTCTCTTTGCACAACACATTACGATCAAACGCTGTGCCACTCTGAATCCAGCCACGTTACTACCACTCCCTTCTGAGAATGAGGAGATTGATATACATGATTGTATCTTCCGGACGGAAGAAGAGATGAAAGGACGGGTAGACCTGACTGATGTTCCCTAATCTGACCCCCAAGGGGAACTATATGTCGATGGCTCTTGTTTCAAATTATCAGATGGCACTACAACTGCCGCGTATGCTATCACTACGCTGCGCACAGTAGTTGAGACGTCACGAATTCCCTATCAGTCGGCCCAAGCGGCAGAGCTTGTTGCTCTTATTCAAGCCTGTGAATTGAGTGAGGGACTAATTGCAATATCTATACTGACAGTCAGTACTCCTTTGGAGTAGCCCATAATTTTGGGTGGCTCTGGGCAGAGAGAGGGTTCCTTACTTCCCATGGGACCAGAATTCAGCACGGTCCTCTTAAACATAGGCTTCTGTCCACTCTGACACTCCCTAAGAAATTGGCCATCATAAAGTGCAGCACCCATAGAAAGGCTACTGATGATGTGGGAAAAGGGATCAGACAGCTAAAGACACAGCCAGGTCCCGCTAGATGGGTGCCTGAGGTTACCATGTTTAAGGATACACTTGAGAACGTGAAGGAAATTCAGAGTGAGGCCACGATGGAGGAATTAGCAGGGTGGCAAGAAAGTACAGCAAACTTGAATGATGAGGGATGTTGGATTGACAAGTCAGGGAAGCAGAGATGGATGTTGCCAGATGCATATGTTCTTCCTGTAGTCACGATGGCCCATGGCCCAGCTCACATCAGTGCTAAGGGTATTTGCAAACTGTTAGACCCCGTATGGCAAAATGACAATATTCCAAAGACGGCTGCACATTTAGTAAAGTATTGCATGGTGTGCATGATGCACAATCCTGGCAAGGGTACCCCTACACCACCCGGCAATTTTGCACCCTCCCTTTTGAGGTCCTTCAAATGGATTTCATAGTAATGGACAGGGTCAATAATTTGAAGTATGTGTTGGTGGTTGTTTGTGCCTTCAGTAAATGGGTTGAGGCTTACCCTACTAAAGAGAATAAAGCCATTGCGACTGCAAAGGCACTCCTGAAGGGGTTCTTTCCTCGCTTCGGCTTGCCCCGTTTGATCTGGAGTGATAACGGAAGTCACTTTAATGCCAAGGTTATCCAGTTAATTTGCGACGGTTTGCACATAAAACAGAAGTTTCATGCTGCAAACCACCCCCAGTCAGCAGGTTTGGTTGAGAAGTACAACGGTACTCTCAAACTGAAATTGGCAAAGATTCAGGAGACAACAGGGTTACAGTGGCCAGATGCTTTACCATTAGCTCTTTTGTCAGCGAGAACTACCTCGCATTCTAGGACAGGATTGTCACCCTACGAGGTCGTGTTCGGACACCCAGCCAATGTCTGGGGCGTCCCGCGCCCTCGTAGATTTTCTGAAATTGAGTACCCTTTGTTGCAAGACTACCTGTATAAGTTAACTGAAAGTTTGCGTTCTATTACCCAACAGATTCAGGAGTCACTTCCACCCGTACCAGAGGGGCCTGGCCACAACATCAAGCCAGGCGAGTGGGTGTTGTTTTCAGCAGAAAAAGAACTTGGAGCCCCGATGGAAGGGGCCTGAATTGGTAGTCCTCGCCACACGAACCGCGGTGAAGGCCGCTGGCCGAAAGAATTGGATACATTCAAGCCACTGTCGTAGGGTACCACTGCCTTTGCCCTACGACCAGTGGGTGAGGAACGGCCTCGGGGACACTGAAACTGAAAAGGTGCCTCAGTTCGTCCCTTTTAGTGACGCGAAACTTGTTTTAGACCCAAATGGATGAAGAGAATAATGATGTTCTAAATGCAGCAACACCACCAGAAATTCGAGCCCTTGAAGAACACCTGTTTGTCGACCCCTCTGTGCCTGGAGTCACCAGGTATAATTTGCGCCCTCAGCTGAGGAATGGTGCACCAAAGGAGAAGTCAGATCAGTTAGGGATGGACTGTGAAAGTTAGGGTGTGCCTTGCTATAGTACCAATGGTGTTAGTTTAGGGCAAGGTGGCATTGGTGCACTGTTCTGACATTGGACAGGATAGTTTGAATGTGCTCCCTCTTGGGGGGCTACTTTATCCTGTGCAACGTGGGATTGATTCATCGAGAGCTAGGACTGAGCAGCTCCACCGCCGGTGCTCAAGAGCGCCAATGTTGATGAACAATAGGAGTCTACCACTGAGGCTCTGACTGGACACTGGGAACATTTGCCCTTGCTATCAGTTTCATTGCATTTCCCTTTTCTTGTTTCAGAATGCATCCATTTGGTCGGCCTATTGAGGAGGAAGAACAGCCATTTGCATCACCGCGACTAGCGCAGGGCTGGTCCACAAAAAGTAAAATAGTTTTCGTATTGATCGTTGTGATTGCATTAATAACAGTACTTGGAATAACTTGGTTCCTGGAGGAGAAATATCCTGTACATTCCTTGATTGATACAACGCCCACTTCCCGAGCATATGTTTGTTACTTTGGCCCCTCACAAAGGGGAACATCGAAAGACTTACACAGATAATGTATTTATGCAAATGTTACATCAACCTCATGGTGTGTCCAATACGACAAATTGTTGGGTTTGTGGATTGCTTCCCTCGTTACTCATAAGAGTGATAATTTGTTGTCCCTGCCATTGTCATATATCGGGAGTTGTGAAGGGTGGTTTCAATTGGTCGTTATGGTGCACTATCATTTCCAATCATCTACTCAGGTTATGACATCTGTTGATTCTCGCACTGTGGTACAGTTCCATCACGGGTTCACTCCCCTAGGTCGAGAAGAAAATGGGACGTCTGGTACACTATCCCCAACATCTTGTATGAGCATATATGATAAAATACAGAATGAAACATGGCTTAGAATAGAAATGGCAGATTTTCGAAGTTTCAACACCTCCCAGTACATCCAATCTTTTCAAGATGGTAATGTTACTAAGGACAAACCCATGCCGGTCTCCGTGGTTAACACCACCGCTAGTTTCTGTGTCCAGGGAACAGGGGAGGTAGAGGTGGGGGAAAGTAAATGCAACTTCACTTACGAACTGAAAACGCTTAATAGTCCGCCCTTAGTCTTACCTCAGAATGTCTATTTTGTCTGTGGATCCCAAGCTTATGTCTGGCTTCCGAGGGGGTGGTCTGGCAGATGTTACCTCTCTTTCCTTCTTCCCCCTGTGTATATTGCCCCGTCCAATTACCAAAAAGATCGTCGGTTGCAGCGTAGAAGTGTATACCTGCTCCGGGTCAGAAGGGTTGTTGACACAGAAGATGTAGATCAGACAGATACCACCTGGCAGCAGATTGACGATGCTGCAAGGGGTCTTTTACCTTTCTGGGGCCCCATGGCTAATAGGCTTCAGCTTCGTCGGCTAACAAGAGTTGTGGAAAGGGTTATTAATACAACAGCTGGGATATTGACTAACATAACTGCTGAGCTCCAGGCTACAAGATTAGTTACCTTACAGAACAGGATGGTGTTAGACGTCATCCTCGCTGATCGGGGAGGGGCCTGTCGCATCATTGGCAGCAGCTGTTGCGTTTACATACCTGACCACGCCCCCAGTGTGTATACAGCTATACAAAAATTGCATAGACTTTCGTCTGACATATGCCAAGAGACGGGTACTTGGACACTATCAGGGTGGTCCTGGAATTTGCTAACTACATGGGGTTGGAAGATCCTTATCTTTCTGGTTGCAGTTGCTGGTATTATCTTTACATGTTGCCTTTGCATACACTGCCTTCTGGCTTGTTGTACCTGCTGTTTACGTGCTCTGACCCCTAAACTAAAAATGTCAGTTCATGACACTAATGCTGCGATCATGCTGCAGAAACAAATTAATGAAATTATTCAAATCGATGAAGGTATTTTTGAATACTGACTATGCACGCACTAGCTTGTAGTTTTGTTTCTTATCCTTGCAATATGTTATTTGATTCTAGACAGTGCGGTAAAATGGTTTAGCAAATGCTAAAAGGGGGGTTTGTTGGAATAAAATGTTTTTTGCATGTATTGCTCTATGTTAAGTTAGCATTCGTGGCACCATTTTATGTGTGGCCGCCACCTTGCGCCATGATCAAAACTAATTTCTCTCTGCACCTGCTGAAAGCAGCTGCAATAGTTTTTGTTTCTTCAAGGATGGGCCTTGCTGTACTAATGAATGCCCTGTCTTGTAAGCTCATACCTTTCCCACTAGATAGGACTGCTCCCACCCTTAGAGCAGCGGGCACAGGCAGAACGACCTTGGTAGTAAGATAGCATGTGCCCGGTCTCAGGATCGAAACTCATCTTCTGTACCTTCTTTGTCTAGCTGGTCCCGACTGGACATTTCCAGTCTGGGCGTGTCTTTATGGGTTCTGAATTGTACATAATGTATCACCATGCTTTCTGAAGTCAGTCCCTCTGCAGCAATCTCAGGAGGCTGGTCAGACTGGACTCCGCTCGCGTGTACCTGAATAAAATATACTTGGTTTGTATTCTCTACTGTCTGACCGACTCTTCATTTGTATGGAAGGCTGAGAGATGGTCGCGAGTGACCCGGGTGGCCCTAATAGGGTCACTTCCTTCAACTGGGAGCAGAGGAAAGCAGCACACAAGCAAAGGAGCCTGGGGTCCGGTTGGTGGAAATTGTCTCTCAAAAGAAGGACAAGAAGAGTGTGAGCAGAGAGGAGACACAGCAAATGTTGTTGGATAAAGGAGCTTTCTCCCAGGTACCCTTAACTTTTTCAGGGGGGGTTGGTAAGGACATCAGGAGGAACAAAACTGTAGCTGTAAGGGTGTTATTCCGCAAAGCCTTGAAAGTACTGCAGAAAGGTTACCCCCTTTAGGGGAGCGTCCTCAACAGCCAGCAAAAAACAGATACCAGCTGAGGTCAGTGCCAGATAAAAAGTTACGGAGCCCAAGTGCCAAAGAAGCCATCACTGCAGTTCCTATTAAGAAGTCATCAAAAAGCACTGGTAAGCCAAAACGTTGCGGTTTAAAAGAAGGTCCCACATTTCTGAAGCCTACACCTTCACTTAACTCCTTCTGTGGAATCATGGAGCAGGCAAAGACCACCGAGCTGACGCCGGAAAGCATGGTAAATGCAGAAAAGGAGGGGGCGGGGATCAGGACACTTTACATGGGACCAAAGAGACTGTCATTGCCACTAGCAATCGTTTTGACCCTCAGGCAGACTTAGATGAGGAGGAGCAGCAGAGCGCTAGGGAACGAATGGTGGTGACTCGCACCACAGAAATATCTGGAGAAAGCAGCCAATGAGTTCCGAATGACAATCCACAAACTGGAGATAGAGCACAAGACCCTTTAAAGAAAATATTGCTGAATTTAAGAATTGACATGATGAAGAAATTTGAGATATCAGAAGTAAATCAGAAAGGCATACAAGAAAAATGTGTGGTTTTAGAAGAAAAATTAGACAACATTGCAGAACGAAAATCAACCTTAGAGAAGAATTTGAAAGAAATAACTATGACGGTGAATACTAACTCTCAGTACATTGAGGCCTTGAAGCAACAGAATAAAATCTTGCATGAGGATCTAGAAAGGTTGAAACCCATTCAAGGCGCAATAATCTTAGATTATTGAACATCCCAGAAGGTTCAGAGAAAGGGAATGTGAAAGAATTTGTCAGTAAATTTCTAAGAGAGGGGTTCTTGCTTGATAGACCGGATGTGGACCTTGATAAGGAGATCCAACGAGTCCATAGAGATCCATTCAAGTTAATAACTACTAGGAAATCCCCCAGAAAAATCCTCGCAAATTTCTCTTATCTTTGCGGTAAAGGAGTAGTTTTAGGTCGTGCATTGAAGGAGAAAACTCTGAAGTACAGTGATTTCACCTATCAAGTGAGGTCTTATATTGACAAGAGGACTGCGCAGAGGTAATGGGAGGATGACCTTCAGAAGATGGGGGCTAAGATACAAATGAAATTTCCTGCCATGTTAAGGATTATGTAGAGGAATAAGATGCACAACCTGCGGGATCCAGAAGAGGTTGATGCCCTTGTAGCTCAGATGGAAGAGGCTTATGATGCTAACTCAAAAACCTAGGTGTCTCTCTTGAGTTATAGGGAGGAGAAATCTGAAAAGAAGTGTATATAATTAGATATGTTAAGCATGTGCAATGGAGATGTGCACCTTACCCCCTTGGGAGGGAGCCCACGAATGGCAGCCGAAATCGCCTAAGGATAGGAGGGGGATTCCTCAGGAGAGGCAGAGCACCAGAAGATTGGAGCATAGAGGGAAACAATTAAAACATTTGGTAATTATAAGAAACACAGCTTGTTTTGGGAAGACCCTACAATATAATGCCAAGCAGAGGAGCATACACGGAGGGGAGCGGGGATACAAGGAAATAGAGAATGGATAGGACGGTTAAAATAATAACCTGGAATGTGAATGGTGTGAGGGCCAGGAGAAAACAGGCAATGGTGGAAAATTTTCTCAGGGAGGGTGGGGCACATATTATAATGCATCAAGCGACCCACCTAGAGAGGAAAGAGAGTAGATCTTGTTTTAGTAAACTACAGTGGGTACAGGAAGTAGTGTGTTCATATCAAAGGGGTAGCACCAGAGGAGTGGCTTTAATGATCAGGAAGAACTCCAGAATAAAATTACTGAAGTATAAAACGGATAGCCTGGGTAGATGGTTGGTGGAAAACCTTGTGGTTAGAGGCATGCAGATAGCTTGTGCAACATTTTATGGTCCAAATAGTGATGACCCAGAAGCGTTGGATAGGTTGCAGCACCATCTTTTGGAATTTTCTGTCCCCATTATTATTGGAGGAGATTTCAATATTGTTTTAAATAAAGACTTAGATAAAACATTGAAAGCTAAATACACAAGTACTCCTAAGACTTTGAGTAAGTTAAAAGATATTAATTGAATTTACTAGACGTTTGGTATAGGAAGATGGGTTCTGTCAAAGGTTTCACTTTTTATAGCAAAAGGTATGGACATCATTCACGGATAGACTATTTTTTGGTTGATTATTCCCTATACGATGAAGTAGAGTCAGTGGCCCATGGCCCAGCCATACTTTCAGTCCTGTTATTATCGTCCGGTCGGCAGTCAGTGTTGATATCCCCAGAGATACAACCATCAGGCACTTATCATGGTAGACTTTAAAATTTAAATACTTGTGCGTCGACAGCAGGAATTTGAAATATCTCAGATCAAGGGCTCTTCATTGCCTCTGTGTTCCTGCGTCTTCTTCACATCACCATTTGCCCTGAAGAAGTTCATTTTATGTATGAACGAAACGCGTTGGCTGGAATTTGCACATTTTGATATTGAAAATAAAGGATTGATAAACCACTATACAAAATGAACATTTGGATTTATTGAAGAAAACTCTTTGGTAGTGCACCGCTCCACTATTTTCACAGTTTTCTCTCTGCTTGGCAGCTGGCATCCAACAACGGCAGGTGCAGGAGCTGTATGTGCACACCCAATCATACTATCCATTACAATTTCTTAAACAAGAAAAGGAATAAAGCAGGGAGGTGCGGTTACTCAGATCCGCCGTTGCTCATTCATTCTCTATAGGAAAACGATACTTGTCTTGGTGGATTTAGAATCTGGGCTTCCTTTGGATACTAATACTGAGATCAGAGAGGAAGCTCGGAAGTATATGAGTAGCCTATATAAAGAAGATATACAGCACGAAAGGGAGATAATAGAGGCTTGGCTATTGGATAAAGATCTACCTAGATTAACAAGGGCACACGTGGATGCATTAAGGTTAGGGATCACAGAAGAGGAGATAAAGACTCAGGGGCCGATTCCGATTCGGGCCGGAAATCTCTCCGACCGAGCCGGACCCGGAGAGATTTCTGACCGAATCGGACTCGGGCAGTCCGACCGATCGAGTACGATGCGCACGCATGCCATCGGACTCGGAGTCGGTCGGACTCCCATTGAAGTCAATGGGAGCCTGTCGTACAACGCGTACGCGGGCTCCCATTGACTCAATGGGTGCGAGGCGGACAAGGGCGCCCCTACAGCAGGTACGCGGCGAAGCGATTCGCGCCGTACACGCACAGGTAGGGGGGACCCATGGGTCCCCCTGTGTGCGACTCGCGCGCCTACGCGTACAGGGGGGTCCGACGCGGACCCCCAAATTCGGCTCCGACAGCTTTTTCGAGCCGGATGGCGCGAGTCGATCGGACTGCTCGCGGCGCGCATCGTACTTACCCGGCCGGGAAACGTCTCCATAGCGCGGTGCGAGTCGTGTCCATGCGAGTCGGTCAGAGCGTGTTGAAGCCGCGTTCGAGTCGGTCGGAGTTTTCGCGGGTGCCTGCATCGTACTCGCTCGGCCGGACCCGCGTACGATTCGGTCGGGAAACAGGGCTCCGAATCGGATCCGGTAAATCCGAATCCGATTCGGAGCCCTACCGGCCGAGATCGGAATCGGCCCCTCAGTGTATAAGAATACAAGGTGGTAAGGCTGCGGGCCAGGATGGTCTCCCATCTGAGCTATATAAGGCAATTATTGAGAAACAAATCCCCATTTTAAAGAAGTTGTGTAATGCAATATATATGAAAGGGGAAGAAGCTCCAGCTTTATGGTCAGAGGCCACTATAATTTTCGTTTTAAAATCAGATGAAGACCCTACCAGAATAGAATCTTATAGACCAATATCCCTATTAAATGTTGATTGTAAGATCTTTTCAGGGATATTGGCCTCTAGGTTGGCTGGAGTAATTAACAGTGTCATCCATCCGGATCAGAGGAAGTTTATCCCGGGGCGGCAGCTAAATGAGCTTATGTACCTGTTGATGGGTGCCATAGATATGGCGGATGCCCAGAAATCTCCTTTAATGGTAGTGGCCGTGGATGTGGCTAAAGCCTTTGATAGGGTCCATTGGGAATATCTATGGGAAGCCCTTAGAAGCTTTGGATTTCCTTAAAATATGATAAGCACAATATAAAAACTGTATAGGGCCCCTATAGCAAGAGTCTTGGTAAATGGAGAGCTGTCAGAGTGCTTTCAGATTACCAAAGGCAAAAGGTAGGGTTGTCCTGTATTGCCCTTCCTTTTCAATCTCTACATTGAGCCCCTTGCACACCATATTAGAACAAATCCTTCTATTGTCCCATTCAAGTCAGCTGGGCTGGAGGTCGAATTAGCCCTATATGCGGATGATATCTTATTGTATACAATAAACCCGCAAATTGAACCCAGATTGATTGAGAGGGTCGCAGAATTTGGTAAAATATCAGGGTATCTGGCCAATGCGGATAAAACTGAGGTCATGGCTTGGAACCCAGGTACGATTAACCATGGGGTGAAATTGCAGATGAGATACCTCGGAGTGTTATAACTCAGAAACTCGAGGCCATGCTGCGGGTTAGTTGGAAAAAGTGAATCAAGAGATAGAGAAACTTCTAGTGAGGTGGACCAACCTGCCACTTAATATCCAAGGTAGAGATCACTTGGTTAAGATGATTGTTCTCCCAAAAATTACCTTTCTGTTTAACTCTATACCTCTTACTTTCCCCAAAGAGTGTATGGCTAAACTGAAGTGAAAAATTGGGAGCTTTATTTGGGCCTCAAGGAGGATCAGGATTGCTTGAAAAAAATTGCTTGGAAAAAATTGAGGAGAAAGTTGGGGGCAGGAGTCCTGGCCCGGCCTTGCCTGACCTCCAGGTATATTGTTATGCATTCCATTTGAAGAATTTTCAGATGTTGGCCAACAAATCAGACCGATCCTCAGTGGGTAAACTATATGAAGCAATGCTTAGTGGATTAGGGAAGAGCTATTTCTTTTTTAAGTATGGGGATCCAAAATACCTTTAAAACGTTAAGCTGAAAGTTTTGAAAACAGCGCTACAGCGCTACTATACTTTAGAAAAAGCTTTAGTATCTCATATTATACGTCTTCAGCCCCAATCTGGGATTCCCCCGGTACACCAGAATGTTTGGAGGACCAGCTAAGTCGCCCTTTAAAGCTAGCTGGCTTGAACTGCTGGGCAGATCTGAGAGCAGGATCTGGATTGGCAGAGTGGCAAGTTTTAAGTGCATGTACTAATGGCCAGCTAACGAGATTCAAATATTACCAGCTATGATCATGGTGGGTAACTCAAGAGTGGGTAGAGTAAGAGGAAGAGGTATGGTTTGAACGTGTGATGAAGACCGGCCCATTAAAGAAGGAAGTATAGATGTGGTTTTGGGACTTTTTAGAGGCTGATGACAAGAAATATCCTAATCTATTTGCAATGTGGGAAGAGGGAATCATGGAGGGAGATATGAGACGGATATGGCAAGTATCTTATACTACACTATACGCTGTGGTGAAATCTGCCTTACTTAAGAGAACAATGGGTTGGGGAACGATTTGACGCTCCCATACCGGAAGCACTGCTGAAAGGCTTTGTTGCGCCAAAAACTTAAAAAAATCATCCAGTTTTTGTAATTTTAAACCATTTATTTCAATTCTCAATTTTTTGTTCCTTTTCGTCCGTCACATGAAAAACCATTATGTATTCAATTCTGATGCGGTAAATATGCCCATCCGAGCCTTATTTTTACGGCAGGAAACATACATAGTTCATCCTCAGTAGTGTCTCATTCCCAATGCATTTCGTTTGCTTTCATCAACCTTCGTCAGGGGTTCACTACAAAGTCAGAAAACAACATTTTAGACTTCATATTTTAAAACGCTTGTAATATCAATACGCTAACATTATTCATTATGTACTTTTTTAAAAAAAAGCTCAACTGGCGCTTTCCCTCTAGTACCTCCCAGCACAAAAATGCTCCTGATCAACTCCCCTCATGGAATCATGGAGGGAGATATGAGACGGATATGGCAAGTATCTTATACTACACTATACGCTGTGGTGAAATCTGCCTTACTTAAGAGAAACCATTTGTTTATGGCCCACAGGGTCTACTGGTCTCCAAGTAAGCTGTCAAGAATGGCTGAGAAAGAAATTGAATGTCCAAAATGTAAGTCCGTAAAGGCAGATGATATTCATATGTTCATGCAATGCCCAGCTCTGTCTCCTTATTGGGACACCATATGTAACTTCATCAGTGAAATAACAGGGCATCATATAGAGGTAAGCCAGCAAATTATATTTTTGGGGATTAGCACTGATGGATATTTTGGTTTGAATTATGCCAAAATGAAGTTTGTTTTTTATGTGGTATTGTTGGCAAGATGAGAGATTTGTAGGCTTTGGAAATAAGCAAATGCACTGCTTTTTAAAGACTGTTCTAAAAATATCAAGTTAAAAAGTCAGATGGACATAACCTGTGACCCTCGAAGCCTTGAGAAGGTCTGGAAACATTACGTGAATTGGCAAAAAACTAGAGGGCCCAATGATTAAGCCATTATTGCTGTGTTTCTTTGTTTTTCCGCTTTTTGAGTCTGGGGAGGCAATTTCAGAACAGCAATAATCTTGTGTGGGTGGTTCCCCCCCTTTGGGGAAGATGGACACACGCCAGCAAGAAAGAGATTGCGGGATGAGGACAAAAAAAGAAAAAAGGTGCCACGTGAGAAGGTGAAGCGTTCCTTGGGTCAGGGAATGCCACTGATAAGTGTCATACAAAGAAACTTCATTTATACACTTTTGAAATATGTAGAAGATTATATAATTGGCTTTTCCAAAATAATAAATAATTGAATACCAATACATAAGGTTTCTCTTAAATCACTGCAAAAGTAGAGCTAATAATTGATAACTGGTTGAATATGATGTCAAACACTTGGACACTTTGACAATAGAATCTTCACACCTCCGAATGCAGTGGTCACATTGGATGAGATAAATGGCTCATGATTGAAAACATAGGACCAAGTAAATGATAATGCCCTATCCATAATCTTTTCTTTCTCTTAACTCTTTTACCTCTTTATTTGTTTCCATCTACATTTTTTGTCTTTCCTCGTAATGGATATTTAATATTTCAGATGGTCATACATAGAAAAGCTTCATACTGATATTCTGTTGTACTCTGCAATCAGTTCTATTTGCTTGTTCCTTGTAAAAAAAAAAGTAATACTTTATTTTCGATTTGAAGGAAAAATATTAGAGAGGGCAGGGTGGGCTACAATGCAGGCGAGGAAGAAACTAATCACACGGCTAAGGAAATTACTGCAAAGGGTTACAAAAGATGGCAGTATGACAATAAAGTTGGATGTATGGCTAGTGCCTGATGAGCTCATTTCTTTAACAATTTGACTGTGATTAGTCCAACAAGACTGATATTGAAAACAAAATAAATATTTCTTATTTTACAGAGGAGCCTCAGTCCTGTGACCCTTAGTGGGACACCGTTTGCTGTGAATACACAGTGATTAGTCAGATTGAGTAACAGACCAACACTTTATAGTCTTTCACTTAAATTGTGGGCTTTGAGTGTTTTGAACTTTAATTTATTAATTATTTTGTATGAATGTACTAGCCTCTCTGTTCACTTCGCACTAGTAAATTCCTGGTGGTCGAGATTATTTGTATCACACATTTAAGTTGAGGAAAATGACATGTTACGTTCACACTAATATTAAAAATATTGAATTGAATGCACAAATTATGGCGGCACTAGAATTATGTCCGTGTACGGTCGAGAATTAAATTGTATTTTGTTGATGTTTGACATCGTTTTGTATTGTTAACAATTAAATACCCCTATTGCTGCCCAAAAAGTGTTTTATTTGTTTACATATGCACAGCTTTATTTAGTTAAGAAGATGAGGCTGTTTAATGTTTGCACAAATTGTTGAAAAAATTCTAAATATTTGGTAGCTGACACTTATGAAATAAGTGATTTGGTTTCTTGAGAGTCTTTCAAGGAGAGGCTGTAAGCTGATCCTTTTTCATTTTCAAATACTCTTCAGTATTAAAATCTTATTTGACCACAATCCTTCAAATCTAAGTGAACTCACTGGTTAGGTACTTGCAAAAGTATTACATCTGTCATTCTGTTTTTGACGTGAAAGCATGTTACATGTTTTTATAATTTGCTGATTATATTGAAGACCTTCTTGAAAGATTTAATATCTCAGACGTGGTACATTGATTACTTTTGTTAGCTGTGTGCATCACTGAAAATTATCATAAACTATGATCCCGCAAAGCAATGAAGAGGCTTCACAAAGAATGCCCCACCCCACTGCCAGGATAACCAGCTCCAAAAGCTGAGTCAAAATCCTTTATTTAATATGAGATGTCACAGAGTGACCTTTCCTCAGGGATTCATGGAAAACTTATGATTCATAAGTCAATCAATCAATCAATCAATCAATCAATCTTACTTTCTTCGGATTCAAGAGAACCATAAAAGTACACACATAATAGAAACAATAAAAAATTAAAAACACAGAATCATAAAACTCATAAAAGGCATTAAAATATCAACAGTAGATGGTATCCCCTTAATCTTTATGCATTTCCTAATTTACATAATAGATTTAAAAAAAAAAAGTAACATAAAAGTTCACAAATTCATCAGTCAGCATCTGCAGAAATACTAGAGCAGGATGATTTTGAGAGAAACCCTTCCTCTTCAAAAGTGGGATGATAAAAGTTCTTCTCGGGATAACAAAGTATTTATAAAACATAACAAAATGGAGTGTCCTGTCATGAGACATTGTTACAGCCACAGACATCCATAGAACCCAGTTCACATCATCCTTTGGGGGAAGCTAAAAGTAAATGCAAAAGATTAAATCTAAGTCTAGTGAGCAAATAACGGTCTCTGTTATTGTTAACAAAGATAAGATATGGCTCCATCATCTGTGTTGTTGTCAGCAACACATACCTCCGAACCATAGGTCTCAGGAGGTCTAATTCCTCTCTTTCTAGAGCTCTTCTTCTAAGAAGTTAATTTTCATCCATGGCCTGTCCGCTTTACAAATTCGCTCAGGTATAGAAAAAAGTGCACCCCTCCCCAACTGCACAAAAGAGTCCTTAATATGTTTAATCCAAGGGCTTCCTAAGGCCCCATTAAGTGATAAGCAGTCCTTTAAGATGGACCTATTCAGACAAAGGGCTTCACTGGTCCATAGTCTAATCCAGTCCAACAAAGGTCTCAAAGTGAGAAGGTTGCTCAGATAACCAGCACCCAGCTCTTGGTAGATAAACAATGAGGGGGTATTCTGGGGAACAGAGAGTAACCATTGCAAAAATGTGCTCTCTGTGACCTGAAAACAATCCAAAACCGTGTACCCCTAGATCTCACTTTCATATGAGGCATCTGAAATACATTTAGCCCGAGATATCTTCATCAGGGCCTTAAGGGGTCTATTGACCAGCCTAAAGGCAAACTGGAGAACATCAGCCATAGATCTAGAAAGCTCCTCAGTCTTGGCATCCACCAGAGGTTTCCACAACATCTTAGAGTTGAACAAAACTCCGAAATATGAAAAAGCCTTTACTTTAACAGTTGTGTGGTTACAGATTCAAAAAGATTGCATTCTGGCTAAACTAGGGCCCACCACCATCGCAAAAGATTTTGACAGATTAACGTCCAAGTCTAACTTTTCCATAAAAGCAACAAAGGAATTTAAAAGAATTTGTAATCCCCTCGCAGTCCAAGCCATCAGAATCGTGTTGTCCGAGTCTAACAAAGCAGGGAGTGGACGATTAGATTACCAATATGGGGACAATCAGCTTGTGACTCCAACAGAGCCTGCTCAAGGCTGTTGATATAAAGTGTAAATAAAAAAGTGGCCAAAAGGCGCCCTTGCCTAACCCCTCTTTCAGTTTTAAAACAATCCGTGTGAGCTGCCAGATTAGAGTACCTGACTGACGCAGTAGTGTGGGTGTGAAAATCCCACAAATAGTATACTATATTAGGGTCTGCCCCCATCCCCAGCAGAATACCCCAAAGTTTGTCCCGACTGACCCCGTCGAAGGCCGAAGTGATGTCCATAAATGACAGGTGAAGGGATTCTGAACGGGCGGCAATATATTTATTAGCCACTAAATAAAGGTTCAGGCACTAAACAATAATGGACTTCTCTTGCCTGAAACCATATTGCAAATCAGAAATAATCTTGTTCTCCTCCATCCAGCTTGTTAATCTGAACAACAGGACCCGCTGCATGACCTTTATGACAGAGTTGATGAGGTATATTGCTCAATAACATTGAGGTTATCTTTATCTCCCTTTTTGAAAACTGGGACATGAGAGGGGTGAACTCTCTCTCACAGAGGTGTTTAAATCCTGGGTTAGGGTTGGGCCCCAAACTGCAACATCACTAAGGAACAGATCAGGCGGAATACCATCTGGGCCAGGGGCCTTGTTCCTTGTTAAACCTTGCATTCCCCAGGTCACATCATCTAAATTAAATACTAACTTTGATCTGCCATTGGGAGGCAGCACGGGAGCAGCTGCCAGAGCTGCATACACATTGTAATTATTTATTCCTTTAAAATGAGTCACCCATTGAATAGCATCAATATGATGGCAGAGCGCCACCTCATTACCCTGAGCAAAGCATGGTTGATTGACTATGCTCCAGAAAGATGAAGTATTTCTCCAAGTACTTGCCTGGGCTAAATCATGCCAAGCTTGAGCTCTCAATTCCTCTTTATGCCTCTTTAATTCAAGATTATAATTTTTGCGAGAGGCTGAGGCTAATTCTCTGTTTCTAGGCTTAGTTTTTAGAGCCAGCTTTAAAGTCCTCAGAGCCTTTGAGGAATCTGAATTAAACCATCTAGGGACAGGAGGAATAAAAGTAGTGACTTGGACGGTTAATAAAGCTGCTGTTTTTTGGAAATACCCCCAAAGTCTCTAATATTGATAAATCAGTGGCAGTGGGAACTAAACAGCAAGCGAAGTCCTGAGCACAACTCTAAAACAAAAATCATTTAAAATGTTCAGGCTCGACCATCGCCCACCTAATGGGCCTTTCCTGGTCAGAAAGGGATTAATCTCCACAAGACCTCACTGTACGAAATACAATAGCTTTTGCCAGCTCAGAATAATAGAAACAGGGTTATGTTCCCTAAAAACACTGTTAAGGATATTATATTAATAGAAAAAGAGGGGCTGAACCTAAAATGAAATCTATAATGGAAGAACAACCCCTAACAGTAAAAGTGGGGAAAATATGCGGACTAGAAGCATGAATCAATTTATCCAGGGTATGAATAATGTTGTTTCCATTTAAAACGTTGTTTAGCTCTGTACCTTCTCTTGTGTGTTCCGTATGTTACCCCTCCTGGATCCTACATGGTGGCTTAGTCCTTCGGTTATCAAGAGGACACTCACACAAGTGAACATCAAAATCCCCTGCAATAATTAGATTAGGGGAGCTACCCCCATTATCCCCTACACATTCAATGAAAGAACCCAGAAGGGATATTTTGGGTGAGCTAGAAGACCCTGAATGAGCATTATAAAAATTCATTAAGTAAAAAGTAGTAGAGCCCAACATTGTCGACCTGAATGCCTGTAATATAAAAGAGCCGGATGGTACAACATTAACTCGGGCATTGACTTCCAAGGCAATATAAACAATAAGACCCCCTTTGGCCCTGTCGGAGGCTGAAGCAATAGCTGGGACAAAATAAAACTCGTCTCCCTCAAACAAATATCAGTTTGAGACCTCCCAGGGTTCCTGTAAACAAATAACATTAACTTTCCAAATCAATTGAAGCCAGTTAGGATCACAGAATTTGGTGGCAAGTCCAGCAATGTTCCAGGTAACTAAATTCAAGTTATTATGTTGACACAAAGCAGAACCCGCCTCTGGGAGGATGGGAGAACTACTGCCAGAGGGGCTGGTAAAAGGCACAGAGTGAGCTTGAGGCACCAGTCAATCCCAGGAATCCAGGGCACCCAAAAGAGCAAAACGATTCACAGACTCCAGGGGTGGAATTACAGGAATGATCAAACGGGGACGAACTGCATGTGACCATGAAGCCCTACCTACAACATTCAGCCTGTAAAATTAGCCCAATGGGAACGCTTGAATAGAAGAGGGAATACTACATCTTGCTGCCAGGGCTTGTGCAGCAACCAAGGGATTATTAAAGTTCACCACCACCGTATCCCCCTCATCAGCTTTAACGTCTGTCCCCAACCAACTTACCCATCACACCATATTAATCCATATGTGGATGCGGGGATCCAGGTTTTTACTAAGGCCAATCCAGTGAGTCACCTTGTTTTTCAGCTGTTCAAAGGATTCACTCGTCCCCCCCCCCCAGCAAATGGGCAACATTCCCCAATACCACCACATAAGGGGTGGCGGCAGGGGGCAAATCAATGACCACCTTGCTCTTGACAACGGAGGGTCTAATATGATGAACACGGGCTTGGTGATCACATTAAGACAAAGGCATTGCATTCAAATAAGCAGGCCCCCTTGTGTCCAATGCCGCTATGCAGGGCCGTGAGGAGGTAGATCCGATAGGATGTGCAGATAAATTAGCTGCTGATCTACTTGGCAAAGGAAGTTTAGAAACTGAGGATATAGACAGTGGTCCTTGAAGTGATCTCATGTACAGTTTAGAATGTGACATGTAGTCATGACCACATATAGAATGTTAGGATTTGAAATAAGCAAAGAGTTAGACAACTACAGCTCAGGAGCAGAGCAGAAGGAGTTGCTCCAATGTACCGATATTAAACATATTTTGAAGCATAAATCTGGCTCTGCGTTGTCACAGATCTGTTCTTACAGTAGCCGCAGGTACTAAATCAGTAGAAGGAGGCTTGAGGAGACCATGATTGAACTTAGAAATTTTACTGACTTCATCAGCAAATTTATCAAGTCTCTCCTTGATTGGGCCAAGGCACTCATTTAAAACAACCGCAAGTTTGGACAGGAGAGGGAAACAGACCAAATCAAAGTTGAGAACCAGTGAATTCTCAATTAGAGGGAGCATAGTGCCAGAACCAACATCATGTGAAACGTCCGGTCTAGAAGTCAGATGCCTGGACTTGTGCTTGCGTTTCACAGCAGGAGTGTGATTTCATGGGGACTGCTGAGCCAGTGCTTCTGCAGGAAAACCACCGGCAGAAGTGGTTTCAACAACCTTCTCATTATCCAAAGGGCCAACGTGATCCGTCACAACCTCAATGCTGGCATCAATGGGAAGTATATAAGTAGATGAGGAACCCGCGTGGTCCAAGGGCAAGCGGCACTCCGCCAGGTCAATCTCCTTCAAAATTACTCCCACAGCTCTAGCTAAAAGGTGTCTATAGTCATTCCATTGGTGCCTGAGATAGGTTTGGGGTTAACCACCTTCCTTTTCCCCATTGCAACATCACAAGCGCCCCAGGGCACTCTAAGTCAATAAAGGTAGTAGAACCCATAAACAGTTGATTCCAAATAATGATGGCCAGTTATAAACAAATGTAGTCAGAAAAGACAACAGTCACTTACTGCCTTAGATGTAATGACAAACACCAATTCAAGTGCCTCCCTTGATGGGATGTTGAGGAGCCAAGAGACAGCGCCTAGCCCAACCACGACCGGCCGTGGACGGGCACTGCGGGCCCGCTCTTGGCCAGGGCACGTCCCGTGCTGTGGGATCCAGAAATGTGCTTTATAGTGCTCGTGACAAGTGGCAGCAGGTGCGGCAGGTAAAGAAAGCAGGAGAGGCAGCCTCCAGGACCCAAACAGCCTCCTGGGACTCAAAGTCCTGCTGAAAACGCTCCTGCGCTGCGGGATCCAGTAATGCACTTTATAGCGCTGGTGACAAGTGGCAGCAAGTGCGGCAGGTAAAGAATGCAGGAGAGACCACATCCAGGACACAAACAGCCTCCTGGGACTCGTAGTCCTGCTGAAAACGCTCCCTGTAAGTCTCCTGTGTACCCATGAGAAAAGGCCGTCCCCAGCTCAACCATGATATGTTGGTGGGGAGGTGAAAGATCTTTGACTATGTTACATACATGCCAACATTTTAAAACATGAAAGTGGGAGATTTTCCGAATGAAATCAGGGAAATGTGTTTTCCCCATTGACTTCTATAGGAGCAGAGGCAATTTCAGGCGAGAGGCAACTAAAATAAATCCACTTTGGCTTCCAAAATTGTGAGTCACCCGTCTGACTCTGATCTCTTGGCACATATGCTGTTATGACTCAATGACTGAACAATATGCAACAAGATTAAAAAAATTGAAGAAAATACAATATTTTTGCTTCAATTTGTCGAACTGAAATTGTCTTGAAGCCTTTAATTATTTTGTTGCTAAGACTCTGTTGTGAATGGCTTTTGGTGTCCACTCACTTTGCAGGTACTATTGGTTACAGTGATTTCCTACAGTTATAGGTGTGGAACATAGGATTGTCCTGACTCCATTTTACAACATCAAGAAATGTATGGAATATTGGATCCCCATGCTACACACAAAATTCCATTACATTCTTTTCAAGCATTTGTGAAACCTTAAGCAAAGATGGATTGTCCGAAACTGCCCAAGCTGGGAAATGTAGTCAACATAATTTAGGAATCACACTGCTGCTGAATGTTCCATCATTTGGTATAATGAGCAAATGGAAAAACTGTAAATGCCCAGTCAACAGGAGCAAACACTGTGTTTATCTTCCTCAACTTGTGAGGCATTCGGGCTTGCTTTCCTCATGTTAGAAAAGGGTAGGATCAGTGTTACTCCAGCGATGAAGGGAGGGGAAGCATTGATTTTTTAATGTCAATATCAGGGACAGTAAAAGTTGGAGCTGTGCCACACAAGAGTAAAGCTTCTTTAGTCTTTTTCTGTAACAGATTCACCCCAACCAAAATCATTGAGAGGCAAATAAAATCAGAGAAAAAAGTACTGCATGGATGGTGGGCTGATCCTGATGCCAATAGCATAGTCAACACCACCACACTTGAGGCACAGCTGCGGCAGCCACAGAATGCTCCCTCTGTGGGTTTGTAATGGCAGGTATATCCACTAAGGGAGAACTTTGATTGGCTGGTTACCTCCCAAAATTCCATCAAGGGTGTTGTATTAGTTTAACAGTCTACATTATGCAGCTCTCTATATATATTTGATTTTTTTTTTCATATTTCCTTTTTGCTTAAGAAACAAGCTCAGACTTTAAATAGGAAGCAATACAGATGTTAGTTTTTTTTAAAGGGGAGTTTTTGTTTTAATTTCCTGAAGAGGTTGTGCAATAATAGCAGAAAAATAGTATTAGGACGAATGGAGAAGGGCACCAGTTGAAGGTTGTGCATGTGCAAAGGGTGGGGAAAGACAAACTGGCAAATTAAAAATTGGCAGAGACACAAACCTGGCCCAAATATAATAAAGATGGTGAATTAAATGAAATTAAAGAAATACATTTAAAAAAAGAAATAAGATGTGGAAATAAACGAGTCTTAGAAAATAACTCATGCCAGTGGCAAGAAATTCATAGTAATTGATCTTCTTATTACAACCGAATTCTTGTAGAATAGTGAAAACTCATGCTGCATGGGCAACTGCAACTGATGTCACTGCTTCTAAGGATATCTGCTGTGCAACTGCATTTGTGGGTGCACAGGAGAACGCTATGCACACCTTCATAGAGCAATCAGGATGAGTGAATGGAAACTGGTGGGTGTAGTCCCTAACTGCAACCATTCTTGCATGCCCTCCTATATGATTGGTTCGAGATCCCTGCCATGGGTGCTAGCTATGCATACCTTGCTTTGTTAACTAGCTCTACAGCAGAGGATCTCTAATCCAACTCTTAAATGGTGGAAAAAGGGAATAGGGCCGCCTGTGTTGGGTGAAGAGCATAAGGATCCCCCTCAATATCTCTCAAGGTTATTGGTAAAGCTAAAGTGTTTTTTATATGGCACAAAATGCACGCCTTTTGCTGCTTCAATGCACCCAGAACTGGCTGTGGGTGGGGTGCAGTATGTACCCTGCTTCATGGGTCGCCTACCCTTTCCACCTCTCTCTTGCTGAAGGTTTGCATGCAATCCGCTGCATTATGAGAATGTGCAATGATCTGAATGGGAACTCTGGTTTTTACGGGGTGCGCTCTCATGCAAAGCAGGTAGATCCCCATTCTGAACGTTTGGTTGTTGAATGAACGACACAATGTTGAATGAATATCTTTATTGTTTTTAGTTATTTAAAACCATTAAAACAATACATAATAAATGTCATAAAGTATTTACAACTAAAAAATACCAAATGCTAATTTTCTAAAACTTAATATTATTTATATACACTATTTACTTTTTCTTAATTATCATTCACAGTCACAATTTTAATATAAAACAGCGCTATAAACAACACATTTTAAGAACCATCAGTATTTCATTTCTCCTGGAAGTTATTATTATGATACAGATTATAGCCAGAGTGACACAATGTATCCCCTACTAGAGCACCTAAATGAGGCAACTACAGGGAAAGCAAAAATAAGTGGATATAAATCCAGCAAGAAGATGTCTTACTGAATTTATCGTGGCAAGAAGTACAAAATGTAACATGAAAGAAAAACATATCTCCTTACCACAAGAAATGAAGAACAAAATACTGAGACGGGTGTATAGGGTGAATATGTGCTAATGCGCTGCACAGTTGTGGCAGTTGTGTCTGTAGAGGAGGGTCATATCTAAGTGCAGTTTATAGAAACGATTGAAATGTGCACAAGAAAACAAAAAAACATGCAAAACAAAAACTAGAGAACAAAGAGAGGGGTTTTGCAAATAAAGCTCATATATGTTGTGTAGCTTTGATTTTTATGAGGTTTTAGATTTGGTCCCCAGTATGCTCGACTGGAATTTTGTAAACAATCATGATTTATTTTGTTAATTTTAAAAATCTGTATATTTTTTTAAAACCTTCTATGGCAGGTAGACACTATGAAAACCAAAGTGGTACTCCAGTGTGTCGGGAGGTGGATACAAAAAATGGCAATATCAGGTAAGCTGAACCACACAATCGTGCAATGGGTTAGAGCCTTTAGATGCAACTAAGTTTAGCTGTTGCTCAAGGCTTAAGCTGTATCCAAATGAAAGCCAAATTGTAAGGCTCCTGGATCTTGGCTTAGAAGTTCACCCTTTAGTGTATACTCCAGCTCAGACTGCAATACATTGGCTCGCGCAGTAAATCAGTTCCCTGCAGCTTGGCGAGCAATGTCTGTTTTCATTGCTTGAACAGTTTTCCATAACATGGCAGTAAAAAGGCATACTTTAGATAAATATTTTGTCCTTGTTGTGTATTTAAGTGCAAACTGTCAAACATTTAGACAATAGCTTGTATTTCTGTTACCAAACGCATACTGGTTTTAATTAGGGATTTAGAAGCATACCTTTGCCTCTAGTGCTAAGAGGTGCTACTGTGCTTTACGTCAGTTAAGTAAGTAACATCAAGAAAGAGTTAAAATCTTGCAAACAAGAAGCAATAAAGTGATGGATGGAAATGCTTTATTATTTCTTACCCACTGATAATTACTCTAGGCTCATTCCACTCAATGACTCTTTTGACTTCTGAGTGTAACTAGAGACAAGGACCAAACAGATACAGTCTTAGTTGAACTACAAACGAGACAGCCCAGCTTGAACTGCTAGGGCATGCCCTATCCGAAAAGAAAACAAAAGCAGCCCCAGTCATGTTTCATATTTGTTGTGCCTCATTGGTGATGAGTGGCTTGAATCTCAATAGTGAGCCATGTCTGGGCATACGCTACCCACTTAAATTGACGCACTTAAACTTTAACAGTGCTAAAAAGTGCAATGTCCATGCTGGATGGAGGAGTAATTACAAGACGATTTATTCATCAAAGAGCCTCACCTGCTTCTAGCTAGCTCCAGAAGTACAATCCTCTGAAAGATGTTATGCTGAACATTACTCATGACACATTGTAATGGTATGTTACATTATGCAGCTTTGAAGAGCGCACTATAACCCAGGAGGGTGTCCCGGTGCTGAGCAGATGTGAGTCTAGCCAAACCTAAGGCCTAGTGGGACTACTCAAAAAGCTTCTTGCGGAATTTAAGAAGTGAGGTGGAGTCTTACTCGATCAGCGGAAATGGTTTTCTGTATGTGTGAGACGTGTGCAAATAAAAGTGCGGAATTGTGGAGGTGTCGGGAAGGTTTGTGACAACAGATGCGATTATTGAGGTATGCTGGCCAGTGTTACAGAGTGCCTTGAAAGTGTGGGTGAGGAGTTTGAATTGTGCTTTTTTGTGTATGGGGAGCCAGTGGATCTACTTCAGATGTGGTGTGATGTGAGTCCTGCGTGGGAGGTTGAGAGTGATTCTGGCCACTGAGTTCTGAATGGTCTGCAGCCTCCTGGTGAGTTTTTTGTTGATCACGGCATAGAGGGTGTTCCCGTAGTCGAGCTTGCTTGTGATGAGGGTGTACTCAATGGTTTTCCGGTTGCAGATTGGGAGCCATGTTAAATTCTTCCTAATCATCTTCAGGGTATAGAAGCATGAGGCGGTGACAGTGTTGACTTGGGCAGTCATGTTTAGTTTGCTGTTGGTGACGATACAGAGGTTCTTGGCATGGGTGGTAGGAGTGGGTGTCGGTCCTCACTCTGTTGGCTACTAGGTGGAGTCCTACGGTGAAGTGCTTTTCCGGAGGATCACGATTTCGGTCTTGTCAGTGTTCCTCTTCAGACAGTTGTTCTTCATCCAGTGGGCAATGACAGTCACGTAGGCATTGAACTTAGTCCGGGCACTGGGCATCTTTTCCGTCAGGGAGAGAATAAGTTGAGTGTCTTTGGTGTAGGAGAGGACGTTAATATCGTGAGTGCATATAATGCTGGCTAGATGTAACATGCATGCGTTGAAGAGTGCCAGGCTCAGAGTACAACAGTGAGAAACTCCACAGATGAGGTCGTGGGCCGCCGAAGTGCATGGTGCCACGTTCACTGACTTGGTCCTTCCAGTCAAGAAGGAGCAGATCCATCGGAGTGCATGTCCTTGGATTCCAATGCCAAGTAGGCGTTTGATGAGGATGGGGTGAAAAACCATGTCAAATGCTGTGGAGAGGTCCAGGAGGATGAGGGCCACCATGTCTCCTCTGTCCAGAAGTCCTGTGGATGACATCCGTGACAGCAATGAGGGTAGTTTCCATTGCAGAAGTTAGGTCTGAAACCAGACTGAGTGATGTTGAAGAGTTGGTGGTCGTTGAGGTATTCAGTGAGGTGTCAGTTCCTTATTTTCTTCAAGACCGTGGCCGGGATTGGTAGCACGGAGATCGGTCTATAGTTGGTGAGTGTGGAAAGGTCCGCAGAGGGTTTCTTCAGCAACGGGCAGGTCAGTTGCATTTACAAGTAGTGGAAAGTTCTCAAAGTTGGGTGAGGTATTCAGAATGGGTGTAAGCATGGCACTGATGGGTTGCTGTCCTGTGGAATAAGCATGGTGGGGGCAGGGGTCTGATAGGACCCCATAGCAGATGGACTTCATGTTGGCAGCGGTTTCTTCTTGGGTGATGACAGGCCATCTAGTTAGCATGTGTTCTTTGGATAAGATCGAGAGGTGTTTGGTGAGATCTGTTGGGTCTGGTTGCAGGTTGAAGTCGCTGTAAATTGTGGTGATTTTGTTGCTGAAGAATTGAGAGAAAAAGTTTCATAGGTCTTGCGAGGGTGTGAGTGAATTGGAGGCGGCCATTGGTTAGGTGAAATCCTTCACAATTACAAAGATTTCTTTGCTTCTGTTGGAGTTGTAATCGATGTGGTCCGCCAGAGCATTTGGTGGTCCAGTTTATTTGACGGTAGCGTCAAAGGGTGGATTTGAATGTATTCTAGTCTCCATTTACACTTCAGTTGTTTGCAAGGTATTTTATCAAGGTATTTTATCAGTCTGACACCCCCATGTACCAATTAGGCTGGCGTCTAGATCTTACTGTATTGCTGTGTTTGAGGGGGGCCATGGAGTTGGCTCAGGAGGTGATTCAGTTGTTTGAATTCTTGATGAATTTGGGTCAGCTGTTGCTGTGTTTCGGTGGGTGGGTGTGAGAGCTGTGTTCGAGTCCTTGTCTGTGATGCTATCTCAGTTTCGACAGGCTGGTCTGGACGTCATGCTTGTGCATTGGACTGGGACAGAGATACTGAACTTGACAAGAATGTGGTCTGTCCAGGAAACTGGTGTGAGCTTGTTGACTCTGATGTTGTTGAAGGTGGGAAAAATAGGGTCCAGAAGGTGTACAGCAACATGGGTAGGTCCTTTCACTCAGTGAGTGAGGCCCAGGCTATTAAGGTAATCGATGAGTGATTTTGAGTTGGGGTCAGCTTGGTCTTCCAGGAGGAAGTTCAGGTCTCCGAATGTGTTGCAATTGCTATCAACTAAGTCCATGATGGTGTCAGTCAAGTTGGTGTGAGGTCTTGGTGGTCTGCAGATGAGAGTGCAACTTAGGGTGAAGTTAGCCATAACTTGGAGCTTGAATAACAGGTGTTCCATGTTGGAGGATGACATGTCCATGGAGGTGGTGCAGCTGATGACATTCTTGTGGATAAGGATGATTCTGCCTCTGGGCTTGTGAAGTCTGTCTTGCCTGACTATCTTGTAGCTGGGGGGATGGATGTGGTGATGTCAGATGCAGATTCGGGGTTCAGCAAGGTTTCCGTAAGGAAAAGCAGGTCCCAGATCTCTGTGGCATGTTTGGTGAGTGAGTGGGTGTTGAGGAACATGCATGCTTGGGTGGTTGTTGACTGCGTGAGTGTGAGAGAGTGGGGTATTGGGTGCTGTTGGTGTGGATGTGGTGATTATTGGGTGTGAGTAAGAACATGAAAACTTACAGGAAGCACAGGAGAACTTTCCATCGATGTTGTGCAGTGTGGCAATGCAGCAGCATGTGGAGTCGCTGCCAGGGTTGGGGGCACAGAGACTTAGAGAGGGTAGCAGCTGGAGTGGGGAGTATCAGGATTCCTTGCACTGGGAACAATCCAGGCATGAACGGGTGCAGACTGACTTGACTTTGGTGCACATCTGCTGTGGAAATGGCAAGTCCGTGCTGCAGTCTTCATTAAGTAGATCCTGGGAGTGGGCAGGAGTGACGTCACTTCCTGTGCAGATGGATAATGGGAAATCCAGTGTTGCCACTTCCTCTGCAGATGTATTATGGGAAATCCGTTGAAGTCACTTCCTGAGCATATCGATGATGGGAAATGCAGTGCTGTCACTTCCTGTACAATTGGATGAAGAAAAATCTTGTTACAACCTACCATTCTTCACTCTACTGATGCTGGCTGGGATCTATTTACCACACACCTTGCGTCATTCTGACAACACAATAAAACAAAATACACAATAATAGAAAATAACAAAAATTAGTTTACCAACTTCGAAGAAACAGACAGATCAAAAGTAACCTAGAATATTTTGAAAACCTATTATATGTAATAAATGATATATTTGAGTCTATTACAAATCCTCTTCTGTTTGCCATTCCCCCAGTCTCAACCTCCAATTGAACTCTTCCAATTCTGCATGGTTCGTGTTCTAATGGGCACCATCCTCCATTCTTCATGGCACAATTCTTGCCACTCTAATCACATTCGAAGTACGATTGTCTTCTCTTTTCACACCATTGTAGAATATATAATTTTTTCCAGTGGGTCTGTAAACTTCAACAGCTTTTTGTTAAGAACAGGAACCCTAATCTTTTTTTTTTTTGTTTAAATCTCTTTTATTGAGTTTTCATATAACAAAAGCCATTAATATGACAGATAGCGAGCATGAATAATATATGACAGCTCAGAGTAACAAAACATTGCCAATAGTAAGACCAGTCGCACAGTATCCGTTATAGTGGGCGTTTTACCAGAGCAAATGTCTGGGTGCAATGCAAGAGATCCATTTTAAGTAACATACTACGGCAGCAAAAACAACAGCCGGAATTTTAGAGATATAACAATAGCATGGAACAGGCAGTCTACTTCGTACAGTTATCCTCCAGCGCAAGCCCTTAATCCCGGTACTTGTTATACTTAATAAGGTCGTTGTTCCCCAGGTACGCACGTAAAGTGTGGTAGTGTATCTCTCAGGCGGTCCAAAAGCCCCTAGCGCCTTTAGACGCGGTATGTGTTCGGCAGAGCACCCCATCTAGATAAGATGGCCCTCATAGTGGCCTTACCTAGGCTCTACATTCGAAGGCGGTAGCTGCGGTGTCCGCGGCCAGTGAGCTGAGGAGGCCATAGATCTGTCTATGTCTGGAGAGATAACTAAGAAGAAGGGATAGTCAAGAAGAGATTAAAAAAGTGAGAAATGATAGAAAAGAGGAGATGAGAGGTTAGTCTGGGGAGATATCCCCGTGCAGCAGTTCTTTGGAAGGGAAGGGGCCCAGGGCTCTCCCGTGGTGTGGTTGTAAGCTTATTTGAGGGGCCGACATCCCTGTTCTCCCTACTGTGTGTCTTCCTCGTACGGTTCCCCCCGTGGGAGTATGGGGTCCGCAAAGAGTTGGAGGGCTCTCAACCTGGGGGGCACAGATCGTGTATGCTCCAACCGAGAGAGATGCGAGACCAGTGGCTGCCATATGCGGTCGAATTTAGCATCCGTACATGCCAACCTATGAGAGAGGAGTTCCATCGCCATGACATGCCAAAGACGAGTAAGCCAAATCAAGGACGAGGGGGAGCACGTTTTCTTCCAATGTATGGCAATGACCTGCTTAGCGGCAGTGAACATGTGAAAAATCAGGTGCCAGTCTGTGTGCTTCATTGCTCTAAGAGCCGTCGGTCGGAGCCCCAGAATAACCACCCTCGGGTCATTTGGCAAGGGGAAGCCCACTACCTCTCCAACGTGGCCCATCACCTCTCTCCAAAAGGTAAGAATGAGCGGACAGGTCCACCATATATGAAGAAAAGAACCCTGTGCCGCCTGGCATCGCCAGCAAAGAGGGGCGAAGCCCGGGAACATCTTCTGGAGTCTGAGAGGAGTATAATACCAGCCAGTCATGACTTTATAGACCGATTCCTGTTGTGTTATACTTTTAAAGATACGAGGGATATCGCGCCATAACTGCTCCCATTGGTCTGAATCTATATCTCCTTCGATATCCAACTGCCACTGGCGCTGGTAGGTGTGTGGGGGCACCGAATGTAAATGCTGAAGCACGTTGTAGGTCCGGGAAATCAGCCCCCGGGATCCATCGAAAGCACAGACCAGCGTTTCAAAAGGCGTTAGGCGCCTCGTGGCTCCCTCCATGTACGAGGGGGCACGGAGCCAGTGCCGGATCTGAAAGTACTCCATGCGCGTGGTTTTTGGAAGGTTGAAGTCCTGTCTGCACTGGTCGAATGATTTAAAGATACCCTTCTCAAAAAGTTGTTCTATGACACGGCACTCCCCAGCCGACCAAGCCGGAAACGACGTTAGGGGTAGGGCCGGCGGGAAATCCGGGTTGAGCGCTAGTGATGTGTTGGGAGAGGGGAATGTAGTGAGACCACGGGATACTGCAATCCTGTCCCAGATCTCCAAGACCGTCTTGGTTGGAGTAGCTATGTATGCACTACGATGCCTGGCCCCCTTCTAATCCAGGCCAGGTCCCACAGTGGGCGACACGCCACTGCCCTGTCCATATGGAACCAGTGTTTTTCGCTTTCGCGAACCGACCATTCCGATATGTATCGCAAGTGCGAGGCCCAGTAATAGGCGAGCAGATCGGGACAAGCCAGACCACCCCTGTCGCGAGGTAGCAACAGGACCCGTGTGGAAAACGCGGCCTGCCTCCTCCCCAGATGAACGCCGTAAGATCCCGTTGGAGGTTCTGGATATCTCGCTGGGGGATCGGCGTGGGAAGAGCCTGGAAAAGGTACAGTACCTTCGGCAAAATTGCCATTTTAACTGCGTTCAAGCGGCCCAGCCACGAAATTGGGAGTGATTTCCAGCGACGGAGCTCAGCCCGGACAGCCGTCCTGCATGCCGGCCAATTAGCTCCAGTCCAGGTGTCTAGGGTAGCAGTAACGTTAATCCCTAGGTAGCGTATGGAATGTGAGGCCCATTGAAACGGGTTAACTGGACCTAGGTTATCCAGCTGTAGCTGGGGGAGAGTGAGATTGAGTGCCTGCGATTTGGAGAGATTAATTTTAAGGCCCGATATCAATTCAAATTGAGAGAGAATGTCCAATAATGCGGGTAATGAGCTTGCTGGTTCCGTTAGTGTCAGGAGAAGGTCATCTGCAAAAAGGCCAATTTTGTGTTCTACGCCTCCTATGCGTGGTCCCCGAATTTCTGCCGACTGCCTGATAGCAATCGCCAGGGGCTCCACCACAAGAGCAAACAGTAAGGGTGAGAGCGGGCACCCCTGGCGCGTACCCCTGCTGATGGAGAAGGACGGGGTGAGAAGACCATTTACTCGGATCCGCGCCAAGGGCGCCGCATACGGCGCCATGATGCGCGCAATCATGGTCGGTCCGAGTCCCACGCGATGCAGGACCGCCCGCAAAAAGTCAACCCGGTCAAAAGCCTTTTCGGCGTCCAGGGAGAGCAGAAAGGCCGGTGTATTATAATGCTGTGTCTTTTGCACCAGATGGGCTACTCGGCGAATATTATCCGCTCCCTGTCTCTCCCTCACAAAACCCACCTGATCCGGTTCGATCAGGCCCGGGAGGTGAGGGCCTATCCTTTGGGCGAGTATTTTGGTATATAGTTTGGCATCTACATTCAATAAGGAGATAGGCCGAAAAGAGGCGCATGCCGTGGGGTCTTTCCCAGGTTTAGGGATAAGGATTATCTCCGCCTCTGCCATCGTCGGCGTTACTGACCCTGTCTCCGCAAATGAATTAAAAAGACGCAATAGATGGGCCTGAAGTTCGGGGAGGAAGAGGCGATAGAAAGCCAGCGTTAGGCCATCAGGCCCTGGGGACTTTCCCACTGGCATACCTTTTAGGGCCTTTTGGAGTTCCGCCGCTATGATAGGTTCCTCTAATTGTTCCTTAAAGAAGGGGGTCAGTGGCGTCCAGGCGCAAGCAGCTAAAAAGGGATCCGTCTGGTCTCCACAAGTCTCTCCCTGACCATATAGTTCGGAGAAAAGGCGTGAAACTCCTGTTGTTTAGCGTTTTCGGAGGTAGCCCAGCCCCCCACTCTGGACTATTTTTGCGATATGGCCCTTAGAGATCTGATTCCTGAGGCGACGCGCCAGCATGGATCCCACCCTGTTGCCCCCCATAAAACTTCTGCTTGAGAGTCAAGAGGGAACGCTCTGCTTTGTTCACCCGGAGAGCCTTGAGCTGACCCCGAAGGGAGGCAAGTCTCTTGCTTGTGACGATAGAAGGCGCGTTACGATTTTGTTGTTCCATGGTTTTAAGATCACGGGTGAGGTTGTCCTCCACCAGGCGAGACTCCCGCCTGCGGGCTATAGAGATGGAAGTGATAACGCCCCGGATCGTGGCCTTGAAGGCGTCCCACAGCATGGGTATTGTGGTCTCCGGGAGGTCATTGGCCGTAAAGTATGATTGTATAGCCTGTCTGAGCTCGGCCACATCCACCTGATCGCGGAGAACATGCGGAGGGAGTCGCCAGCGCGGGGCGGAATTCGGGGACGGCCCAAGGTGGACAGGGTTATCTCCAAGTGAGCGTGGTCCGAGATAGATATATCTGAAATCCCTACTGTTTCTAGGGAGCGAATGAGTGCGTGGGATAGAAAAAGGTAATCTATACGGGAGTGCGAACGATGCACATGGGAGTAGAAAGTGTAGTCCTGTGTGTCCGGTTCCTTATAGCGCCAAGCGTCTACCAGACCCAAGGCTTCTAGGTCGCGTTTGAGAGCGGCGGACATAGCCCCTACCCCCTGATAAGAAGGGGAGGTGCGGTCCATGGTGGGGTCCCAAACTAGGTTAAAGTCACCCCCAAGGATGATAGGATTAGTTTCCTTGGAGAGGGAAGTTTGGAGGAGGTGGCGGATGAAAGCATCCTGTGCCTGGTTGGGTGCATATAAATTAAGGAGGGTAAGCTGTCTGCCCTGTAATGATAGCTGGAGCTTAAGAGATCTACCTTCCGCATCCCGAACGGTGCGCTCTATGTTTACCGAGAGACCTACTTTAAAAAGGATCCCCACCCCTGCTGTCTTAGATGGTGCAGACGCCCATAGTTGTAGGGGGAATTTAGGATGAGACATGCGGATAGTATCGGCCCGTAAAAGATGGGTCTCTTGGAGAAAGACAATGTCTGGATCCTGAAGTTGGAGGTAGCGCCAGATCTGTCTTCTCTTATTCGGGGCATTCAGGCCTTTGACATTAAGGGAGAGACATTTAAGCTGAGCCATTGATCTGTACCCGAAGAGGCATGCGTTGGCCGGAACTGATGGAGTCCCATCTCTCTCTGGTCGGAGCTTGAAGCGTCAACCGCTGTGGGAGTTGGAGCAAGCGTGGATTCCCCCCCAGGGGTGGAGTGTGAGATATAGTACCCGGGGTCCCCAAAGCTGCCGGTCTCAGAGCCATGGCCCTTCGCTGCGATTCGGGGTCCTCCCCTCGAGTCCAGAAAAAGAAAGGAAGTAAGGGAAAGAATAGAAGAGGGGAAGATTCCCAGAATGGAGAAAGTACCAAATAACTAAGGGGCCAACTGGGCCCAACAGGACCTTTCCAGTCCAGGAGCGGCCCAATGGTGGGAACCAGGGCGGCTCTGAGGAAGTCACTCCTCTTGGGGACTAAGGAAATGGCGGGGTAGGCCTCAGACTTCCCTGGGAGCAAGAGTCGTCCGCCCCCAGGGGCGACCCGTCGCAGTAACGACGGGGAGAAACGCGTCCAAGATGGAGCCACAGGGGGACCCCCTCCGGAGTGGATCCGGAGCCCAACAACACATCCTGGCACCATCGCCCTCCAAGCATTTGGGCGATCTAAAAACTCGGGCACCCTTAGAGTGACTGACAGGTGTGGGGGAGGGGCACCTCGCCCCCCGTCGCGCTTACAACAATGTAAAGCTGGTGTGGATACGGTAGCCTAAAGTAACGCGCATAAATAAGCCCTCCCAAGAGCCCACCCACGACAGACCCATCCCTTCAAGGGAGTGTGGTGCTTTGCAGGCATGATCCCCCACCCCGAGGGACAACCAGACATTGCCTCCCCTGACACTCTTCTTAAGACAGATCATATTAAGTGTATGGACGCCTAGTTGCCCCAACACTTCGTCCAAGCAGTCAAGGCGATCCAACGCCCTCTTCCATCTGAAGCCTCTGACAATGGGGCGTGAGAGGTATGTTCTACCAGTCCACGTGTCTGTGGAGGCCTCTCAACCGGTTATCAGTTGCCACCGCTGGCGCCAGGGGGGGAAGGCGGCCTCGATCTCAGGCCCTCTCTCGTTGAAGTCTGTGACGCCTCCATGTTCCGTAGGTGTTGGATAATGTCCTGCTTGGCTTGAAGGTCTGTCCCCCTTGCTCCGGAGGCTCCAGCCCTGGGGCGCCCGACCCTCGACCACTCAGGGCGGAGAGAGATCTGGGATGCCGACTCAGCGGGCCCGGGAGAGGAAGGCCTCGATCCAGACGAGATGTTCAGCAGTTGGAGGGCTTCACGAAGAGATCTCAGAGACCTGCGCCTCCCCTCCCAGTGAAAAATCAGAGCAAACGGGTGGCCCCATTGATATTTGACGTTGGCTTCTCTCAGTTTAGCAGTGACTGGCCGGAAGTCCCTACGGCGGCGCAGGGTGAAGGGCGATAGGTCCTGAAAGATTTGGATGGCGTGTCCCTCGTGTTCCAACTTTTCGGTCGCCCTGGCCGCTCGGAGGATTGCCTCCTTTTCTGTGAAAAAATGTACCCTGGTCAGGATGTCGGGGATCAGGTTGGTGTTTCCCCGTGGGGGTGCTACCCTATGCGCTCGGTCCAGTGTGGGTGGGGAGGAGTCCTCATCTCCCCTGACCGCATGCAGTAGTTCTGCGACATACGTCATTATGTCCTGTCCCTCTGCGCCCCGCGGCACACCCCGGACGCGGAGGTTGTTCCGGCGGCTCCTGTTCTCTAAATCCTCCTGCTTGAGTTGGAGTTCCACATGTTGCTCCTCTAGAGTTAGGACGCGGCGCCTGAGATCTTCCTGCTCCTCTGTGCGCGTGTCGAGGGTGTGCTCCAAGTCGTCCACCCTAGTGCCAATTTCGGTGACATCTCGTCTAATGTCCGTGAGGTAGGACTTGACCTCCAACTTAAGAGATGAGATCTCTGATTTGATTTCCTGAAGGAAACTAGACATAAATGCCTGCGTAATAGCGCCTGATTCAAGCATATCCAGCTTGGAGGTCATTGCTGTGTCGTCCCCTGAGGTTACCGGGGTTTGCTTGCCCCACAGGTCCGCCACCGAGGTATCTTTAGGCGCCAATTGGGCTGCGGCCTTTCCCGTCTTGGGCTTGGTCATGATTTCAGCGCCGGGGGTGTAGATCTCACCTGCCCTCGTTCGGTTCCAAACCGGGGCCTCCTCACTTCCCCCTAGTCGATGCTTCGCAAGTCCGTCCGGCGGCAGGACAAGGCGGCGCAGGCCTGACCGCAGGATCCGCCCGTCAGACCAACTCGGGCCCCCCTCGTCGCCGATCCTGGCAGGAGGTATCGTCCCGGGGGTCCATACCCCACGCTCCAGCCGCTGTCGATTCAAATCATAGGGGCCACTCTCCTCCGTCACCCCCCGGCGGGGCCCCGACAACTTCAGCGGAGCTTAGGGCAGCCCCACGCCAGTTCTGCTCGGGTACCGGAAGGAGCCCGATCCGGCCCCCGAGTCGCTCCAGTCCCCCGAGCGTAGCACAGGGCACCCCCACTGCCAGTCCGGCCCAACAACCAGGGCCCGCCCCGCCGCCCCTCACCGCCGTCCAGGCCAAGCTCTCCCCACTCTTCAGGGTCCTCTACTCTCAGGGGAGTATACGCAAAGTCAGAGGTCCAGGAGCAGGGGCCTCCGACTACGAGTGTTGTCCACCCACCAGGGCAGTCACAGCGGGGCAGCAAGCACTATCAAAGCCTCCACCTCGGGGCCAGCCATCCGGTGCCACTGCGGGGGTCCTCCACCACTCCCCCCGTCTCACTGTTAACTCTCCTCCGCACTCGCAGGGTGCTCCCAAGGCCTCCGATCCCTCAGGCGTGGTCTCCCCTGTGCAGACTTCCAGGCATAGGGTCGCGGGACCTCGGCCGTCCTCCAGCCCCTGGCCCCATCAGGGTCCACAGGCGCCAATAACCACGCCGGTTCTCAGGGCGCTGTGCGTGATGGGCCCAAGGGAGCCGGGTCTCACCAGGCCCCCGGCTCCGCAAACGCTGCTCCTCCGACCTCGCCGGGCCGCTACTGTGTGGGGGAGGGGCACACGAGGTCCACAGCCTCAGGCACAGCCGGGGGGGTGGGGAAGAGTCCACCACCAGCCGCAGATACTCACGATAGTCCTCAGCCCCCTCAGGGCCGCTGCTCCATCCCCCGGGCCAGCCGCGATCCCCCTCCTCACCTCCGTCTGCCTCTCTGCTCTTCCCCGGTCTCAGCCAACGGGCTCGTGGGGCCTCGGGAGCCCGGCCAGAGTCCGCTCCCAGAGGGAGGGGGCAGGCTCCCCAACTCAGCCCACCGTCGCAGGCAGGGTCTCCGGGGCCAAGCGACCCCCCGCAGGACCTCCTCCGCCCAAGGACCAGCGATTCTCGCGTCTCCCGCAGACAAAGGCCGACACTCCGGTGCGGGCAAGATGGCGGACGGGATCGCCGCGATCAACTGCTCTCGGCTCTCCCAGCTGCTGTGTTGGGTCGAGGTCCCCCCAAAACTCCAGGGACCTGCAGCGGGCTATACGCTATCGACTTTGCCCCCCGTGCCTTAAATCGCTTAAGGTACGCCCCAGGCCGCCCCTGGAAAGCGGAGCTCAGTCCTTGTGCGTCTTACGCCATCGGAGTCCAGGCCACGCCCCCAGGAACCCTAATCTTAACAATGGTTCCTACATTTACCTTTCTATCTTTCATTACTTTCATTTTTGCATAGGACATCTTCATGATTAGGGAACCTTACCCTTTCAAATATTTCATTTAAAAATCCAATGATGATAGGTCTATCAATGTCAAGCATTGTCCCTCCTTTACTCCTGAAATTGATCTTGATTACTTTCCATTGTTTCCCTGGTAACCCCCTCTATTCCATAAGTTGTACCCTTGTTTTAAGAACTTTATCACATAGTTTCTCACTCTGTGTACGTCAAGACCTTGCCACCAATAGTTTTGTCTTAACCTTTATTTAGTTCTGCTGCTCCCCAAAAGTCCCTCATGGGATACATTTGCGTATTTCTCATGTAAACATACAGATGAAACCAGCCATGTGCCTCTGAAATCTTTACAGCCATCCACTCATAGTTCATCTTGAACCCATTAGATTTTCTTGTCTTCTACACTACAGTCCTTCTTCTCATCTTGCTTCTTCATTTCATTCTCCATCACCGCCTGCAGTACTACATCTTCAACCACCCCTTGTTTCCATTCTTGCTCACTAGTCATCTTCTTTTGTAATGTGACTCCTTTAACTTGATCGTTAAATTCAGTTTCTTCCTCTTCTTCCTTGTCACTCTTTGATCTAGCCGCCTAGACAGACAGTAATCTATCTTATGGTCCGCTCATAGGATGCATTTGACTTTACATTTGTACCTCTGCAATACAATTCCTTTTGTAGTGAAGATTTCTCTTAATGTTTTGTGGTCAGTTCTCACCAAAAGCATGCTAATCAATGCAAAATTCCTTTATGCTTTGATTGCCCATTACATACCAACCACTTTTTCAGCTACTAAGTAGTTTACCTCATCTTCCTTTAACCCCCCTTCCTTCAACAAAGGGATGGCAACTTTTACAATGAGTGGGATAAAATGTAAATTGTGCTTATTTATAAAGGTGTTTTTTGAGTAGTATTCCAGAAGTACTGCTTTTCATAATCACAACTGCTGTTCACAAATTCCACGCCGGAGACCTTTGCCTCTGCCTTTCCTATCGGTTTCGAATGGAGACCCCTGCCATGAGCCAGATATCTTCGTATGTAGAGGTATACATGTTGGTACAAAATGTGGAAGGGACAAGTGTGAGTGGCTGGAAAATGGAGAATGTTTCTACTAAGTGGGTGGAGTTTATGATAATTAAAATAGGGGTTTAGGAAGGGACACCAAAATAATTAAAACTCACCCACAAAAGAGTAAGATATATGCTATTCACAAAAGTTAGGCCCATATCTATTACAATAGCCTTACTGCTGGAATATGATCTACTTCAGTCAAGCCTTGGAGAAGGCCAAACACCACACATGGCCAATCACTTGTACTGCAACTCACTCATAGAAATCAATGGAGGCAATTAAAAACACCAACAACACATGGAGAAATATAGAAAAATAACATCAAAAATAGTTTTAAATGTTAAAAAAATAAAATGTTATAATTGTATATTTTTAGTATTTTAATATAATTCTAAAAATGTAAACTACATTGTTTAGGTACTAGCAATATAAAGTCAACAAGGCTTGGAGCACATGCAACACATGCAACGCACCTGCTACTACAAGGGGGTAAGTGAGTGAAGAGTCAGGACTCCACTACATCCATCAACAGTTGAAACTCATTTCAACTTCGACCCATAACACAAGGCCTGCCCACATAAGAAAGGAAGTCATACACTGAACAAATTTGTTTCACGTTGTTGGTGAATATCTTTGTTGCTTTTCCCCCCATTTTGAGGAAAACATGTTTGAGGAGGAGAAAGAGGACAGATGGGAAGAGAAAGAGAATATACTATTATGTGTGTTACTAAGTAGGTTGGGTAGAGGTAGTTTAGGTACTTTGAAGTGTAGTGTGATGTTAGTGAGTATACTGTGTTGTTAGATAGGCGGACATGTGAACGGCTAGGAAGAGGACAGAGTGACATAAGTGGTGATATCAGAACTAGGTGCGAGAAAGGGTTATTGCATTTTTATCTAACTTTATGTTGGGAGTAACTGGAACTGGAACACCATGTAGTTGCTCAGGGTGCATGGTGTTGAGTATTCTCCCCTTGTGGTTGATGAGATGAAGACGCCCTCAGAAAGAGCATTTTCCTCCTGTATCCAGGTTCCTCCTCCCACCCTGCCACTTTTTGTTTAGCTCCCTGCTGGAATCGACCATCTTTTGCGTAGTTTACTTTCAATGCTTTTGCTGGCTGTAGAACTTTGTGCACTTTGCCCCTAACCAGTGGAAAGTACCTTTGCTCCTCCTTTAAACATGATCAAACGAGCATATTCCTAGTTGCTATATTCAACGTACCTATAAGTCCCTAGTATATGCTACCCAAAATGTATCCAGGGCATGCAAGTTAAAAGTCACCAGTAGGCTGCATTACTCCCTGTGTCACCCACTGCAGTGATAGAGCAAACATGACTGCAAGCCTGCCCTGTGTATCACATCTATGCAGGTTTTAACTGCACATTCGACCTGTCAAAATGACCCCCTGTGATAAGCTTAAACTCTCCTTAAAAAAATTATAAGTCACACCTAAGGAGGCTTTCTTGCCCGCAAGGCAGGGTGTATGGTATTTTAAAGTAGGACATGTACGCGTTTAATGATAAACATGTCCTTAAAGTGAAAAAGCCCAAAAGACCATTTTCACTGTAGCAGGATTGGCTGTTCCATAGGAAAACATTGGAATACAATATTGCATTTAATATTGCTATCTCTGCGTAGGAAACAGCTACGGAGTAAATTTTCAGACTTTTAAAAATATTTATTACAAGCCCAATTCATTGATAAAGTCAGATTTGTAACCATTTTAAAAAAAAACAGGTACTTTTAAAAGATACTTGTTACCAGCCTAAAACCTCTAGAGCCCATTTACATGAGCTTCCACCCATAAGCCGAATAACCCCTTTTCCCACTAGTTATTCAGGGTGGACTTCCTGGGTTCGCAACTAGCAGCTCAAGCTCCTAGGAGCTGGTTTCCAAGAGTTGGTATGATCATACCAATGGTGCAATGTTGATGTTAATGTGGCCCAAGTTGATAATTCACTGTAGATATTTACAGTGGGCTCCACCTGTTACCTGGAATTTTGTTCATATTGAATTGAACATTGGCCCCTGGAACTTTCTGGAACTCTTTGGAACTTTCTGGAACTCTCTGGAGCCTTCTGGAACCTCCAGAACATTGGCAGCCATCCTAGTTCCTAGAGGGTAAAATACTGCCCCCTTTCGACCAGGCCCCTGCTAGGCAATCTTGCCTCCTGGAGAAGATGGTCCTTCTCTACATGAACTTACCTGAGGAACTGCAGAGCGTTGCGGTTCATCCATCCAGCCTCTCCTGGCTAGCAATAGCAGTAGTTGTTTCTTGTCTCTTCTGGAGCGGGACTTCTATTTGATAACCTAGTAAGAAAGAAAACCAAGGTAAAGTTAAGTGCTTTAGAATCAAACCTTGCATGTGTGTGCAAGGGAAAGCAAATGAACTGTAACTATGACAATCCCAAGGCTACAAGTAAGGCAAAAGCTGCAGTTATTTCGTGCTGAAGTAAATATTCCAGGAAAAGCAGCCATTTCCCAAACCTGTGACTAAAAGTACTGATGAAGTGTTACTAAAGAGTCTAAAGACAAATTGGGTGACTCACACTCTTGTGCCAACATCTACAAGTAGCCATTGCAGAAATTATTAATTATACAGCCGTATGAATGCAAGTGAGTGTAACATGTGAATTGTGAAATGTACTTGGTGACTAATCAATGACTAGACAGACAGTGACTCATTGTTGGAAAACGAGGCAGTATCTGTGAGGCCTGCACAAATAACATGTCACATTTGTCCTTCACTGGGAACCAAACACCCTATTGTAGCGCTTGACTCTCAGAGGGTAGCGTTGCAGAGCAGTCTAAGGCTTACTCAAGGGAGGTGGTGTAGGCTAGTAATCGCCATTACAAGTACGCAGAAATAACACTCAATAATTGATTGCCCAGTCTGTACTTTGCTTTATAAAAGTAAGAGTACATTTATTAGACACACACACTACTCAATACTATGCACCAATTTATAAATATACATAAGCTGTTGGAATTACTTTGTGACATTGCATAACATCTCCACCCCTCCCGCGGGGGGTGGGGTCTAGTACCACCACTCCCATGTATGCACATCATCTTGCCCCCTAATGCAGTGGGTTGACACAACCTGGAGCGAGGGCCTTACCAACTGGCACCATCCCAGTGGCGACCCACCCCATCATCTCAACAAGCATTAAAAATAGGTAATCCTGCCCTGGAGACACATACCCCTGACTGAGCATTTTATACTGACCATACAGTATGCACCTCTACATCTTAGTAGCTAGCAGTCTGGGTTGTTCCTCCCCTAACGCAGTAGCAAGAATACATGTTTGGGCATCACTTTAAATGAGGTACTTTTCATAGCTGATAACAATTGTAATGCATTGCAATCACCGCCTCTAAAAGGCATCAAAGGTAAAATCACAGTGTTAGAAACGGGTAGCGTGGGGCAGAGAGGCGGGCCAAACTCCGGAGGAAATGTGTAAAGCATCTGCGCAGCACACACAGGCGACACACCAGGCACACTACAAAAAGAGACCACACCAGGTGATGTGAAAATAACTTGTGTATTGTGACATAAACACGTCAGAATGTAATAACAGTTGCATTTACATGGTGCCAACCGGCACTGGGTAGCAATTTGCACGGGGACTATTTACAAGGCAGGGCCAATCGGGCCGCTGCCGGAATCATCACAAGTACACAGGATAAATGTGCGAGCATCAGTAACTGTGTAACAACCCCTTTCCCTGTCCCCAGAAGAGTGGGTGGATAGGAGGGAAGAAAGGGAGCACCAGCTGGCTTTGGAGAGGCTCAGGTTAGGGCACGCCAAGGAGATAGCGCAGCTGAGGGTTGAAGAAAAAAGGCTAGACACCGAGAGGGTCCTAGCACAGGAGAGGATGGCGGAGGCGGAGAGGGCCTTCGCCAGGGAGAGACTAGCTCAGGAGGGTAGGTTGTCCCCTGAGAGTGGTTTCAGGAGTCTGGATTCACCAGTGAGGGTGGGATCCAGTGGTGGCAGCGAGAGTGAATCCAATACAGGAAGTCCCACTCCCAGAGCCCGGGAGACGGTGCCTGATTCCCAGGAAGAGGGGGACAGGTTGGAGTTCAAGGGCAGGGGAAAACTGTCCCACCAGTCCTGGGGGGAGTTTGCGGATGTATGTTGGACTGCATTGGAGGATTGGGTGGTGGGTAGCGCGATGAATGATTGGGAAGGGTTCCATGTAGTTATCAAGGAACACATGCTAAGGAATTGTTTCCCAAGGTTGCGCCACCACCTGTTGCAGTGTGGGCTCTCTGACCCCAGGGAGCTTGCACGGGAGGCAGACCTCTGGGTGAGCGCCAGAGTGTCTGAGGAGGCATTGGGGAGTGACCCGGAAGGGAATGGTGCAGGGATCTTCCCACCCCGGGAGGGGGGAGGAGTGCAGAGTAGCCCAGCTAGGTCCCAGGGTAGTGAGAGGGTTGTAGCGCCTCACGTCCTATCTACAGGAAGGAGTGAGATGGGGAGGTGTCCCGAGGTGCCCCAACCGCAGTCTCAGGGCCTGGAGAGTTCCATAAGGGAACCCCAGGTGGGAGCCTAGGCTGTCCCGAGAGGCCATCCATTGAAGGGGAGCCCCTAGTGTCAGGAGAACCCGGGGCGTCGGTAATCCGAGATCCAGGGGTTCTGGGGTCTGCTCAGTCACAGGGTTTAGATCCTGGGCTGGGATGCCAGGTTCAGGGACTGCCTGACCTGGAGGGTGGGACACCTGTAATCAGGGTCCCTACCGGTTTGACTTCCAGGGGTACTTCTCCAGGTGGGAGGGTGCGGAACTCTGTAAGGGGGTGCAGAGGGAGGAAGGACTCGCCTCTGGCACCGGCTCAACCACAGGGCTTCAATCCTGGGTTGGGAGGCCCGGTTCAGGTATTGCCTGACCTGGCGGGAGGGACGCCTGTAAGCAGTGTCCCCCCGGAGTTGTCTTCCAGGAGTACTACTCCAGTTGGGAGGGTGCAGAACTCTGGGAGGGGGTGCAGAGGGAGGGAGGACTCACCTCTGGCACCGGTTCAACCTCAGGGTTTATACTCTGGGTTGGTGGATCGGTTGCAGGGTCACGGCCCTGGACGAGTGAGAGAGTGGTGGTCTGAGGGTGCCCCGCATAGGAGGACAGTGCGGAACCCCAGAAGGAGAGGTAGGGGGAGGAGAGCCTCGCCCCTGACGTCTGGTCAGCCTGAGGGTGCGGACCCCAGGTGGGAGGACCAGTGGCAGTTTGGAACTGCACGGAAGAGAAGGAGAGTGGCCAACGGGTACTACGGGCCTGGGGCTACTGCCCCCCACTCTGTGAGACAGCAAGGGCCAGAGACATCTGGATGGCCTAGCGCCTGGTCCTGGCCGCGGACAACTAGGGAGCACCAGTGGGGTGGCTTAGTTGGTCCAGGGAGGTTTGAGAGAGGGAACCACCGGGTTCCAGAGTGGCGGAGAACCTGCGGGTGCCCCTGGAGTTGCGGGCCCGCGTCCACGTTTTCTCGCCCCAAGCAGGGAAGCCCATCAAGGCATTGATCGGTCTACCCTGGCTTTTGGCTGGGAGGGGGTTGTGTTGGACTTGGCCCTGCTTGCAGGGTCATCCAACGGGTAGCGTGGTGCAGAGCAAGCGGGCCAAACTCCGGAGGAAATGTGTAAAGCATCTGCGCAGCACACACAGGCGACACACCAGGCACACTACAAAAAGAGACCACACCAGGTGATGTGAAAATAACTTGTGTATTATACCAAATACAGTAGGATGCAATCACATGGTGAACACGGAGCCAACTGGCACCAGGTAGTCATCTACAGAGGGGGACTATTTACAGGGCAGGGCCAATCGGTCCGCTGCCAGAATTATCACCAGGCATAACCATAGGTCTAAGTACATTTGCATACATCGCCTTTGCATAAACCAAGTAGGCATAAACATGTAGCATCATAACCTCATTGTCATAAATCACAATAGGCATCAAAGCCCACGGTGCACAAAAATAGGCATAAACCTCATTAACATAAATGCTTTAGGTCAGGCATAGAAACACTGTATGCATCATATTCGCATAAGCATAAAATCACTCTAGGCATATATCCAGTTAGCTTTAGGCAACCTTAGATTAGGCATCCTTGTGGGCATAACCTCATTAGCATTGGCATAATCCTAAGCATAGATGCAACATTAGGCAGAACTCCAACGATATAAGCCTGCGGGGGAAAACATTATCATTAGCATTAGGTATAAAAGCACACTAGGCACATCCTGAGCCTGGGGCATAAAACATGTGAACATAGGGCATAGAAACACATTTAGCATGTGGCTCCTCCTCCGCAGGAACCCAATAGGCCTACCATCAGCACTGCAAACCTGAGGGAAAAGCTTTAAGTAGCATCCTAGGTACAAATGCATTATGCAATCATATTATGCCATAAATCATATGGGGCAATAGGCCTCGCCAGCATAACCGCAGTTCGCCCCAGTCGGGGGCACAACACTGAGACTGGCCCCAGGCCAACTGGCCTCTCTCGGGGGCTCAAATGCCCTATGTCCCACACAGCCAGGGTTGGCTGCAAGGGCGGCAAAAACAAAGGTGCACAAAGCGCTAGGGTAGGAGGGTCCCTCACTCCTCTCTCTTTCCCTTCTGGGTAATCCAATGCCCCCATGCGTGGCAGCTGCCCCCTGTCCTGCGGGGTAGCTGGGTAAACCCAACAAGCACTGGCGCCAACAATGCAGCGATGGGAGCCCCACTCCGGGCTCTAACAGGAATCTGCCCACTAGAACACTGGCACGGTGGAGCCCCTCTTCTGGGACTCTAGAATTTCCCAAAATGCCTCTGTCGTGCAGCTGAGGGAGGAAACAAGTACTGGGCACGTTGGAGCCCCCCTCCTATGGGACTCTAAACACAACCAATGCCCTCCAAAGAATACTGGCACCGGGGGCGGGCACCGACAATGTGCCCCGACACACCCCCAAACCACAGGATGACTGAGCCCCACTCACCGGCAGTCTGGGGCCCCTCTGGATGTCTCTGCAGTCTCCGGGCACCGGCAATGTGCCCCGACAGGTCCCGCTTCTGGGACCTCTCCTGGCTTCACCCTCAGGGGAGCCTTCTCCTCGTCAGCAGCGCGGAGGGGCAGGCACCGACAATGTGCCTCGGGCCCCCTCCGCCGCAGGACTCCTCCTTGGCAATTTACATATAGCGCTCACGAGGCGCTAGGCGGCAGGAAAGTTCCTGGGCTGAAATTAAGTTGTAGCGCCCACAAAGCGCTAGGTCCCACACCATAAAGTGGTAGCGCTCCCCTTCACTGGCAATGAAATATAGCCCTCCCGAGGCGCTAGGGAGCAGGCAGGAAGGCACAGTCACTGGAAATATAGCGCTCTCGCAGCACAGCGCTGCAGATGTCAGCTCCTCACCTCCTGGGCAATAAGATAAAGCGCTCTTCTTCTCCAGGCGCTAGCCAGCAGGCAGGGATGGTCAGTCACTTCAAATGTAGCACTCCTCTTCTGCTGGGCACAGTTATAGTGCTCTCGCAGCAAGCAGAGCACAGTCAATGCAAATATGGCACTTTGGCAGCCCAGCGCTGCCGGACCCACGCACCTTCTTCTCCTGGGCAGGGCTGGAGGCAGCGCTCTCCTGGTGCAGGAATAAGGTGGTAGCGCTAAGTCCCACAAAATAAAGTTGCAGCGCTCCTCTTCCCCTGTGGCACAGTTATAGCGCTTTAGCAGCACAGCGCTGCAGGCATCAGCTCCTCTCTTCTCCTGGGCAGACCACATGCTCACAGGGTGCTAGGCAGCAGGCAGCTGGCAGTAAGATATAGTGCTCCCCAGGTGCTGGGCTTAGGACGGCAGGAGAGCAGACAGGCAATACTGGGCAAGATCAGCAGGCAGTGGGTACTCATCAGAACAGGACAGCAGCTCCTAGAAGCAGTCATCTCCCATAAAATGGCACTCCTCCTGACACAGCAGTCTTCGCTCCAGTAAAGGGCTCTCACTGGCCCTGTGGACAGCGGAGGGGTGCAGATGGGCACAGGGGCCAGCACACAGGCCCAATGTGGCGGTACCTCCTGGCAGAGTGTCCCCTCTCATTCAGGTCCACGCTCAGTCTGAGCACATGGAGGCACAGCCCCCCTCACCCCACCTACCAGAAAGGGCTGGAAGCTTCTGGAAGGTTCCCTGGGAAACCAGTCCCAACTGGTTTAGGGGGAGGTGTAGAGCACCCTGGGTGCCAGGCTTCCCTCCAGAAGCTGGGGGTGCTGGGAAACAGACAACTAGACCGCCAACTCACCTCAGACAGGTGGCACATGTGCAGACAGGAAGGGCGTCCATTTTAAAAGTAACATTTTACAAAGGTGCATTTCTACACTGGTGGAAATAAAGGTGCGTACACCATTGCACAGCATTTATTATTTTCCTCTCACACCACACATGGCATATACATTTCCTACCATGGGGGAGATGTCCCCTAAAGGGGGGGTTCCTAATATAAGCCTATGTAAGTCAGAAAGCACACACACTTGGCACTGCTAACCAGCGCTAAAGTGTCCAACGTCCTACAACCACTCATTCCACAACAGCAAAAAGGCTAGGGGGAAGGTGAAAAAGTTCGGGATGACCCTGCAAGCAGGGCCAAGTCCAACACACAGGATTAAGCATTTACAGCCAGACACCCTAGCAGGAATGTCTGGCACATAACCCCACTTCGCTTATGACTCCACCTTACACAGGTACTTCACATTACACATGTGACTTGCAGTCCCTCTAAAAGAAATAACATTGGTAAAGGCACTTCTCGTTCAGTTGCACCTCTTCACCTCCAGGGGATGCCCTTCTCCACACATTGAGGCAATCCTTAAAGCACCCTCCCAGCTGTAGAGCAAAAGTTCCAGCCCAGGGGAAAGTGGATTGCTGGCTGAGCCCTTGAGGGGTTGTTTCTTTTAGGTCCCCATGAGACTTAGGGGCGGACTTTCTTCTTCGTGCTGGGGGAGACTGCGTTACACCTGCAGCTCTCCCTGCACCTTTGTAGGTCGTCAGCGGTGACCCCGTCCTCCTGGGGCCACCACAAGTAGAGAAAACGCTGCTTTTCCTTGCAGGCCGGTCCGAGCCTTCAAGGCATTATGGGGCGCTTCTTCCCGGCTCCATGAATATCGTAGCAGCGGCTCCCCCGCTGAGTGGGGTGAGCCGCGCTGTGGGCCTCCGGCCACGTCTTCCCTTCGTTGGAGGGTCCGGTCCCACCCTGACCCCCAGGTGAGTGATGCAGCTCGGGGAGCCCACCCCCGGCTGCTCATGCCGATTTTCGGGGGCCTGGTCCCACCCGGGCCCCTGGCTCCTCTATCTTCTTCGCGGGGGGCCCAGTCCCACCCAGACCCCCTCATGGCCAGAGTGTTGGAGGGCAGCCTGGGGAGCCCACCCCCGGCTGCCCCCGCTGGCTCCTCATCTGGCCAGCACCCTCGCATGCTGCCGCAGGAGCCGGCATCCTTGTTCTGGTCTGCCCGCTCCTGCGGGCAGACACGAGGCTGCCTCCGGTCCGACGGGACCTCGGGGGAGTGCGACGGCACTCCCCCTACCTCGTGACACACCTCGGGGGATCTTCACAACTCGGCCTCTTCACGGGGAGCGCGACGGCACTTCCCGACTTAGCTTCAGCACGGCCCGGAGTTGGGGGTCCCGGGCCCCTCTTCCCATGCCCAGGGGGTTGGGGGCATTTTCACGGGGAGCGCGACGGCGCTCCCCGACTTTGCTTCGGGGCCCGGAGTTGGGAACCTGGGCCCCTCTCACCATTCCCCAGGGGGTGCGACGGCGCTCCCCGGTCTCCATTTTCGTCGGGGGCCAGGGTGGGCTCCTGTCACCCCTTTTGGGGCAGTTTCACGGGGAGCGCGATGGCGCTCCCCGGCCTATCTTCTTGTGGGGGCAGCCCCCGGGACCTGACCCACCCCGGGGGCTCAACTTGGACCGGCAGCGGAGCCCCACGCGCTTCTTCGTCGGTCCTGGCAGAGGTCAAAGGTCGCCTACCTTCTGGGGGGCGTATCTCGGCCCCCAGGCGCCCGATCGGCTCCATTCTGGCCTCTTCTTGCTCTTGGTGGCGCTCCCCAGCCACTGGGAGCGCTTTCCTTTGCCCTCTTGATCTCCAAGAGGGTGAACTCAGCAGGGAGCGGTCTTCACTGGTCCTTGCACCAGCCTTTCGCCTCGCTCTCCTCCTGGGCCTCCCTTCTCCTTGCGCAGAGGCCCAGGCTCCTGGTCACTTGTCCTGGTCTCCCCTTCTGGCGCAAGTCAGGGTCCTGGGCCAGTCTGGAGGTTCTTCCTTCCAGCTGCCCATGGTGCCAGGCTCCAGCACCAGTCGTCCTCAGCAGACCACACCCCAGATAGAGCTCCTCTTCCTGTGCAGACTCTTTTTAAAGAATGGGGAGGGGGCTGGCAGGAAGTCTCTGTTTGCCCTATCACACAGCGACACATCACCTCTCTGCCCCTGCTCCCTCCTTCCTGCCCAGGCCTCTGGGTTTGTTCAAAATGGCGTCGTCCAGGGGTCTCATGCCACATGGTCTCTGAGAGCCCCTTCCCCCCTCGCTGCCTTCTCTCCAGAGCAGCTTGGTGCCTGGCACCAGGTGTCAGCTGCTGATGGATGAACCTGTAGCTCCACCCATCTTCTCTTCTTGGAGTGGAGGCCTTCGCCCTTGGAATGCTTGTTGTGCAGAGCTGGGCCTCTGATGCTACAGCTTGGGGAGGAAGGTCATTAATTCAGCCTGGCAGGGTCAGCCCCAGCCAGGCCCTGGTTATGAGCTGACTCAGAGAAATATGACATTTCTGGATGACCCAAAAGCAGTACAACTATGACTTTGGACTCTGCAGAATACTTCTTCTCACATAAGTTACAGTGGACTTTAGTGCGTGTCTGGAATTTGTAGGCCCTGGGAAAGTAAAACTAGCCCATGTGCTCCCCATCCTCATAGGAGAATAATGGAATCAAAACAGTAAAGCACACTGACTTTCCCTCAAATATTTCTTCCTATTGTAGGAAGCCTATTCCATGTCACCACCCAGTTCTGCATAAGTCCTGCCACACCATTCACTTTGTAGCTGCTCCTGGGCTGCGCACGCCAGGAATCTCACCGGCGCAGCCCTTACACTTGTGAACACGCATGTACACATGTCTGCATGTAACCAGCCCAGTGCCCCTTACTCTGGCTGCAGCTCAGCGGCCTACTTGCACCAGGGGGAAACCAGTAAAATACACATGCTGTCCCTTTCATCATGAGTTCCCTGTGGGTGAGTCCAAACTTATGAGGCTCTCCCACAGTAAAAGCTCAACAAATAGGTGTTCAAAAAGCGAAAAATCCGGGCGGCTCAGATGGTCAGAGCCACCTTCTAACACACGCCACGCCCAGCTGATTCCTACAGGGAAGAAGTAGCCACTCTACATGGGTACTCTTCCCGTAGTCAGCGATAACTAGTTATAAGGGGTTCTGACCAGACCCCCCTTACTCACCAGTTATCCGGTCAGACCATCAACTCCTCCCATCCAGGAGACATCCACCCATGACAGGGCTCCCAGCCTACCCTAAGAACCCTCCAGGCTCTAGGTTAGATACCTCTAGGTCACTCACGGTCTACATGGACTCAGCCTAACTAGGCACACCTTTGCCCTTGGTCACGCAACACTATGCCTACCACTTCTCTGGACAAGGGTACAGTGCCTCAGCACCGATGCAGTCTTATGGGATAGGTCTACATCCCATCCACTGGGTCACTAGTTGGTCTCCCTTCCGGAGTTTGTTCCAACCAGTACCCTCTCTCCTTTTGGCCCTTGCACCCCAAAGATGCAACCTCTCTGGACCCTCACCCTCAGCCTGCCGCTGGGGTCATTCAGCTGCCACCACCCTTTCGGAATGACTGTCTTCCCTAAAGAAAGCACAGCCATTCGTACTTTCCCCACACAGAAAAGCACCTTTGGCCACTGGCCTGGCTCCCTGATAGGACCTCAGACCGGCCTCACTACCACACTGGCAGTGCCAGGGAGGAACACTGAGGGTGCCTCGTCAGACAACCTACAGCTCATTCCCCCCATCAGTAGCTCCACACCGAAACTACCCCGGGAACCTAGACCCCTTCCTTGTTCTACGCTGCAAGAACAGGGCCTATGCACCCTTCCCTCCGGGAGGCGCGCTCTCCTCCTGGAGTACCCTTAGAGAGCCTGTGGGCCCCGAGTTAGCCACACCCAGGCCCACCTCTCATGGCTCTCCCATGTCTCCCTGCAGCGCCTTGGGAGACCGACCAGGGACCCTCATGATACCTGGATGGCCTGCACCACCCCTTCTGAAGAGCAGGGTCCCTTCACTTAAGATAGGCCCCAGCTGCCTTCAGGGTAGTACTACCACACTCAGCCAGGGACCCTAAAGATCCCGGCTAGGCCTGCACCACCCCTTTGGGAAGCAAAGGGTCCCTTCACTTAAGATGGGCCCCACCTGTGTTCAGGGTGATACTACCTTGTAGAAGTCCACCTCCTTCCCAGAGCTAGGGGAACACCCCCATGCTCCTGGTCCTCGGGTCCAAGTCCCACAGGACCTCCCTGGCTGGTCACTGGCTAGGCATCGCTCCAGCCACCACTCCAGGTTCATAACACCAGCTCCAGAATGACATCCTGTTGCTTCCTTGGGTAACCGCCTACCCGACCCTGACACCTCAGGGTCCACCACTAACCCTTCACCTGGAATCTAGGGAGCCCATCACCCCTACTCAGATCTCCACTGGGTCAGTTACCTAGCCCACCTAGTGTACCTAGGGGCTACCACTACACATCCTGCTCGAGACCTACCCTCCTTTGGGGCCACCCACTACCATGGGCCACCCCTGGGTTGCTCACCTCCCCCACCAGTTAACCTGGGGGGCCTGCCAGACACACAACTCTACCACACCCTCCTCCCACCGTGGGAAAAGTTTCTTGGGGTCCCCCACCATGGGAACCCCTGGGGTGTTACTACCCGAGGTAACGAAACCTCCTGCCCCACCCTTCTAGTGGTTTTGGCCTACGCCAATGGCAAGAAACTTTCAGCGGGGGAAGGATACCTGGGGCCCCTTCTGTGGAAACCCTCCCTGCCCTTAAAAAGCGTGGGAATCTCCCAGGACCCCCTACCTCTCCTGTCCCCCCAAAGGTCAATCCCCCCCTACACCCCCATCTGTGATGTAGGTATCAGTTGCTGTCCCTATCTCTTGAGAAGACACCCTACTCATGCAGATGTAGTGCGTGGATCACTGACAAAATATCGAAGGTCAAAAAATCGACCTACAAAAATATCGCAACAAAAATATCGATGTCAATAATATCGAAATCCTATCTACAATATGGTAAGTACAAAAATATCGAAAAAAAATATCGATGTCAAAAATATCGTTATCAAAAATATCGTTTTTTTTTTTGTTAAAAATAATATGTAAAATAATCTAAATAATACTTATAATTAAAATAAACATAGTTAAAAATATTTTATAATTTTTAAAATTAATAAGTAACATATATAATTAAATAAAACATTAATTAAACATATACATATAATATATAATATATATACTTACTTAGGTGTCCATTACGATACCGGGCGGAATAAAATCCGCCATCTACCATAGCGGTAAAAAACCGCCCGCCTACACCTTCTGAATACCGACCGAGCAATCACGATGTTGCGAAGCAAACACCGCCCGCGGCGGAAAAAACACACAAAATATCGCCCGTCCATGTCCGAGTCGAAGTCCATCCGTCCGCCACGGACGCAAACCCGCACGACAACCCAAAACCGCCCGCCCTGACTACCAAGACACCGGCCGTGAAATTAGGATCTTCCCGACATGAGCGCGGCAAATCCACAAATACACCGCCCGCCATCGTAAACAACAGTGATGAAAATGGACACGGCGGAAGCCCTGGCGGCCACGTCCCTGCACAGAAACCATCCGCGGACCAAAGAAACACACACAACATGGCCAACAAGTCCACACAGAAAGCCACGCCCAAATACCCAAACACAGTACACATCCCGAAAACACATCCCCCCTGGACAAACAAATAAACTACAAATCCCAGAACACCAGCCACAACACACCTGAAAACAACCGCACATCATGACACACCCACATAGGTAAGTACAAATGCAGCCCCTTCACAGACCACAATCCCTTGCAACACTACAAACTGAGGACGAGAGCACAGAACACAGCGAGACAGAAAGGACAGGAGCACACCACAGACACGCACCCACCACCAAACACCGGCCCCACAAACCCCCTGCACATCACACACCACACACACACACCGCACCAGCACCACAAACACAAAACCACACACCATGGCAGCACAGAGAATGCCCAAGTTCACTTCCACTGAGCTGACGGTCATGGTCAACGAGATCATCAAGGTGCACCCACAAATCTATGGGAACCAGGTCCAACAGGCACCACTATCCACCAGAAACCGGTTGTGGAGCAGGATCGTAGACCAGGTCAATGCAGTCGGGAACGTGCCACGCAACAGAGCCGAAATCACCAAGAGGTGGCACGACATGAAAAGAGTGGTCAAAAAGAAGGAGGCCAAGAATCGGCAGCTGGCTGACAGGACTGGCGGAGGAAATCCCGCGCTATTTAAGACCTTCAAGGCGTGGGAGGAGAAGGTGCGAGGCATCCTACATCCGGAGAGTCTCACCGGAATACCAGGGGGAGTGGAGGCTGGTAAGTACAAACAAATGTATACCAGCACACCGCTATGTACTCACATGCACTACCACTATGCCATAGCTCCGAGGGACAAACACCCCCATGTCAAGTACACAATACACAAGACATCACTCACACATGCAACAGACTAACTAACAAAACCATGGGGGCATGTGTACAGTCAGCCAGCACCTCAACTCCCACCAGGTCCCCTTGTACTCCAGATGCGCCAGAAGGAGCACTCCCCACACCCACACTCATGTGTCAGCCATAGCTGCACCAACCGACAAGTAACAGGTAAGTAGCCTGAACACAAAGTCAGTGGGTCGGAGGGGGGACAGCTGAAGTACAACACCCACCAGGCCCCTAGTCCTATAGCGCAGCAAGGTGGAGCACACCCCACACCCATGTGTCAGCCATAGACTGCACTAACCGACAAGTAACAGGTAAGTAGCCAGAAGACAAAGTCAGTGGGTCGGAGGGGGGACAGCTGAAGTACAACACCCACCAGGCCCCTAGTCCTACAGCGCAGCAAGGTGGAGCACCCCTCCCTCCCAGTACCATATGGCATCCATTGCATTGCGCCCTCCAAACCAACAAGTAGGTAGAGTACTGTACAGGGCGGGGTGTCTGTAGGCATGAGGACAGTATTACGACTAACATTTTGGGACATGTCACATAGCAGAGGAACACGCAGCACTGCTCCCTGTCATAATCATGTGACCAATGTGCACACGGACATGTATTACAGAGTCATAGCCCACATGAGCCATCATAAATACAGCAACACCCATGGAGCCACGTCTGCATGCACAAGTCCCACTGGAGTACTGACCCACACGGCGGGCACTGTGCCACTCATCACACACATCAGCAACACCATCGAAGTCCTGTCCATGTAGTCGTTACTGCCTGTTCCCCACAAAACGTACAACATCGCCCATGTAAGTCTAACCTGTCTACAACTAACAGTGTGGAACCCCAGTAATGCACATAAACACCACTGGACCCATGAAACACACAGCCACACAATGCACATCCAACATACCATCCATCTCATCTGTCAGCCCCAGTGTCATGAAAGGTATGTCATCGGAACAGCTGGCCCTCACACAGTAGTTCTGCAAAGATACCTACCCATCACAAATAATGTGTCTGCAGTGACTGAAGCGCACATCACACTGATTTACAACATACATGATATAGTCAACACCCCAAGAGCACTGCATTGCTGCACATGGCCAAGGGTAGCACGCACACCAAGGAATTGGCCCATCTGCAATACGTCGTGTGGCACACAACCATCACTCACTCACTACAATGCTTGCAGTGTAATGTCCATAAATGATAACAGTGAGCAGATATGCTGGGGATGTCAGACATACACACACCTTTGTCTCTGCACTGTCATGTTGCCAAAACACATGTCCCGTTCTGCACACATATGTCACAGTATGTACCCCAAAACCATATTTCACCTCAAAAGCGTTGAGGGGGCTGTACCCCCTTTTGCCATCTGTGTTTCTAATCGTTCCATTTGAACCCCAAAACCATATTTCACCTCAAAAGCGTTGAGGGGCTGTACCCCTTTTGCCATCTGCGTTTCTAAGCGTTCCATTTGAACCCCAAAACCATATTTCACCTCAAAAGCGTTGAGGGGCTGTACCCCTTTTGCCATCTGCGTTTCTAAGCGTTCCATTTGAACACCAAAACCATATTCCACCTCAAAAGCGTCGATGGGTCTGGAGCCCGCATACACCCAAGCCACAAAATGTAGGAGTACAGCAACACACACTGATTGTCATCGCTAATCTGCCCCATGCCACATGAACACAACACACAGTTCCATTGCCTTGATCACGCATACACACATCGTACATCCACACACACGCCACTGGGAAACCTGTGCACGACAGTGCACGAACTGTGAATGTCAGACAACCAATACAAACTTTGCAAGGTGCAACACAATAACCTATCTCATTCTCCCCACAGGTGCCGAACAGCTGGATGCTGGAGAGGGAGACAGCAGCCAGCACAGCCAGTCCGCAAGCCCCCGACCCGGACTCACGGATGTAGAAGACCTGGACACCTCTTCGGACGAGGACCACCTAGCAGGCCCGTCTGGAGTGGCAGGGCCCAACCGCTCCCCAGGGCCCCTCCTACCCACCAACACATCACCCAGGGCTGCTGACCAGTCACAGACCCCTGCTGCCACGGTCGTTGCGGCCACCACCACCGCCGCAACAACCACCACCACCACCACCACGCCATCCCTGGCCACAGCACCTGCGTAAGGGGTGGCACGCCCGTCGTGCTTGACCCTGGGAGCCAGACAGAGGACCGTGGTGACCAATGTGGCGAGTGGGCAGGTCGGTGGCAGCAGTACCGGTGGGAGGAGCAGGGTCAGGCCAATGCCATCTGAGCCTGGGAGCCAAGCCCTGCCGCAAATCTCAAGAGTCCTTGGGGCCTATGAAGAGGCCCAAGGACAATGGGCCAGGTCAGCTGCCGACACGCGGGAGGTCCTTGGGGTGTTGAGGTCCATGGACGCCCATATGGGCCAAATCGTGACCCGTATGGACAAACTTGTGGACCTCATGGCCCAGCAGGTGTTGGGGGGGAGGGCCCAAGCAAGGCCAGCCACACCACCGCCGCCACCACGTGCTGTGGCGCAGGGTCGTGCAACATCTAGTTCCCCTGCGTCCACAGCGAGTGAGCAGTCCTCAGCCACCACCAGCAGCCCACCAACACAACCCCCCCTACCAAACGTGGAAGGGGCCGTCCGAAGAGGAAACAGGTGTCCAGAGAGGACTACACACGCTCCAAACGCCAGTGAGTCAGCCAGCCACCCTGACCACCTACTGCACTGACTTTGACTACGATCCTACCCCATACTGCCATGTGAATGGCATGTGTCTGTTGGACTGTGGACATAGAACTTCATGGGTACACCTTGACCATCACGCTGCCATGTCCGTCAACTCATTGTCACAGCATGCACCACTTCTGTCATCACCTTGCACACAATCACATTTCACCGCTGTAAATAAATACACCTTGATCACAATCTGCTTCATGTGCCCTGGGTTTAATCAACGATGTGCAACCGCCAACATGAGCAGGAATGCCTCTGCTGTGTGGCATGTAGATAGGCCAGGAGATGTTGTAGGGACCTAGGGGTGAAAATCAGAACAAGAGTCCATTCAATTAGTGTGTCCCACACCCATCACACAGTACTTGTCACCAACTACATGCAATGTACACACATCTCACAGAGCAACGGGGCACAATGCCACAGCCACTGTCAGTGGCATACTACCCTGGACATGGACCATTGCCACACAGCACTCAGTGAACAAAAGGCCTCTGTCACAATGCACACATACACCTGCACAACTACAGCTACATCAGCCGTCGTACATGGTCACTCACCTTCAAGTGAAGTAGCGGGCGATGAGCTGCTGACGCACATTCACAGCTTCCTCCTCTCCACTGTCCTCTTCACTGGACCCGTCCTGGTCTGCAGCCGGGGGCCCGGGCTGATCACCGTCATCCACTATTAGGGGGATCTGCTTGCGAATACCCAGATTGTGCAGCATGCAGCATGCCACAACTATCTGGCACACCTTCTGTGGGGAGTACGCCAGTGCACCCCGGTGCGGTCCAGGCATCTGAATCTGGACTTCAGGAGGCCAAAAGTCCGCTCCACCACACGTCTGGCCCTGCCATGTGCCTCATTGTAGCGGACATCAGCTGGTGTCCGAGGATTACGTAATGGGCTGAGCAGCCAAGGCCCATTTGGATAAGCAGAGTCCCCTGGGTGTGAGGAATACCGAGATTAGTTGCAATTCCAACTGTCCCCAAGACAGCATCGCACACCAGCCACGCTACACGAGTACACATACTCACCAACAATCCAAGCACGGTCCGGTTGCAGATTGGTCATCAGACGTGGTAGGATGCTGTTGCGCATGATGTGCGAGTCATGGGCCGATCCTGGAAACTTCGCACACATGTGTGTAATGACCATGTCCGCAAGGCACACCACTTGCACATTCAGGGAGTGGAAGTGCTTCCGATTCCTATATATGTGCTCCAGGGCCAGTGGTGCTACAAGGCCAATATGGGTGCAATCTATTGCACCAACAACGTGGGGGATCCGTCCAAGGGCATAGAAATCACCCTTCACTGCCGCCAATTCACGAGCCCTGGGGAATCGTATGTACCTGTTCCTGTACAGCATCATAGCTGACAGTACATCACGTAGCACCATGCTGAACATGGGCTGGGACATCCCACTTCCACTGCCCACTGTGTGTTGGAATGACCGAGTGGCGAAGAAATGTAGTGCAGCCATCACCTTAGCCGTGGGGGTAAATGCAGTCGGATACACCCTGCGAGGACGGAGGTGGGGTTCCAACAAGGCACATAGGCGATGCAGGGTGGGTCGGTCCAGTCGGAATTTCCGGATTACCTCCACGTCCTCCATGTCTGACAGCAATTGGTAGGGGCGATGTATGTTTGGTCTCCTCCTAGGAAAGATGGAAGTGGACACATGTCAAAGCAACACGCCACAGGGCATTTCCACAAACACAAAACAAAAATGACTGACCAAGCAATTGAATCACAGAACAGCTGACAAGTAGGGACAGCACAGCCACAATACACTTACACAGGTCCCCTTACCAATAGCAATGAGCAGTGACACAAACCATTGCTATGAGCATGCACATGGGGATTTAGGCCTTAACAACTTGTAAGGCATGACGATGATATCAGACTGCATATTTGGGAAGCGGCAACACCACGGCAATATAACTAGCTGCTGTGCCTGACACAGCTTCCCCGGCTGGGTGAGTATGGCACACACCAACAACGCAATGGACACAGGCTGAGCGGCAAAAACAAGTGAGTCCTGTTGCACGAGGGGATATGAGACAGTCATTGATGTCCCTACTTCACCCTATGTACAGCACTGTATGGATCACACCTCCAAAACACATTGACAGGTGTACACATTGACAGCTCCATGACAACAGAGCTGTGTGATTGCAAATACACATCACAAGTGACACGTAACGTAGCACGTGCCAAGTGGGAGATGTGCATAGTGAAAGATGGCATGTGTGTGCATATGCATGTCCCATGCTCCCATGCCAATGTGTACATGATGATGTGCCAACAGACATGTGGAGGCTGAGCACTGGCCGTCCCTGCCCATGCGCACAGCATGTTGTGGCCCTGTCCAGTGTGGACCTGCTCCCACACACAAGTCATGGCCACACCTGCAGATGCATTGCGCACATCATACTGTGTAGTGCACATGACATCACTTAGCCGCAGAAGACATGGTTGATGGAGGGTCCACATGTACGCGTGGGTGGACTACACCAGACCGTCCAATGGTTGTCACCCCCAGTGAAGGTGTGCCTTCAACTGCGCCAATCTCAGACTGACATTCCTGACCCTTTCCCCACCCCCTGGGGAGTGGCACATCTGACGGCAGCAGTGCACGAGTCCTAAATCGGAGTAGTGGGGGACGCTGACGTCACGACCGGATGTGACATGTTGGAAGGTGGCTTGCACCGTCAGACTTAATGGCCTCCCCTCCCTCACCCCAATTTGCGTTTGCATCTGAGAAGCCAGCGCATGCACAGGCAGCTCCAAGCTCGCACCAGAGAGGCCAAAGAGTGTATGTGTGGGTCCATTTGAACGAGTTGTCTGTCTCGCGGTATGATCAGTGGCGGGATGCCGTCCACCTGCGTGGTACCCCGACTCGAGACCTGGATAACATTGACAATGCATGACAGGCTCCGCAGTCCGGATACACCACCTGCAACACACAGAGGCTGTAGCTGCCCTAGCGGCCCAGGCCGCGTCCAACTGGAGGTAATGGACCCACACATTCACTCTTTGACCTCTCTGGGGCGAGCTTGGAGCTGCTTGTGCACGTGCTGGCTTCTCTGTTGCAATGGCATGTAACGTGTGTGGGGAAATAGGCAATGAGTGCGATGGTGCGAGCCACCTTCCGTGACGTCACTCCCGGGCGCGATGTGTGCGTCCCCCCACTACTTATATTTGACTTGTGCCATGCTGCACAATGAGGATGTGTTGCCTGCGTGATGTGCCCAGGAGGAGCGCGCCATGACCTCTCACCCACCATGCTCCACTGCCATCCCGTGCCCTGGATAGCCCGTGCAGGTGGACAATGTTGGGGGTACACCTGGTCGACAGGGGATGTGCGTGCCTTGTCAAGGGCCTGGCGGACGGACAGCAGTATCCAGCATGTCCCCAGAGGGTGGGCTGACGTCTACACCTGATGCAGCATCTTTCGTGTGGCCGCCTGTTGTGCACACACGTGTTCACATTCATCCCCAGACAGGTGGTCTTTACAAATGCCCAAGACAGCGGTAATCTAGTGCTCCCGAATCCTCCCAACACAGTGTGTTTCAACATTGCATGTGCGCACCTACCCATCACACCCACCCACCTGGGCCAAGCGTAACTCCCGCTTCACATGACACGTGTGTCTTCCACAGTTGTGCTACTCTCTCAGGGCCGGACCTGCAACTGTCCCGTAGCACACACACAGCACCGAGTCGTACTGGCATCCTGTTAGATTGGTAGGCACACTCACACATCTCCTTCTGACACAGTGGTGGCTGTGATGGATATTGTGACTGCCATGGCAGTTTTGGCTGGCCATGGCAGGGCACACTAACACACATTGCATCCGCGGCACTACGTGTCACTACTCGGCACATCGAACTGGGCACTGTCCCTGGGGTTGATGAGTTATGCCGCCTGTCGATGTAATCTGTAACAAAGATAGAAAAGACCAGCGAGGGGGAGGGGTAGCTATCATTCACAAAAACAACTTGGTCATCACGGAAATAGAATCATGCAATTACAACTCATTTGAATGCCTCTCAACCAACATAAAGACCAAAGACAAAGGAACTTTGCTCTGCCACCTTCTCTATCACCCGCCAGGCAACACATCCGCATTTGGGGAACACTTAGCTGACCTGATAGCTCAATGTGCACTTGGAGATGCCAATAATCTAATTCTTGGCGACCTCAACCTGCGGTGGAATGAAACTAACAACCCGCTAATTCAAACGCTATCCAATCTACTCTGTGACAATAATCTAACCCAACACTGCACGGAGGAAACGCACCACAAAGGAGCCACCTTGGATGCCATCATCGCTCAACGAAACGCAATTACAATTAACCACATACTCCCCGTGGACTGGTCAGACCACCACATGATACTATTTCATATCAACCAACAAACTCTCTCTCAAACACCTATGCAAGACCCCCCCAAATGGACCAGAAACTTCTCTCAGATTCCCATGGCAGTCCTCGAAGAACGGATAAGCTCGCTTCTTCCCCACACCAACGACCACCTCTCCACAACCGAACTCACCGAGCGGTACAACACAAAGCTAGTGACCATGCTTGACCAGCTAGCTCCCCTAAAGCTGAAAAAAAGCCGAACCATTCCATCCAGGTCATGGTTCAACTCCGACCTCAATTCTGAAAGGAGAAAACTAAGAGCCAAAGAAAGAAGCTGGAGGAATAATCCTACCTCCATCCTCCGCGAACAACTCAAAACAGCCCATAGGAAGTACAACAATCACATTAAAAACAAGAAATCCAGCTTTTTCCGCTCGGCGCTGGACAGCGCAAAAAATCGACCCAAGGAGCTCTATAACATCATCAGGCAACAAACCTCCAAGCCCGTGACCTCCTCCTTACAGGCATCCAAAGAACTCTGCGATAACTTCGCCAACTTCTTCAATGATAAGATCACTAAGATTGAACTCTCACTGGACGTCAGCATTACGCACCCCTCTAAGGTCATCACATCCGGGACGCCTGATTTCTATCCCTGTACCTCTTCCAATTCCTGGCTAAACTTCCGCCCCATTCAAGAATCTGAGATAGTCACACTAATCTCCACCTCCAAACCCTCAGCTCATGTCCTAGACCCCATTCCTCCCCTACTGACCAAAAAACTGAAGCACGCCCTAGCTCCACTTTGGTGCGAGATCATAAATAGCTCCTTGAAAAATGGAGTTGTTCCAGACTGCCTTAAAATGGGACAAGTCACACCGTTACTGAAAAAACCCGGCCTCGACATTACGGAGCTGAATAACTTTAGACCTGTATCGAACCTCCCCTTCTGTCCAAAACCCTAGAAAGATGCGTACTCCAACAACTAACCCAACACCTGGACAACATCAACCTCCTGGACCCCCACCAATCTGGCTTCAGAAAAGGCTGTAGCACAGAAACCGTGATCCTCAACATCATTGACGATATCCACAGATCACTAGACTCTGACCAATGCTGCCTCCTCATTCTCCTTGACCTCTCGGCAGCATTTGACACGGTAGACCACAATCTTCTCCTTAGGGCTCTCCAAGAAAGAGCCGGTCTTGGCGAGATGGTCCTCCAATGGTTCTCCTCCTTCCTGCACAACCGCACGCAAAAAATAAAAATCAGAAACTTCACTTCCGACCTCCACCAAGTCAACAAGGGCGTCCCTCAAGGCTCGGTGCTATCCCCGCAACTTTTTAACATTTACATGGAACCTCTCTCCAAACTACTCAAAAAAGCCAACATCCGCTTTCACCTCTACGCTGATGATACTCAGATCTATTTGGAAACTACCTCCCTCAAAGACATTCAAAGACTCAATGATGTATTGAGAGATGTCCAACACTGGCTGTCATGCAACCACCTTAAACTAAACCCTGACAAGACTGAGACACTCCTCATCTCGAACAAGGAAGAGAACCCCCAAATTGCCGAATGGTTGAAAACCATTGATGCGCTCAACGGGAATCTCACTCTAGCAGACTCTGTCAAATCACTAGGCATCACTCTAGACCCGAAACTGAACATGACCAGACACATCAAGAATTCAGCCAAGAGTGCTTTCCTCAACCTTAGACTACTGAACAAAATAAAACCCTTCATCCCGCCCAGTGATCTCAAACAAGCCACCCAAACTCTGGTACTGTCAAGACTGGACTATGGGAACGCAGTCCTCTCAGGAATCCCAAAATCACATCTGGCTCCCATCAAAACAACGCTGCATGCGGCAGCCAGAATGATCACCGGTATCAAGAAATTCGACCACATTTCTCCTGCTCTCAGGGAACTTAAGTGGCTACCAGTAGAAATGCGGATTAGCTTCAGAACAGCCTGCCTCACGCATAAAGCCCTACACACCGGCAAACCCGAATATCTGGCGAAAAAGCTCAAAAAGCCGGCCAGGCCAGGAACCTCAGAAGCTCAAACTCCCTCCTACTCATCCCACCAAAGACTCTAAAACAAAAAACTGCGGATCGATCCTTCGCCGGCAGCGCCCCAAAAATCTGGAACTCTATTCCCCCTCACATCAGAACCATTCCCTCCTTTGTAAAATTCAAAAGTCAACTCAAAATCCTGTTCCTCAACCGCTCCCTAGGGGTTGGATAGGATCAATCGGAGCAGCCAGCTGACACCGCGCACTGCTCTAACTCCAAGGTTTCGAAGGACTCTGAAGTCTGAGACTGTTCCGACTCTATTAATGTGTTGCTCTTCTGTTTTGTGTTTTATGACTCTATTCAATGTATCTGCTGTAAAGCGCTCCGATACCCTAGGGTCAGGCCAGCGCTATATAAAACTCCCTAAATAAATAAATCTGTGACTGGATGCTGTTGTTCCTGTAGTCGGTTGTATCTGTGTAGTTGATTATTGCAGTTGTTGCAGTGTGTGCTTGGTTAAGTGGGGCACATGCCGTGTATGTGACCTCAGCAATTGCAATGTCTGGTCTCACATTCCAATGTGTTGTACACGTGGCAGGGACTTCACTTATTTCAGACTCTGCTACTTGTGTGTGTGATGAATCTGCTTTTCTGTGCAACGGATTGACTGCATGTATTTGGTGTTATTTCTGGGTAAATGTATCCGTGTCATGTTTGCGTGCATGCAATGCACAGGGTGTGAGTCTAGCCACAGGTGGACTCGCAGCATGCGCTGAGTATGAGGGCATGTGTGAGCTTACTTGCTGTGTGTCCAAAGGTGTAGGTGTATGTTAGTCTTGTGATGTGCATTGTGCCTGGGGACATGGCCTACTCTCAATGTGTGCATTTGGGAGGTGGTGGTGGGTGGTGGGGTGGTGTGAGTTTGTGGTGGCGTTGGTGTGTGTGTGTGTTGTGTCCATGTCGACTACACACATATGTTTCCCAGGCCCATGGTGGATGTTTGTCACCGTGTTGAGGTCTGTGTATATGATGAGATGTGTGTGTTGTATGTTGCACGGAATACAGTGTGTGGGTGTGTCCTTGCAGTTCAGGATGACTCCTACTTGTTATGGTTCAGACGTTGTGTGTGTGCAGGGTGTGTCACTGTCAAGATTGTGCCTAGTTCAATTGTGCATGTCAGATTTTCTGCAGTTCTTACTCATTGTGCAGTGCTGCCCACCCAAACTGATGTCGTGTGTGTGTTTTGAAAGGCATTGCTGTGGCATGCTTTTGCGTGGCTCCTACTTTTGGTTGCTGAGTGTGTGGTCAGACTGTGTGGGAAATTGTAGACATGTGTAGGACTGTGCTTTGTATTGACCAGGCCGTCAGTGTTGATGTGATGATCTTTCGGGCACCTTCAGAGTCTGACAAGTCCTGCTCCAGGAGCTGTGGTATTGCACTGTGGCCACTGTTGCGGCTACTCATTTGCGTTGACATCCAATGACAGTGGACTACATGGTCATCTCAAGATTGTCGTGTACTTCACACACTCTCATCCTCTCTCATTCGTACTTGTGTTTGTGAAATGATTCAGCGGAGTCACATTTTTGCTTCAAGCCATGTATTTGGACTTACGTCCTCTGTGATGCAGTATAGTGGACACTACTGGCAGCGAAATGCATGTGGAGGATCTACTTAGCATGATTACACATACAAAAGGGGTTAGGGGTAGATGTGATTAGTTGTTGACTGTGGAATGAGGGCTTCAGAGTTACAACTGCCTTGCCCTTGCTATGCTAATGTACATTTGCTAGTTACTGAGGAGCTCTCGACTTTGACACAGACAGTAATCATTTTGCCTACGAGACAGCTTGACATCATGAGTACAGTACATCTCAGTTCCATGGTACAGGTTTACTACAGTAGTTACTCCGACACACGTGCGTGAGGGGTGACATCAGAGCATGAGCCTACGTGCATGCAGCAGCGTGTCACTAGTTGTTGCAATGTGGTGGCTACTGAACATGTCACATTCACTGGGGTCATGTTGTTGGGGGATGCATTTGTTGTCCATGCAAAAGTCCTGGCACGGAAGTACAGACAAAGGTGAGGTGACAGTTCTCACGTGATACAGCTGACAGATTAGTGTGCACTGACCGGTGCATATGTACATGTACGCAGGATACATATTATAGCATAGTTGTTCGTGCAGTATTGTCCATGTGGTTACTGTACACAAGTCCCATACCTCTGCCTCCCCCTGTTCATGCAGAGATATTGGATGTGGTGAGGAACAGAGAGAATGTCCCAAAAATGTCCGATGTCATGGCAGTGGAGTTGATAGTGTGGTGTTTGTTGCAGGTTGTATGGTATAGTTGTTGTACAGGTGACTGCCCAGTCCGTGCGAAAGCCAAGCATAGGTACGGTGTTGAACATCATTGTTCAATTGGGGGTACTGCGTCGGGGCCCGACGAATTGACAGGTTGTCAGGTATGCGATACCTTCCAGCAGGGCTTCCATGGCATTGGTGTTGTACATGGATGCCATCCAATGGAGCGGATGGTGGCTGTCAATGTGTTCATCGTAAGTTGTCCCTTGTAGGAGCCTGATGGGACATGTTGGATGACATTCGATGAAACTGTGATCCAGAATCCGTTGTGTGGAGGCACACATGTCCCATTGCAGTGTGTGTCCGATTGCAGCCACATACGCCATGCCCCCATAGACTGAACAGATCCTGTCGTGTGCGTCCAGGGGGCGAACAGTTGTACCAGGTCCGCCTTGGACATGCCGGGTTGGAGAGACATAAATCCACAGGACAGTGGAAGGGACACCTCCGACAGTAGAAGACGGGGATGACGCAGCTGAACATTGCGATGCGGTAAGTTACTCGGTAACTTACGTTCAGCGTGGCCAGGTTTTCACGGCCCACTATCTGTAGCAGGCTGTCCATGTAGAGCTGCATCTGTCCGGCGTAGTTGGGTAGGTGTGTTGCGACTGCCATTTTGCTACAGGGCGATGTGATGGCGTGCTCCAGCCGGCTGTGCAGTCAGCAGAGTACACCCTCCGACGATGCTGGGAAATCTGGAATAGTCGTACGGAGGCAGGGTTTGGGTTATAGTAGCTTGTGCGGAGGACACAGGTCCTCATCCCACATGCTTCTATGAATGGTCAAGGTCAGTGGTGTCTGACTCCTTCCAGATTACTTGCATGTGAACCACATGGAGGAGTGGTCTTATTTTTTTTTTGTGGTCAGAACTTTCTTTCATGTTGTGCGCTATCTGCACATTGGACGGTTTCCTCGGCATGCCTCTGTTTGGCTTGTTGTTGGGACAATGGCTGTATTCTCCGGCTTGATTTGTCGAAATGTGGTTTCAGAGTGGGAATGGAAGGCCATTCAGTGCTATCTGCTTTCCCGTGTGTGGGCGGCACGCTGCGTTTCCGCTATACGTTGGGCCTTGTGTGTGTGTGTTGTAATTGGTAACACCTGTTGTCAGGCACCCGGGTTTTTTCATGTTACGTATTGCATGTATTGGTATTGGGTGCAGGATGGTATTGGTATTTTTGTATGGTACTGGCGTGCCTTTTGCGGACGAGGTACATATTCTGCGGCGTGATGTAGCAGCCGCTGTGTGCTTCGCCATGTTATGCACACAAGGGTGTGTCCTATTTTGGCGTGACGTCACTGCCCTGTTCGGTACACTTGTGTGGCGTCATGTTGGCACCTGTGAGTTGCCGGTTGGGGACATGACTGATGCAGGAATGCCACGTGACATGTGCGTTCAGGGTGGGGCTGGTGTGTGGTGTGTGTAGTTGTGTGCCTGTGTTATTTGTGTGCGGCTCATGCATGGCACTGTAGTTGGCCTCTGCGTTGTGCGCATGTGTAGCTGCGTCATCGCCGCTGTGCTGCGTTGCCGTGACGGGGACGTCAGTTCCTGGTCCCGGGTAGTGTGTGCCCGGTTGTTGCGAGTTGTTTCATTTTGCCCGGTGTGACATTTGTGGGTGCAGTGGTGGATGTGTCCTGTCCACACAGGGGTGTCTGGGGGCCATGTACATTTTTTCCGCCCTCGCACTGTGTGCGGTGTTTGCGTGCCCTTGTTGTGTGTCTGCCTACCTGCGTCGCCGCGGCGCGTTGATTCCTAGGTGCTGCATCAGGTAGAGCATGAGGATGGCCTGGAGTGCAGGATTCATGTCGGGGTGGGCCGCTTTTTTGGTGTCCGTACTCGTGCGGTCGAGTTTCCGCCTTGTTATCTCGTGCGGTGTCTCTTAGCCCGGGGAGCTGTTTGTTTGCGGCATCGTAATTTGTACGCCGGGCGGTACATGATTTCGTCGGACGGTGTGCCTCCATTGGCTGGTGCCGCTACGTGTACGGGCGCACTTTGATGGCGGGCGACGTCGCGTGCTTACGGGCGGTGTTTTGCTGATTTTACACATCCTAATTGGGCGGGCGTGTGGGCCGCGGCGGGCGGACGGTAACTGGTGGTTTTTGCCTCCGACAGCACGGCGGTAGTGCTTCTGCCCGACATCCTAATGGGCCCCTATATAATCAGTTTGAATAATTATTTTAATAAATTATAAATTATTAAAAAATATTATAAATTACAAATACATCTATACACATAAAACAATAACATAAATAAAAATTAAATAATTATGTATAACAAATTAAAAAATTAAATTTACTTTTAATATTTTTAAAATTAATTATATACTATATTAACTAAAATAATACAAAAAATATTAAATAGCATAGGGAATAAAACTACTATTACAACCCCCAAAAAAACAACAGTAAGAAAAATGTTGGATAGCGTAGGGGTAAAAATTACTATTCCCACTCCAGAGAGTGCAACAGTAGGGAAAGTGTTGGATAGCGTAGGGGTAAAAATTACTATTCCAACTCCAGAGAGTGCAACAGTAGGGAAAGTGTTGGATAGCGTAGGGGTAGAAATTACTATTCCCACTCCAGTGAGTGCAAGAGTAGGGAAAGTGTTGGATAGCGTAGGGGTAAAAATTACTATTCCCACTCCAGAGAGTGCAACAGTAGGGAAAGTGTTGGATAGCATAGGGGTAAAAATTACTATTCCAACTCCAGAGAGTGCAACAGTAGGGAAAGTGTTGGATAGCGTAGGGGTAGAAATTACTATTCCCACTCCATGGAGTGCAACAGTAGGGAAAGGGTTGGATAGCGTGAGGGTAAAAATTACTATTCCCACTCCAGTGAGTGCAACAGTAGGGAAAGTGTTGGATAGCGTAGGGGTAAAAATTACTATTCCCACTCCAGAGACTGCAACAGTAAGGAAAGTGTTGGATAGCGTAGGGGTAAAAATTACTATTCCAACTCCAGAGAGTGCAACAGTAGGGGAAGTGTTGGATAGCGTAGAAGTTACAAATAACATACTTATAAATAAATTAATTTTTAAAAATAATTAATGAATTATTAAATAACTCTAAACTATTTACCAATACCAATAAATAATTATTAAAAACATAATTACTAATAGAAAATTTATTAACAATAAATTAATAATAAATACCAATAAATAATAATTAATAAATATTAATTACTAAATAATAAATAGAATGAATGAATGAATGAATGAATGAGTTTTTTGTATAGCGCAACGTTCACTCCAAGGAGTATCTTGGCGCTGTATGCGGAAAGGGAGGGCACCTACCAGGAGAAAGAGCTGACGTAGATTTAGATAATAGAGATTCAGAGAAAAGGCCCAAGCAATATTATCTGGAATACCAAAAATCCATGTTTTTAAGGACTTCCTGAAATTGAGTTCAGTTTGTATGTGTCTAAGTTGAGTTGGCAAGGAATTCCAGGCTTTGATCCCTATGGCCGCCAGTGTCTTTCCGCCCCTGGTTTTACGTTTAAAATTGGGTGTTGTTAAAAGGTTCTCTGAGGATGACCTTAAAGTACGTTGAGTAATGTATGGCTTAGTTCTGACATTGAGATATTCAGGTCCAGTATTATTAGTTGTTTTATAGATGATGGTCAGAACCTTGTAGAGAACCCTCTTATGGACGGGCAGCCAGTGAAGGGTTTTTAGTGCTATTGCTGAGGAGGAATCTCTAGGCAAATTGAGTACCAGCCTCGCTGCGGCATTCTGGACCACCTGTAGTCTCTGTAGGACTTTTCTATTAGTTCCTGCATAGAGACTATTACAGTAGTCCAGGCGGGATAGAATTAAAGCTGCTACTACTGTCTTTTTGGCTGACATTGGGAGAACAATAAAATATTGAACAATAAAATATTTTTAATAACAAAAAACATATAAATTATTAAAACTTAATTACCAATTAACTAATATTAAACAATTAAATGCTTTTTTATACCAATAATAATAATAATTAAACATTAATTATCAATTAATAAATAATTCTTAATATATTAATTAAATTTATCAATAAATAATATTTAATAATATTTAATTACCAATTAATGATAAAACAACAATAAATTAATTTTTAGAACCAAAAAATTGTAATTTAAAAAATTACCTATTAATAATTAATATCCAATAAATTAATTATCAATACCCAAAAATAAATTTAATAATTACTTAATTCGATTTCAATTACTTCCAAAAGTATTCCCCTATAAACGCACAACACACTCCAATGATAAAATAATACACTTAACATAATGATCAATTAATCAATTAATAAAAATTAATAACTAATTAATAATAATTAATTACCAATTAATAATAATTGATTACCAATTATCAATTAATTAACAATAATATAATTATCAATACCAATTAATTAAAATAAATTATAAGTTAATTACATTTAAATTACATGATGATCAATTAATCAATTAATAAAAATTAATCACCAATTAATAAAAATTAATTACCAATTATTAATTAATTAACAATAATATAATTATCAATACCAATTAATTAAAATAAATTATAACTTAATTACAATTAAATTACTTCCCACCCTATTCCCCAATAAACCCACATCCCGCTACAGAACTTAAACGCAAAAATAATTAAAATTAATTTATAATTCCTAAAAATTAATAATTAATTTAGTATAATTAAATTACTTCCCACCCTATTCCCCTATAAACCCACAACCCGCTACAGTACAAAAAAAAAAAATTAACTTACATTTTTTTTTATTAACATATAAAAATTGTATACATATATTTTTAAACAAGTAGAACACTTAACAAAAACACATATAACACATACATATTAAAAACATAACAAAATACATAACTATAATACAAATATCGATATTATTAACATCGATATTAGTAACATCGATATATTTGATTTCGATATTACTAACTTCGATATTATTTACATCGATATTAAAAAATTTGATATTACTTACCTTAGGGTCGATATTCTGTCCATCGATATTCTTCACATCGATATTCTGTCCCTTCGATATTTTAACTTCGATATTATTGTATATCGATATATTATTTTCGATATTTTGACTGCTCACCGTAGTGTGTGTAGTGTTAGGGTTCAAAGGTGTACAATATGGCTTAAAACATTTGTATGCAATCTTTTCCTGGAAAGCACCATCCCGCTAGCACATGATAATCAACATAACTCAGTCATATCAATACAGTTTACATTTAAACCATAATATCTTCACATGACATATATGTGCGCAGGGCTTTCCTTTCCCATACTTTTAGTTCACATAACCAAAACTTTGAACCCTTCTCAGAGCCTTGTGCTCTTCCATTTGCTCATTACTGCATAGGTAATGTGTGGCAAAACTGGACTTATCAAATGCTATAAATGCGCACCAGAATGGGATACTATGTTTCCCGCCGCTAGACACCAATGTTGGAAAACAAGGCAGTATCTGTGAGGCCTGCACAAATAACATGTCACATTTGTCCTTCACTGGGAACCAAACACCCTATTGTAGCGCTTGACTCTCAGAGGGTAGCGTTGCAGAGCAGTCTAAGGCTTACTCAAGGGAGGTGGTGTAGGCTAGTAATCGCCATTACAAGTACCCAGAAATAACACTCAATAATTGATTGCCCAGTCTGTACTTTGCTTTATAAAAATAAGAGTACATTTATTAGAGACACACACTACTCAATACTATGCACCAATTTACAAATATACATAAGCTGTTGGAATTACTTTGTGACATTGCATAACATCTCCACCCCTCCCGCAGGGGGGGTGGGGTCTAGTACCACCACTCCCATGTATGCACATCATCTTGCCCCCTAATGCAGTGAGTTGACACAACCTGGAGCGAGGGCCTTGCCAACTGGCACCATCCCAGTGGCGACCCACCCCATCATCTCAACAAGCATTAAAAATAAGTAATCCTGCCCTGGAGACACATAACCCTGACTGAGCATTTTATACTGACCATACAGTATGTACCTCTACATCTTAGTAGCTAGCAGTCTGGGTTGTTCCTCCCCTAATGCAGTAGCAAGAATACATGTTTGGGCATCACTTTAAATGAGGTACTTTTCATAGCTGATAACAATTGTAATGCATTGCAATCACCGCCTCTAAAAGGCATCACAGGTAAAATCACAGGATTAAGCACTTACAGCCAGACACCCTAGCAGGAATGTCTGGCACATAACCCCACTTCGCTTATGACTCCACCTTACACAGGTACTTCACATTACACATGTGACTTCCAGTCCCTCTAAAAGAAATAACATTGGTAAAGACACTTCTCATGCAGTTGCACCTCTTCACCTCCAGGGGATGCCCTTCTCCAGACATCCCCAGCACAGCCTTCCACACATTGAGGCAATCCTTAAAGCACCCTCCCAGCTGTAGAACAAAAGTTCCAGCCCTGGGGAAAGTGGATTGCTGGCTGAGCCCTTGAGGGGTTGTTTCTTTTAGGTCCCCATGAGACTTGGGGGGGGGGGACTTTCTTCTTCATGCTGGGGAGACTGCGTTACTCCTGCAGCTCCCCCTGCACCTTTGTAGGTCGTCAGCGGTGACCCCGTCCTCCTGGGGCCACCACAAGTAGAGAAAACGCTGCTTTTCCTTGCAGGCCGGTTCGGGCCTGCAAGGCATTATGGGGCGCTTCTTCCCGGCTCCATGAATATCATAGCAGCGGCTCCCCTGCTGCGCTGGGAGAGCCGCGCTGTGGGCCTCCGGTGCATCTTCCCTTCGTTGGAGGGTCCTGTCCCACCCGGACCCTCAGGTGAGTGATGCAGCTCGGGGAGCCCACCCCCCGGCTGCTCATGCCGATTTTCGGGGGCCCGGTTTCACCCGGGCCCCTGGCTCCTCTATCTTCATGGGGGCCGGTCCCACCCAGACCCCCTCATGGCCAGAGTGTTGGAGGGCAGCCCGGGGAGCCCACCCCCAGCTGCCCCCGCCGGCTCCTCCTCTGGCCAGCACCCTTGCGTGCTGCCGCGGGAGCTGGCATCCTTGTTCTGGTCTGCCCACTCCTGCGGGCAGACACGAGGCTGCCTCCGGTCCGACAGGACCTCAGGGGAGTGCGATGGCACTCCCCCCACCTCGCGACACAACTAGGGAGATCTTCACGACTCGGCCTCTTCACGGGGAGCGCGACGGCGCTCCCCGACTTAGCTTCAGCGGGGCCTGGAGTTGGGGGTCCCGGGCCCCTCTTCCCATGCCCAGGGGGGCGCGACGGCGCTCCCCTATCATCAATTTCGTCAGGGGCCAGGGTGGGCTCCTGGCACCCCGTGGGGGCATTTTCACGGGGAGCACGACGGCGCTCCCCGACTTCGCTTCGGGCCCGGAGTTGGGATCCCGGGCCCCTCTCACCAATCCCCGGGGGGTGCGACAGTGCTCCCCGGTCTCCATTTTTGTCGGGGGCCAAGGTGGGCTCCTGGCACCCCTTTTGGGGCAGTTTCACGAGGAGCGCGACGGCGCTCCCCGGCTTATCTTCTTGTGGGGGCAGCCCCCGGGACCTGACCCACCCGGGGGCTCATCTTGGACCGGCGGTGGAGCCCCACGCGCTTCGTCGTCGGTCCTGGCAGAGGTCAAAGGTCACCTACCTTCTGGGGGGCGTATCTCGGCCCACAGGCACCTGATCGGCTCCATTCTGGCCTCTTCTTGCTCCTGGTGGCGCTCCCCAGCCACTGTGAGCGCTTTCCTTGGCCCCCTTGATCTCCAAGAGGGTGAACTCAGCAGGGAGCGGTCTTCACTGGTCCCTGCACCAGCCTTTCGCCTGGCTCTCCTCCTGGGTCTCCCTTCTCCTTGCGCAGAGGCCCAGGCTCCTGGTCACTTGTCCTGGTCTCCCCTTGTGGCGCAAGTCATGGTCCTGGGCCAGTCTGGAGGTTCTTCCTTCCAGCTGCCCATGGTGCCAGGCTCCAGCACCAGTCGTCCTCAGCAGACCACACCCCAGAGAGAGCTCCTCTTCCTGTGTAGACTCTTTTTAAAGAATGGGGAGGGGGCTGGCAGGAAGTCTCTGTTTGCCCTATCACACAGCGACACATCACCTCTCTGCCCCTGCTCCCTCCTTCCTGCCCAGGCCTCTGGGTTTATTCAAAATGCCGTTGTCCAGGGGTCTCATGCCACATGGTCTCTGAGAGCACCTTCCCCCCTCGCTGCCTTCTCTCCAGAGCAGCTTGGTGCCTGGCACCAGGTGTCAGCTGCTGATGGATGAACCTGTAGCTCCACCCATTTTCTCTTCTTGGAGTGGAGGCCTTCGCCCTTGGAATGCTTGTTGTGCAGGGCTGGGCCTCTGATGCTACAGCTTGGGGAGGAAGGTCATTAATTCAGCCTGGCAGGGTCAGCCCCAGCCAGGCCCTGGTTATGAGCTGACTCAGAGAAATATGACATTTCTGGATGACCCAAAAGCAGTACAACTATGACTTTGGACTCTGCAGAATACTTCTTCTCACATAAGTTACAGTGGACTTTAGTGCGTGTCTGGAATTTGTAGGCCCTGGGAAAGTAAAACTAGCCCATGTGCTCCCCATCCTCATAGGAGAATAATGGAATCAAAACAGTAAAGCACACTGACTTTCCCTCAAATGTTTCTTCCCATTGTAGGAAGCCTATTCCATGTCACCACCTAGTTCTGCATAAGTCCTGCCACACCATTCACTTTGTAGCTGCTCCTGGGCTGCGCACGCCAGGAATCTCCCCGGCGCAGCCCTTACACTTGTGAACACGCATGTACACATGTGTCTGCATGTAACCAGCCCAGTGCCCCTTACTCTGGCTGCAGCGCAGCGGCCTGCTTGCGCCAGGGGGACACCGGTAAAATACACATGCAGTCCCTTTCATCATGAGTTCACTGTGGGTGAGTCCCAACTTATGAGGCTCTCCCACAGTAAAAGCTCAACAAATAGGTGTTCAAAAAGCGAAAAATCCGGGCGGCTCAGATGGTCAGAACCACTTTCTAACACTCATACTGTGCATGTTTTACACAGATACAAAAAAACGGTATTCAAGAGATATGGAAGAAAGAACCTTGGTAGTGAGACCATAGAAGATCATCAACCTCACAGGGAACCGGTTGGTTGTCTTTTATTGTTTTATTTAATTCTTCCATTCCCTCATTACCTAGCCCACATAACGTACCCGGCCTGAGCGATGGACACCACCCTTGTCTTAACAACCATTCAAAAACTATAACAAGCTTACAACAGAAGGCACAGGCCTCACAAGCCGAGAACATGGAGTTAAAAAAGAAGTTGGGGTCAGTATGCTGAGAGGTGGCAGGGTTGTCTCACAAGGGAAAACCGGACAGTAGTAGACTTGGGGAAATTTGAAGCCTTGTACATTATTACCACCCCTGGCTGGTTCAGATACCTCAACTAACCACACTAACACTCCCTCCACTTCTAGAGGGACTGGTTTTCAACTCCCCTCGCAGGCACACTTAGCTCAAACCTCCTACAGCTACACATCCTATTCATGTCATGCAACAACCTCACATTCCGTTGGCTCCTCCAAACGCTTTTATGGAGACCCAAAAAAGTTTGGGATTTTCATTAATAAGTGCGCATTGCCTTACCTGTGCAAACTAGCGGCGTTCACTGACAAGCACACGAAAATTGCCTTGTATTGTTTTACCTTGGGGCAAACGCCACCATCTGGTCAATTCCACTGATAGCAAGAGATGACCCTATACTATATAATTTCGCCACCTCTTGTGGAGAAATGAGGACATTACTTGATCGAAAAACTCATCAACTCTCCCTAGACAGAGAATTGATCACCGCATGGCAGGGGTCTCAAGACTCATTAACATCTATGACTACCTTTAATTGACTAGTTGTTGAGATGGAATGGCCAGTAGTCAAATGTCATGTTATGTTATGTTAAAAAGATTTCTAGAGGACACGGATGCCCCCGAGGGGGCTTCCGCGTGCAAGTCCCAAGCGTGACGACTGCATTACAGAAGAGAGCATGCAGGGCTTAGAAGGAAAACAACCAGGTCTTCAGTTGCTTCCGGAAACTTAAATGGTTTTGGGTCTTTTTTAGCAAAGATGGCAGATAGTTCCATGGGGTGGGGCCTAGGACACTTGAAAGACAAATGAGCTTCCTATTTTATCAGGTTCTCAGGCGTGAGCTCAAATACACCTTAGCACAAGTGGTCAATCTCCCAGATAACTGTGAGGAGTTAATAGAGTTAACAGTAAAACTAGATCACAGGTTGCAAGAATGAAAAGGGGACAAGACCCAAACAGATCCAAATCAAATAGTGGTTAATACAAGTAAAATAGTCTCAGATAAGGGAGCTCGAAACACGCATGGAAAGGAACCTGTGCAAATCAATGGAATCCGAGGCCCATTTACCCCAGAAGAAAGAGATAAGAGGAGGAAATTGTTGTAAGGGCAGGCACATAAAAGACTGCAGAGCTAGGAATGAACTTACTGAAAATAAACCCCAAGTAGTAGTCAGGTGCTAACTGGTTCTGATAGTGGAATTGTTTTGGAAAATGAAATCCCTCGCATAAGACTAAGGTCCCTTGTTCGAGAGGACCTCAGAAGTTTTGGCCAATACCCAACAAAGTTTGGTAGCTCATATAAACATTCATGTATCAATACAGTTATCTGACAGGCACCAGTTAGGAGTCTCAGCATTACTGGTCCCTGGAGCCACTGGCAATTTTCTGTTATAATGCAGGTAGGGGTGGAGCATTTAGAACATATCAGGTTTGATCTCATTGATGCACCACAATTTAGGCTTGTTCTCGGAGTTCCTTGGCTTATTCTACATGACCCTATAGTTTTTTGGACAGCTTGTTCTGTTTTAATGAATTCAGCCTTTTGCAAGACATATTGTGTGAAGGAACAAGTGTTCTTTGATTCAGCCCCAGATAATCCAGCCAAATTTCTAACATGTGGATTTGTAGAGCCCGAGGTTTGTAGTATTATGACAATCCTCCCAAGTTGTTACATGAACTTCACAGAAGTTTTTGATAAGTACAAAGTAAGACAGCATCCCCTCTTTGGGATTATGACTGCAGATAGATTTAGTCCCTGGAGCAGCAATACCATGCAGTCGTAACTATGCGTTAACCAAACCTGAGACTCAGCATTTATGGACATAATTAGAAGAAATTTGGCCACAGGATTTATACATCGCGCTCCCAGCCCAGCCTTCTCTCTACTCTTTTGTGACCAAGAAAGGAAGAGAGCTATGAAGCCAAATAGACTACAAGGCCATAAACTGAGTAACAGTTAAAAACCAGTACATTACACCCCTCATACCGCTTTTAATGAACCAATTTAAAGGGGCAAAACTCTTCACCAAGTTGGGCCTCCAGTGCACCTACCATCTTGCATGAGTTCGACAGCGCGATGCGTGGAAAACCGTGTTCAGGACCAAATTCAGCCTGTTTGAATACCAGGTTATTCCCTTCGGACTCTGCAATACTCCAGAGGCGTTCCAGTATTTTATGGATAATGTCCTTCGTGAATACTTAGACAAATTTTGTTTCATCTACATAGATGTAATTCTGATTTACTCAGAGTCTGAGCAATACCACATAAGCCATGTAAAAGTCGTATTAGAGCAACTGAAAAATCACTGCATCTTTGCCAAATTGGAAAAATGTCCATTCCACGTGACAGAAATAGAATTTTTGGGATATGTCATAAACCCAAAGGGGATCAGAATGGTTGAAGGTAAAGTGTCAGCCATAAAACTGTGGCAATCCACGACTAACCTTAATAGTTGTTTCATCAAGAATTTTTCAGCAATAGTGCAACACATTACACAGCTCCTAAGAAAGGGAGTTCCATTTGTATGTACTGAAAAGGCAGAAACAGCCTTATAGCGGTTGAAAAAACAGTTTATTCAGGCACCTGTCCTAAGACACACGGATGTAAACCACCCTTTCACAGTTGAGGAAGATGCATCTTATTTTGAAATGGGAGGGGTTCTCTCTCAACGACTTCCAGAAACCTGTCAACTGCATCCAGGAGCCTTTTACTCTTGAAAGTTCACACTATGTGAAGTGAACTTTAGTATAACTGACAAGGAATTACTGGCTAATAAGTGTGCGTTTGAGGAATGGCACCATTATTTAAGGGGGGTAAGACACACCATCGAGATTTACTCAGACCATCGCAACTTGCAGTTTCTGAAGTCAGCCAGGGGCTCACCCCTCAGCAACTTTGTTGGTCTTTATTTTTTTCAGCCTTCGATTTTGTCACTAAATATCACCCTGGTCCTCAAAATGGAAAGGCAGATGCCCTTTCATGGTCCCTAATCCCAGAGTAAGACAAAAAGAAAGATCCAACTGGTGAAGGTGACAATCCATTGATTCTGCCCAAAGCTGCTACAGAAAATAGATGGGTTCTTCTTGCTACCTCAAAAGATTTTTTGGTCAACCTGCAAAGGCAAGGCATAGACAAAGAAGCCTGTGTATAAGTAGATCCAGACAATAGAAGCAAAAAGGGGGTCTCTTATATAATCAAAAAGCCTTGTAAGTTCCAAGCAATACTTTGCAACAACTACTTTTAACATGGGCACATGACTCTGAGTTATGCAGTCATGTGGAGATACAAAAACTACAGTAGCTGTCCAATGACACATCTGATGGCCCGCCTTACCGCAAAATGTAAAACAGCATATAATTACATGTGCTATATGCACCCAGGGAAAAGCGGACCACAAGAAACTAGCTGGCTTGTTATGACCCATTCCAATTCCACCGAGTCTGTGGCACACTGTTTCGATGGATTTTATCGTTGAGATGATAGCTAGTGAGGGAATTTCTGTAATTTTCATAGTAGTAGACTATCTGACCAAAATGGGGATTTTTATAGCTTTAACAAAACTACCAACAGCTGCAGACATAGCACACATATCTTTCCTTCACATCATTAGACTACATTACATTCCTAGTGTGCTTATCACAGATCAAAAGTCTCAATTTACCTCATGTATCAGGCAGAAATTTGGTGAATCTATGAAAATAGATGCTAGGATGCCAACCAGCTACCACCCGCATACGGACAGAAAAAGAGAACTTCTCAATCAAATGTTAGAACAGTATCTCAGGTGTTTGGCGATTCAACAAGGGGAAGATTGGAGCAAGCATTTATAGATGGCTGAGTTTGTGTAGAACAATTCGGATCACACTACATTGGGATATGCACTATTTTATTGATTAAACAGTTTCCATACTAACATCCTCCCTTTTGAATGGCCAGTGACATCCTCGCATTGTTCATTTCAATATCATCATGAAAAACTCCATGTCATTTTGCACACGGCTAAACGACAATTGGAACAAGCCTAACACAAGGTCTATGCTGATAAAAATCACTCTACAGAGTCCCTTTACAAGGTGGAAGGCAAGTGTGGTTATCCACCAAATGCTTAGCATTGAGGGGAAATCAAAAGCTGAAACCTAAATTCGTAGTACCCTATCCTATCACAAAGATGGTAAACCCAGTTGCAATGCAATTGGAACCACCCCGTCTCTGCGAATACATCCAGCATTCCATGTCTTGCTACTAAAACCCTGCCATTGAGAATTACATTTAGTTCAACCACCAGTTCCAGTAGAAATAGACGACAAATTAGAATATGAAGACAAGCACATATTCAATTGTAAACTAATATGAGGTCAAGTGAATGACCTCATAGAGTGGAAAAGGTTTGGACCTGAAGAAAGGTCTTGAGAACCAGCTGCTAACCTTCGAGCCCCCAGACTCTTGTGCTGGTTTCATGACCAACATCCCTCTAAGCCAGGTCGACCACTGGGGCAGCGATCTTTAATGCGGGAACTGCCATGGGCCTCCTAAATCTCCTCCTGAACCCTCCAAAACATCTATTCCCACTAAAAATGCAGGGTTGATTTCCTGGATGCACAACTGGTGGCTCAAGCACCTAGAAGCTGGTTCCCAAGAGTTGATATGATCATATGATCCAAGTCAGCAGTGCAATGTTGATATTAAAGTGGGCCAGGGGTTTTGCTCATATTAAATTGAACATGGGCTACTGGAACTTTCTGAAACTCTCTGGAACTTTCTGAAACTCTGGAACTTTCCAGAACTGTCTGGAACCTTCCGAAACTTTCAAGAACATTGGGGGCCATCTTAGGTCCTGGAGAGTATAAAGGCTGCTCTCTTTGCACCACGCTCCTGCTGGGAAACTTGCCTGCTGAAGAAGATGGTTCTTCTTTCTGTGAACTTACCTGAACTGCAGAGCTCCTACTGGGCTGGACTCACAGGTTAGTCAGATCTGACACCGGTACAAAGAAGTGGACTCAAGGGGAAATAAGGCTGACCTCCTGTTTGGGCTAAGGGGACACAACAACCTCCAAGAGGCCTTTTCTTGCATTTCCAGCCGACCAGTTCCAACTAGATCTACCCTGGACCCTGCTGCTGGCCTCTGCTGGAGAGAGTCGTGACCCCCCAAGTGATGTCTCCAAACTCCTGGACTCTTGGCTGGTGACAAAGTGTACTTCTCCTAACAAATCTTGAGACCTGGGACTTTTTGTCAACTTTTTACCCTGAGACCTGGTGGGGGAAAAGGACCAACCTGCCAAGCTATCTGCCGAAGTGCATTGGTGCTGGGCCAAATATTCGGGTTGCGTCCCCTACTTTTTTCTCTGCAGCAGCAAAGCTGTTTCAGAGAGATCTCTTAGAGAAGGTATCTGGCCTTGTGGACCCTGCTTTGGCAACAGCTTCCAGCCTTGTGCTTCTGAAAAAATCAGAGCTCCAAAAAAATGACTAACCTCGAAGGTAGAAGTCTTCACCGGGAGAAGGCGTGAAAAGTATCCTGCCAGCGAGAGATCATTTCTGGGTACAAAATTCCAATTTCTCCCGCTCAACGCTTTCCCACCAAAACTCAACAGCTTCACCAAGACATCATCCAGTGGCTATCCGACAACATGGAGCACTCTTTTGGCCACAGCCTACTGCCTTGCCCCATTGAGGATTTTTTACTTCCAATACAGACACTAAGTCCAACGGCAAACCTTTTTTTCTGGGATGAACCTGGTCCCTGTATCCAACCCTTGCTCCATCACAGTCAGCTTGAAACCTTACCCGTGTTCTCGTCAAACACAACTAGCTATTGCAGTTCATGCATAATGCTTTTGACGCTACTTTGAACCTTAACATTTTAAAATTCATATCTCTGGTTCCACTGATTGGATGTTTGTAATTTTTTTGTAATTTTATTTATTGAAATGTACTCTATTTTTCTAAATTTGTTAGGTATTTTTCTTGTGATGTTTTTTGACTTAATAACTGTTTACACATTGCCTATAAGTTAAGCCTGTCTGCTCTGCATCATAGCTACTAAGGGGTTGAGCTCAGGTTAATTTGGTGACTTTAAGGGTTCACCCTGACAAAGACTCTGGTTATTATTTGAAGGTCTGTTAACTCTTGCCATGCGGTCCCCTTCCCTACTCCACTGAAGGTGTATGGAGGCATACAATGTTGTTCCTTGTAATAATCCTCCTCATTGAAGTTCCTCTTCTTGAATGTGTGTACATGCATCTTGGAAACTATAGGTGTTGTGTGGTGTCCTGTTAGTTAGACAGTCCAAGAGAAAGAGGACAGAGTCCAAGGAGTAGGTATTATTTATGTGTTTGTAGCATTGATGTATGTCAGGTGTTTGTGATTTGGATCATCTGTATGGTGTTTGCCTATGCCCTCTCTTTTTGAGTTTAGTGGGGGAGCGCTCCATTCCAGTGGCAACAAACTCCCCCAACAAGCATACAGTACGAACCTGACTGTAAATTTATTTCACAGTCGAAATTTCAATCATAGGAGGCTTCATCCCTCGTATAAGGAGGTACAGGCCCATAAATCCTACTGCTAGGTGGAGATCTCCTCCTAGGTGTAGTTGGAAATCTATGTGTGAGGAAATACCCCAAAACAGAATTTTCTTTGCGAATGAGACTCAATATGTCTAATTTGAAGGCGACTAAATGTGGGAGGCATGATTCATCTTCACATCTGAAAATGTAACACTTACATAAATAAAGGCCTCAAGAATAACTGACTTCATCGGATGACCAGATTCACAGAAATTTCTTGGATCTGTAGTTTCTACTGGGATATTTCATCTCCTGAAAGCAGCAGAAATTTCCAGTGAAAATGGGGAGAAATGGGAAATTACTTGGTTAATAAGCTGTGGTATTAGTGATTGCCTTTAACTTCTCATTTCCTAGGGTCCTCTGAGGTTACAATTTGTAATTCCCTGGTATTTCCACCTCCTGGTAAAAAATTAACCCTGGTATTACTATCTCCAGTGTGATGAACTACCAGCTGAAACTCTGACTCTATAAAAAAGCCCCCGATTTGCAAATTAAGGCAACATTGATTGAACAGGCAAAGCAAACACCTGCGAACAAACATCAAAGGACCTATCATTTGGATTTGAGCATTGCAATCATAATCGTATCTACTGCTGTGAAAGTGGCAGAATTGATATCCTAATACAAAGTTCCCATTGTGTGTGAGCTCTGATTTACAGTGAGTCTGTAACAAATGTACTTGCAAATAAAATGTTTGCCAAGGGGACATGCGTGATCATATGTCTAAGTTGTTTGCTTGAAGTGTAGCTTTCTGCAGTGTTGAGAGGTATCATCGGGGTTGACTTCAGGTTGGTTGTACATCCAGCAGCGGTCTGTGCAGGTAAGCACGGTGGGGCACGGTGGGGCACGGCGGGGCGGGCGGATGTCGACAGACGAAGGAATAGGATTTATTTACTTATTGGTGGGGGGATTTCGACGGACAATGACGAGGGAAAATTAATTATAAATGTAATTTTGCCTCGTCATCTTCCGTCGAAGTCCCCCCTCACCTGGCCCCATCGCTCTTACCTGCACGGGCCGCGGCTGCCTGACACACCACACCACAGCGCATACATGCACAGACCGCCACTGTGTACGTCACATGGGCTTTATACTTTGCCTCCCATGAGATGAGCTGAGCTATGCTCATCTTTCACGTGTCATATGACGGTTGCACTTGGCGGGGTAATTTCACCAATGCAACGGTGTGCCAGATAAAGTAGACAAATTTATCAGTAGAACCCAGACAAAGTAACAATCATGACACATGCTGAAAAGGAGTAAATGGACACAGAAAGTAGTGCCCACCCACCCCATTCGAGGTTAGGAGTTACTACATGGTTCCTCAGACCTTCTTTCAGAAGATGTGTGAAAATTATATTGTTCTAACTTAAACAGTTTTCCACCTGCTCTGGGTCAGGTGGCAAATACAGTGAGGACCTTCTGCACATATTGTTGTTAAACCTTAACATATTAGAACCAGCAGAGACAATTTACCAATGGAGTTAGCAACTTTCCCAAGCCAGTTCCATGACCTAAGCCGGCTTTTGGGACAGTGCTGGAAACCAAATGCATCCCTGGCAAAAATATTGAAACCAGCCACACACTGCAGGGGAACCTGATTAGAAAGGGGCTACAGGGGCATGGTTGGGTCATGGCAGCCCATCCTGCTCTGGAAGCAGCCCTTTAGCCTGCAGTTCACGGCCTCAGTGCAAAAATGACCACATCTGGCCCTTGATCAACTTTTTTCAGCTTTTGCTCTTAAACCTCAAAACATTTCACAGAGCTCCACCTCCTCCAGTTCCTCTATTGTTGACATTATGTGTGAACATGTGAATTCTCCCTTTGCATGTATACTATTTTTAGACATTTGAAGATTATATTATGACTACAATGTGGTATTTTCCTGACATCAGCCCCTCATAAAATGCAAAATTGTAAAGCATTTTGTTCCTTTTTTGCCTCGTTTTGTGTGCAGCTGCGCCACTTTCAGTTTTTTTCTTAAGCAAATCACATAACTTTAGTCATTCCGCAGCTCTGCTTTTTAATGTGTGTTGATTTTAAAATGCCTCTTTGTATTTCGTGTTTGGCCTAACCAGCCAACTGTGGCCAGGGAACAGTACGTTTCTCAAATGCGTGCAGTATGTCAGGGCAACATCACAAACACCAGCAAGTATAAACACTAAATAAAATAAGGGAGAAATTGACATTGAAATCCGGAATTAGTTCTTGTTTTACCTTTAGAAAGCTATGGTCAGTTGAGATTTATCCTCATTAAAATGCTCCGGGTCTGTACACATTGGGAAGTGCATCCTGTTCAGTACAAGACATTTCTGTCACGTGACCCAAGAAGCTTGGGTGACTTTTACCTGCGCTGTTGTAACACACCAGACCACAAAACATAACATGCTGAGTTACACTGCAAACAAGCACTGGCAAAGGTAGTCAGTGTGGCGTTGGACACCAGACTTTTGATTTTACTAAACGACACAATGCCCCTAGGGAAAAGAAGATTGGTTAGTTGAAAGGAACTCTTAACTGTTTATTACAAAATGAGCCATAAGCATTGCCTATGAGTTCGGTAAACTTATTCTTGACCCCACCATTCAACCCAATCAGACACTAAATCAAACAAACATATATCAAATACATATACAAAAACAAACAGGGAAGAAACATTTACATCGAGAGGAACCAACAATAATGTTTTCCACTAATGTTCGATGGGGGAAAAATAGGAATAATATTCCTAAAACCATTTGACCTCTCCGATGTGCAAAATAGTCAAGTGTTGGTCCCTTTTACAGGTTATATAGGACCATCATCAGGGCTGATGAAGACCTTTCTGTAAGGAGTAGAATTTCCTACACTAATCCTGGGTCGAAACGTCGACAGCTCTATGTTTTGTGCACCAAATGCAGACAACAGTGATAGATTTACCGTGCCTTCTCTGACATTCTGGTTTTGAAAATAATTTTGCCTTGATTATGGCTGGACAGGCCTTTTATATTTTTTATGTATATACTGTTCACTGCCCTCCCTCTCTCACTTACCCTCACCTTTGCACATTGCTGCACCATTCCCTCCCTCCTCCCCTTTTGGGGCACCTATGCACAACTTTATTGACAAATGTGCTGTTTTTTGAACATGATATAATATATGTTCAACTTGATTAAATATTTTCAACATGAATAAGTATTGTTTATAATTGATTTAACAGGTGATGTTGATATTTATGTAATATTGTGTTTCCACTGGGACCACCCACCTTTATGTACATCATCAGGGCTAGGCAAGGGTCTTGCATATTTTTTTTAAAGTTGCTGCAGTTGTCATTCGTTCATACTACGACGAGTGTTCCACAGAACCAGTGCAGTGTGATCGTCTATCAGTCTATAGCTTCAAATAGCGGCATCATTTATTTCTTTTGAACCAACAAATGGACCTAAGAAAACAATTACCAGCCCCACAATCATTTAAATACTGGAGCCTATCTTTTAACTGAGTGATTGAAAGAGCAGGAGCTCTCACTTGTGGGCGGGGTCTCGAGCCAACAGCCACCTTCCAAAAAAACATCGCCTTGGTTTTCACAATGCTTGGTTTGTTTTGCCATGGGTTTTATAAAACATTGTTCTTGGAGCTGCTGTGCTTTCAAGAATATTAAAAAAATTGAATAAAGCAAAAATATTTGTTTGGTCTCCAATAGTACACATTGCCTTAGCATTAGCTGGACCTGAAGGGAGCTACTTTATGTGTGGATGTGTTCCCTATGAAAAGGTAGAATGCTGTCACTCAGCAGCCAATGGTTGAAGTGGACTGATCCTTTGTCCCATGCTGTATGGTGTAGTGGGCGGAAGAAAAATCTGAATGACACAACAATAGACCAATGGATGATTCACTGCAATGGATGAAGAGGCTATCTAAAAGCCCTACAAGGAAGTATATATAAAGTTTTCGTAAAATTAAAAGATCATGGCTAATACCAGACCTAACAAAATCCAGGAACATAGATTGCCCAGCATGCAAAGGAATCTCTGACTGCAAGTGTTCTTATATGAGTTACAGGTTAACAGGGCAAGAGATAGAAGAGCTCTGGTGTAGTTTATTGCAAGGGATACAAGCTGCATGTGTGATGCACATATTAACTGTGAATAAAGGTACTAGATCCACTGTGTCCATCAAGTGCCGTATTACATAAGGTGCGCAGGGGTGCAACAGGCGTTTGCGCCCGCTTTGCGCGCCCCCGGGGCACTTGGTATTATAGAAGGGGGCGCAGATGCATATGCCTCCCCTTCTATAATACCGATAGCGCTGGCGCACTTAAAGCGCCAGCGCTATCAACAGAGGGTGTTCCCTCATTTGCATAGGGGCATGCCCTATGCAAATGAGAAAATTCCTTTGACTCTGTGCCCGCGCCATATTACAGCCGCGGGCGCAGAGTCAAAGAAGCTCTCAGAAAGCACACTGACAGTGTGCCATTTAAAAGGTGGCGCACTGTCAGTGCGCCTCCTGACAGCAGCCCTCTGCAGGGGGTAAAAGGGATCCCATGGACCCCCCCCAGACATCCCCTTGCAGGCAGGTACAGTCACTGACTGCACCCGCCTGCAAGGGGATCTCTAATCCCCTTTGAAAGTGCAGGCACGTGCTGCCTGCACTGTGAAAACACGGGGCGGCTGCTCCGTGTTTTCACATGAATGCGCTGCCCTGGGGGCAGCGCAAAATCTCTGCTGCCCCAGGGCAGCGCATTCCCCATAATGGGGCGCATTGGCATTGTTTGCAAACAATGCCAATACATAATACGGCCCCAGGTGTCTCTAACCAGTCGATTGCGAGCTACCAGTAGCTCTCAGAAACCTTCAGAGTAGTTCCCAGCCTTGAGTTCATTTTTAACTAAAAACTGAAATAAATAAGTGTTGTGTTTTTCTTTTAAAGTTAAGGAAAGGCTATGCTTATTTTACATTATTATCAGGCTGCAGATAGCAGAACCTGATAATGAGCAGTGCTCTGTCAGATTTATGACCCATGTGGGTCACAGAGGCTCAGAACTGAATCACTGAAGTATTAAACTCTAAAATAAAAGTTGCTCTCAACTCAATATTGGAGCATGAAAATAAAATGATATTTCTGAATGCTTTTAAATGAGTGAAAATTAAAATGAAGAATTAACTTAAGTTTTCTCCCTTTACAAAGTATGACCTTTACAAATAACAGCCATCCTGTTTCCAGTGGCTAGTAGACACAGTGCCATATTTGTAACTGAAAAATAAAGTCATTTTCTTTTAAATGGGAGAAATTTAAAATTAAGAAAAATGTTTCTATGAAACATTGTCTTAATGTTTTTCCTCTACTTTAAATTAGGCCAATTAAGTCCTAATGTTTTATGAAGCATGTTTCTTCACTTTAAATTCCTCACATGTAAACAAATTCCTGTATTTTCCTGTTATAAATATGTCACCATGTCTACAGGCCACAGGGAGTTATATGCCACTTTGACATGTGAGAAAACTAAAATGATGAGGTTAATGTAATGCATATAAACATAAACTTAACTCTTCAGTGGATTTTTCTCCGATTTCAAAGTGTCACAATTACACACCGCAGGCATATTGCTCCCAGTGGTTGGTAGAAACGCTGCCATATTTATAGCTGCAAAATACAGCCATTTTTTTAAATGGGAGAAATTTAAAGTGCAGAAAAATGTTCCATCAAGTGCAGAAAAATGTTCCTTATTATGAGCATTTCTGCAGAACATTTTTCTGCACTTTAAAATTCTCCCATTAAAAATAAGCATTTGCAATGCAATAGGTCTCGCATTCACACGATTTTGAGCTATTGGCATTGTAAATGACAATGCCTTCTATTTATGTTTTGGGTTTTAAAACATAAATACAAGGCATTGATATTTCCAATACTAATAGCTTAAAATCGTCCGGTTGGATAACTGTGACGCCAACTATCTGGGTGTACGCATTTAATTTGTATTAATTTATTGCCCAGGGTAGCAAATACCATTGCCGGAGGAGAAGCTGGGGCTGGCACTAAAGGCGGGCCCAAACCAGCAGAAGCTCCGGCACCGTCTGCATCCCAGGGTTTGGAAGCAGCAGAACAGAGCACGGAGTGGCCTAGTTTAGTCCTCCAAGTCAGAACACTCCTGTGACTGCATAAAGAGAGAGTGAGAGTGCGTGTTTAATTGAGTCACTCGTGCCCGATTCCACCTTGGCTCTGCCTGCAGTGAGAGCCACTGGCCTCCAGATACCTTTTCACGGAGGCCGCCTCCAGCCAACAATACAGACTTTGGGGTCGATTCCGATCTCGGCCGGTAGTGCTCCGAATCGGATTCGGATTTACCGGATCCGATTCGGAGCCCTGTTTCCCGACCGAATCGTACGCGGGTCCGGCCGAGCGAGTACGATGCGAGCGCACGCGAAATCTCCGACCGACTCGTTCGCAGGACCCGACCGCTCCGACCGACTCGCACGGGGACGACTCGCACCGCGCAATGGAGACGTTCCCCGGCCGGGTAAGTACGATGCGCATCGCGACCGCTCCGACCGACTCGCGCAGTCTGGCTCCAAGGAGCTGTCGGAGCCGCACTTTGGGGGTCCGTGTCGGACCCCCTGGAAGCGTAGGCACGCGAGTCGCACACAGGGGGGACACACGGGTCCCCCCTACACGTGCATGTACGGCGCGACCCGCACCGACGCGAACACGCTGTAGGGGGCGCCCTTGTTCGCGTCATACCCATTGAGTCAATGGGAGCCCGTGTACGCGTCGTACGACAGGCTCCCATTGACTTCAATGGGAGTCCGACCGAATCGAGTCCGATGGCATACGTGCGCATCGTACTCGTTCGGTCGGACTGCACGGGTCCGATTCGGTCGGAAATCTCTCCGGGTCCGGCTCGGTCGGAGAGATTTCCGGCCCGAATCGGAATCGGCCCCCAAGTCTCAAGTGAATTAAAAGGAGCACAGTGAGGTGCGCTGCCAGGCCAGCTGAGTTTGAGAGAACTGAAGGGTGTTGCGACACTGCATTCCACACTGCAAACAATGCAGCGCTCATCTGTAGTTTACACTGCAGGTAATACCCGTAAACACGGCTCACTCTGCAGACAGACATGAACTAATCACTGGTGGCACTGCTCTAAAGTCAACTGCTACACACAATCCAAATAAGTGATGGGGAGCACACCAGGTGGGAAGCAGGAGACACGCTGCCACGTGACAAAAACCCCAAGTGCTGGCATGCCAGGCACCAGGCCCAAGTTTCGTCCTGTTAGACCTGGCCAGCTTCAGGTTACTGCAGGCCCTTTCCCCAGCAGTGAAACACTCCGGAGTAATTCAATAGCAGAGTCTGCGCCACATGCATAAGATATCCTGGCAAACAAAGGCCTCAAACACCAGCGCCTCCTCCCATGCCGCCCATAGTATTGTCCCGCTTAAACAACAACCCCGGGGCGAGCCATTCACACCAGCGACCCTTTGTCCTCCGCCTGGGGGAGGGCTCCCTGGAAGCATCTTATCAAAGTGAGCCCGGCGAGTGCTGTTGGGGTGATAATGAGGTCGCGCTGACCCCCAATCTACTCCAAGGGTGCGCTCAGCATTTCAAAGCCAATCAGTTCCATTTGGCAAACTCGAGAGTTTCACTCTGCGCGAGGGAGGAACAATCTTGCCTTTTGCCACTTCCTGGCGTGGGGCGAGATCAAAGACACGGGAGGTCATCACTGGAAGGGTGGTGGACTGGTGCACCCCAGCCTGCACTCCTGTTTCTAGGTAAAGACGCCCCTTGTATTTTCTAGTTTAGGGTTTCTCCAACACTACGCCCTGCTAGACCTTTATTTTGATTTCATCACAAAGATGCCCTTCCTCGCGCTTCTGTTAGGCAGCACTTTAATGCGTTTAACACAGTACTGGCTCAGTGCCCCCTACAGCACCTATGGCGCTAATCACAGACCACGTGACTCAACCGGGGCACAGGCCACGGATGCCCCTCTCTGGACCTCTGCTTTAAACAGATCAAATTTTGAAGAAAAATAAAAAATAAAAAAAAGACACTGGCGTTTACACACACCAAAAAACGATTTGCTTCTTAAATACCAACTAGAGACGAAGTTACATAAAGGACAGGAAAATAAAATTACAATGCAAGAAAGCGCAATGAAAAATAAATAAAACACACACTGCAATACATTACAAAAACTTGACAGGGAAAACATCATCAATACACATTTATAATTTCATAAACAAAGCATGCACTCATTCAGTAGCAGCATTTATATGGTTAAACAAGCGCTCGCAGCCGCTTGTTTATCTTTGCATCGCGCTTTCACTTTTAGTGAAAGCGAGAAGCAAAAATAAACACGCGGCTGAAGTAACCTGATACTGCTGATTCTAAACAGATGGCCCCCCTAAAGATAAGGAATTGCTTTGCGACAGCCGCAAAGCAGACGAGCCAGTCCGGATGGGCCGGACGAAAAGGCGAAAGGGCGGCAACAATAAAACCTCATTTCCAATGGCAGCCCACCGTTTAGCATAAATGGTGATGCCAGCCAATGGAAATGAGGGGCGGGGTTTCAAATCCCCTTCTCAAATCTACTCGCTTACTTTATGTCTCGCCGAGCGAGCAGCGCATGCGCTGCAACGCTAGGCGAGACCTAAAAACAACCCCAGCTACCATTTTCAATAAACAGCAGAGGATACTCTTGTTATAAGTAAACTTCCCAATGGAAAAAATGCTGCTTCAATTATTGCACAGACAGGAGACTGGTAAACGTCAGCAAGAACCTCAGTTTGAAGCTAGGCTTTTGAACACATGTTGTAACAGTACGAACAGCTGGGGACTGCCTTCAGCTCTTCAAATAGATCATTCCTGAAACAAACTGCTTAATTACACACGCACGTTTGCCAAACCAAAGCCTGGGTAAAGTAGCAATGTGTTGAGAGAGTTGGTAGTGTTCAGAGATATTGAGGGCTCTTACACACCGGAGAGGGCCACAACCACCTCCACACCCCCCCCCCCATCAGTGGTGGACTGGCCAATCTGCCTTTCTGGCATTTGCCTGGTGGGCTGCAGTCAAAGGGGGCTGCTTTCAGAGTAGGAAGGGCTGCCATGACACAACCATACCCTATTCTAATCGCGATCTTCTGTAGTATGGGGCTAGTCTGAACATTTTTGCCAGGGCTGGTTGTGTTTTTCAGTTTGTGCAGGCCCATAACTGTGCTTCACGCTGGGGGACGGCTCAGTTATGAGGGATGGAGTGTTTGCAGCTTATGGACTCTTAGTGGAGAAGCATCTCCAGAAACGCTACCCAAGCTGGACTAGGAAAGAGTTACAGCAGGTTGGTCTGGTGCAGGTCAAACTGTGAATATGACAATCGTATTTTTAACTATCATTTTGGAATACTTTATTTAGTTGGTTTTCATCTAAACTGTCCCTACGTCACAAACTAAAATAATGCGTTAAAACTTTGCCTTCACCTCTCCCCCACTCCCCAGCCCCCTCCTCTCCATATGTTGCACGATGTTTTCTTCACACGTCCAATGGCTGCACATTTCTCCTTTCCTTCGGTCCATCTGTCAAGGGGATACAAGAAAACATTGACAGGTCGAACTCTTTGAATCAAAAATCCTGCATTTTCATCACTGCTGGAGTAAGTTTTATGGGGAAATTTACTTCAGTCCCTGCAGACTCAGACATCGCTAAAACGGTACACCTCGTGGGTATCGCACTTTCCAGGGACAAGCACTTCGGGAGTAAACTATAAGAGAAAACCACAGAGGTAGACACAGCTCAAGTGAAAATGCCTGAAAGAGCTGTATGAAGGGAGGCAGGGTATCCAACAATCTCAAAAGAATCACTGATTTGAATCAGCTCAACAGTTGGTGTGCAGATCGACTGTATCAAGTGGCAAGAGCAACATTAGGCTAGAGAGTGAAAAAAGTGTGTTTTACTGATGAGTTAATTCACCCAAGCTATTCGAGTGCAAACTTCACTTTGTAAAAATAGTCAAAGAATGAATCACAGCTTCTAAGGCAGCCTTTGTTGAGCTGATGTACTAAAACAGCATCAGAGATGGGTTGCTCCTAGTAGAGTCTCCACTTGAAGAAGGAAGGCGCTCACTTCCACCATAAGACTCACAGATTTAAGTAATCTATTAGCCAAAGGTCCGTCTTCCATGCAGTACGAGTACAGAAGCGGTCTTGGGCGTTTGTCAACTATATCCATATACTGGACAAGACTGCCTGCGAACTGGTGTTCTTTGACCACTCAGCGCAATTTGACAAAGGAGGATAATGGCTTCCACCATAACATCTCAATGACACTCACAGGATTTGAGGACAGGGTACTTAATTGGTATTCACTTCCATTGTTAAGGTCTCACATTAAGACTGTAGAACAATACCTCTTCTTCCACCAGAGTCCCCAAAGGCTCATCTGGTCTTCCATACCTTTCCATCACTACATGTAGCTAGTAAAAGTGTGCTTGAGCTCACTTGACTCTCAGTCTCCAATTTGCAGATAACACAATTGTATCTGAAAGGGTTGCCAATAAAGAGTGCTTTCTCCAGGATGGGATCACTGTATGGTAGATCAACAGGACTAACCAATACTTGCAAAACTCAATCAGCAGTGCAGTCTTGCACAGGCTCTTAACTTCTGGTACCTAAACAATTTCTCCCTTGCTGGCAATCTGTGTATCATCAGAGTATTACCCCAAAGTTAAATAATTGAATTTTTACTCTAAGTACAAGATGCCCCTTCAGCCGAAAATCAGACAGTTAGTTCTACCTGCAGACTAACATACTATGGCTTTCCTATGTAGACAGGGGCCATGGGTTTCTGGCTGGCGGTATCAAATCAAGGAATTATGCTTAAAGCTGGTCAGCACGCTGCAAGCCGGCAACCACAATACTCAGATACTTCACTTTTCTCATTAGTCATTCATGATGGCCAACAAGGGCACTTAGCAACAAAAGGGTTTTTTCATGTCAGCTCCCCTTTTTCCAAGGAAGCATGCTTTCTTAAGTCTTCCGCTTTTCAGAAGAAATGTAATGCTCCCAGTCACCTCATACAACTTAGGTTAATCCTGAAAATTTTTTCCTTCCTCCAGAGAAGGCAGGGGTACCTTACCCTATCGATACCAAATGATAAACTTTTGCATGGTTGTATGAGTAGGTTACATCCTTGATAACTTTAATTTAAGGTTGATATTTCCAAATTCAGACTGAGATGTTTGGGAATGTTCTAACCCAAAGTACAACTTCTACCTGAAGACAATCGGTCAGTATTTTTGATTCTCCACAGTTGTAAGTTTAGGATTAGGGGAGGGAACATGGCGGTCCTCCAGGGAGTGAAAGTGTTGGAACACCTGCAAAGCTGCACATTTGTAGCTATTCACAATAATGCCCAGCGCCATTTTCCCACCATATTCACACATTTAACTTTAAGCCTGAAAAAACAAGTGCAATTATACAGATTGAGTCACTGTTGAACTAAAATAAAATGTGCAATACAAATAAAGAAAATATAAAGCTACATTAGGCCTTTTAGCCTTTAGGTCTCTGTGGCATTTATCTTTTACCATTTTGATCTTTCCATTTTATTTGTTTTGAAGGTTCGCTGTTTTCTTAAAGAATTTGCTTATTTTGCTTTCCTTCAAAATTGGGGGAGAAAAGTTAAAAATGTAAAAACCTATTTAAAAAAAAACATCAAGTTCTTTGGTGGGGGAGAGCTGATGCTATGTACAAGCCACAGTACCTCCGACTTCTCTACATGTCTAAAAAGCCTCTGGGCTAGATGCCCTTAGGGACTACAAATCACATTAGTACTGAAGAGAAAGCCCGGCTTTCCAACTGAATATTTGCTCTTCTGCAGTCAACGGTCTTCCTTGAAACCACAGTAATTGTGTAAAAGGTATTGATTGCCCCTGTCCACATCCACACAAGCTGTGATGCAATGACGAACAACTGAAAGGCTGCCTTGGTATCATGAATACCAACTGAAGCAGAGTTTAGGAAAGCTATACTTTCAATGACGCTGAAATATAATGATTAACTTCACAGCTACTGTTTGGCATTGTCTAATGCACTATTCAAAAACAGTGTTGCAGACGCAAAACATATTGAGAGACTGAATACGGAAACTATATAGCTGCAGCATCATCCTTATAGATCACATGGGTAGAGGTTATTACTAAGTCAGGCATCACAGGTGTGTAGACTGTTTGGTACTGGAGGAGTTGTGTGTGAAAAGGAGCTGTTTCTCATTGGCGGTTAAGAGGAGGCATTTCCGTTGCAAAAGGCTCTTATGGTGAAGAAATGAGGCCTAATTCTGTTGGGTAGCAGCCCTCTCCACCTGTTAACTTGAACATGCCACATGAAGAGAATGTTTCTGGCTACAATGCAGAGGAATGTGAAGAATCTGTCGAAAGGAGCAGGCTTATCCATCAGCATAATGAGATACTGTAGTTATTGGCCAGTGTTTTAGATGATCTGTGCAACAGCTTGTCAGAGAGAATGGGGAGAGCGTTCACGAGAGAGGGACTTGGAAGATCCCAGTCAGTTCAGACAGAGTCCAAATAGGGACATCTGATCATGCTGTAGAGAGATACTCCAGTAGGACTTTCACAAATCGATATCAGCAGGTGGGGACATTTCTTCATAAACTTAATGCTAGGGGCTTAAGTTTCCCACCAAACTACTGGCAGATGAAAGATCCTTTAAAAATCAGAGAATCTGGTAGTAAGGACACAGAAGCAATAATGAGATAGAAACATGGCCAGTGGAGCTGGACCATGTGGGGAGAGCCTCCCAGATACTACAGAAAACCTTCACCTTATCCTCTGTATCTTACGAACTATGGGCTTCGGACCTGCTGATCCATTAGTATGAAACAGACAGATTTGACTTGCAGCATACTTTTCCCAACTGGAGATTCACATTCTCAGTATCAGGTCCCTTGTAAACCCCAACCTCAATTCCCCCCCCTAGTCCACCCCCCCCTCCGCCAAGTAATAAAGTGCAGAATTGCCAGAGGTTTGCTGTTTACATCGATATGAATCTAACAGGCGGATAGGAGCTGGTGGGAAATCTCACCCAACAGCCCGTGAGAGGTAAGGTTGGACACATGTATGGACTTATGTGTTTAGAGTTTTTTTCGGAACCTTTAAAAGGAAAGCTGCAAGACATAATAGTCCTGTGAGAGAAATAAGAACTCCCGTTTGAAGATCTCCCTTGAGCGCTACATTAACAAGAGAAATCAAGAGTGATATGGGAAAAGTTGCATCTGGACTGTGTGAAAAGATGCCACGGAGAACCAAATATTACCCTGATCGGGTCTAGGTGATGAAGGGGATAGTATAACTGACATTACGTCTGCCTGTTAAAGTCCCCGTTTATGAGGGGTTAACACATGTTGGCATACTCTATTTGTATGCAGTGATATCAGTTTGAGATTGTGGTTGCTTTCCCTAATCAAGGAGGTTGTCTGTGCACACTAACCATTAATATGCAGGTTCTAAAGACTAAACCGGGCAAAGTGTGGAGCAGCTCACCTATCCTGTGTTGGAGTTCACAAATTGCATTTCTTTCTACAGTGAAGCACAAAAGGAAATCAGGCCAAGATTCTGGTCCTGAAAGGGATGAAAGCGCACAACGGAATTTAACTAAGCTTAAACAAATTAGCTGGAAACTTGAGGAAGAATAAGTAAAAACAAGTTACACTTGTGTGGGAATCCTTCCTCTGTTGGTTCTTTTAGAACAGTTGCCATTGATATGTTTAAGCAATCAACCACTGGGGGTTTGGAGATGCGTTATCCTAGGACTTCTCGAAGTCTGCAAGTCACAAGTAGATGTGGATGTGAAGTAAAGGAAGAAATAATGCTGCTTTAACTAGGGCATTCCACAGTGATTCAGAAGTCCATTCAGTAGGCAAACCCATCAGACATCACAACAACTAAACCAGGATCCTGAAGTAAAACACGATTCAAATTACCTTACCTCTTGATCAGTCACCCCAGTCTTCAATGATCAGAAAGGTTGTCAAGTTATTTTACTGGTCCAAAAGTGAACTATACTATGCAGTAGTGGCGCCTAAAACTGTCCACAGATTAAATCGGATATTACCAATAGGGTAAGTTTAAATGTGCTAATATTCATTCTGCTTGATGGACAGGGTGGTTAACCTTACTTTCATTTAAAATGGATAACTCCGAGTGGTGCTTGAGAATGTTTGAAATCATCACTCTACTGAAATAAACTGCAATATCGTAGGTTGGAGGATGCTGTACAGCTTAAGGATCACCCAGTAGACCTTAGATATTGTGTACTTACTGAAAGCTCCTCAGAAACATTTTGCTACAAGCAGGATAGATTTTAAATCTGTAGTATCTCCATCCGATCTACACCGTGTTTAGTCATGCTTAATATGCGAGATCTACACCTTAAAACTGCAGCCTTCGTTATCACCTGACTACCAATGACAAGACCCTGATCAAAGCCTATAGGATTCCATACACTTAGACATTTGTTTTGGATCGTGGATCTGAAGAACACAAAAGGCTTTTAAGAATTTCAAGGCAAACCATTCATTTGTCCTGGTTGTCTGATCCCAGTAAAAGGTATTAATATACATTTTACATCCAAAGGTGTTCACTTTCTAAGGATTTTTGGGCTCATGCAGCTGGGACTATCTGCCTGAAACTGTTACAATGATCACTGTCCCCCAAAACACTTTGCACCCCCTACTAAAGGCTAACTGGACGCTAGTTACATTTACTGTTAGCATTATAAACATAGCAGCAAGGTGCATTCTGCTGCAGTGGTTAACTTGTGCTCATGATAGCATTACAAAAAAACATACTTACTGAGTAGCAGAAGTCTTCATGCAATTTACATAAGCAGGCTTTGCAGTGAGCTCAAAGCCACTATGTGAACTGGGTCTAATGGGCCCTGTAATAATGAAGAGGAATGTAGGCAATCACTATTAAGTTAATTTCATCAAATAAAAATGGTGCTGTTTTGTGAAGATTTTAACGCTGAGGAGGAGGCCAATGAGTCAATCATACGGAGACTGTTCGCTAATACAGATGGGAACATACTGGGGTTTCAGTCAAAAGAATGACCAACAGTATAAAAAAATCTTATGAACATATCTGTCTTACTGAAGGATTGGAACAACGATTCTGAACACTGTATATCTTTGAACGAAAGAGTAGGATCAGATGGTAGTCAAACAAGTTTGTGCTATATCCAATTATGTGTGTATTTTAAGCTTAAAGGCACAAAGTGCCCTTAACGACAGACAAGTGATTACTAGCCAATAACTACACAGCCACTCATACACAATGCCATAAATAAGCTGCAACCCCATGGAAGAGAACAAAAGGATCCATGCATTCTTACATTTTCAATTTCGAATTAAATCTGGACCGACAACAACCTGAAAGCTAGTTCAGTCACAAGAATCCAGTTTCTGTGCTCTGCAGATGCCCTCAGTTGATGAGTCTTTGATACCCAACCAAGGCAGCATCATGAAATAAATAATAACTGTATGCAAACATGAAATGGCTTTACCTATGACTAATTACGAAGCTGGTAAGCGACTACTCAACACGTGCCTTTGTGCATCTATAAGTATGAATACCTTTTGCGCCTGTTCCCAACTACATAAGAATACAATAGAACGCCTGCATCACAGTAACTGTCTGGTACCGGAGTTTGGTAGATTGGTACCTTTCTAATTAGAATGGTGCATTCACTGTAAGCCCCTAAAGATGTTACACGAGTTCTTTGCAGTAGCACTGCCAAGCTACAGGCGGCCTGGTGATACTACTTCCATACCAGTGGATACCACATTACTGCAAAGCTAGAGGCAGCCTGGTGATACTACTTCCATACAAGTGGATACCACATTACTGCAAAGCTAGAGGCAGCCTGGTGATACTACTTCCATACCAGTGGATACCACATTACTGCAAAGCTAGAGGCAGCCTGGTGATACTACTTCCATACCAGTGGATACCACATTACTGCAAAGCTAGAGGCAGCCTGGTGATACTATTTCCATATCAATGGATACCACATTACTGCAAGCTAGAGGCAGCTTGGCGAACCTACTTCCATACCAGTGGAAACCACATTACTGCAAGCTAGAGGCAGCCTGGTGATACTACTTCCATATCAATGGATAGCACATTACTGCGAAGCTACAGGCGGCCTGGCGAACCTACTTCCATACCAACGGATACCACACTACTGCGAAGCCACAGGCGGCCTGACGATACTACTTTCATACCAGCGGAATGCTTTCTATCGTGGCAGCTTTCCGCGTGTCCAAGGTTGCTGCACTGAAAACAAGCATTGGCATAGCCAATAGGTCTCGCTTTTGGGCCCTTATAAGTGTTTAGGCAGAGCTATTGACTTTGCCAATGTGTTTGATTGCTGCAAAGTAAAGAAATAGAAAAAACATCTATTTCTTTACTTTTGCAGCATGCTGCACCGGCGCTTTACTTTTAACATGGTTAAAGGTAAAGCGCCGGTGCCGTGCTTATAGCAAAAGTAAGGAAATAGATGTTTTTTCTATTTCTTTACTTTTGCAGCAATCATGCACCGGCGCTTTACCTAAACCATGTTAAAGTAAAGCGCGGGTGCCGCGATTGAGCAAAAGTAAAGAAATAGAAAAACATCTATTTCTTTACTTTGCTACAATCGCAGCACCCGGCCTTTACTTTTAATTTTAAAAGTAAAGCGCGGGTGCCGCAATTATGCGAAACTGAAAGAAATAAAAAAGTGACGCGGCCGCGAAAGTCAAACTAAACAAGCACGCGAGTGGTGCGCGCGCGCTTGCGAGCAGCAGGCGTGACCACACGCTCGTGCACCATGGCCTTTTGCTTGCGCGTAACCGCAGGGAAAAGGCCATGACGCACGAGCATCTGGTCAGCTTTTCAAACTCCCTAACTAAAAGTCTCGCAGAGCAACGCTTGCGCGCTACTCGAGGCTCGACCTAAAAATGGTTGGATGTCTGTGTTGTACATGTAACGGTCCCACATATGGTTAAAGGTATTCCCAGTGCCACAAGTACATACAACACAGGCTCTCAGTCGCCCATACACATATATCCTATTCATTCACACACACGTTCATACATCCTCATAGACCATGCACTCACTGACACACACGGCTGCGGTGGCGAAGTGAGCTAAAGAATGATGGCAGTTCGGGCTGAACTGTTCCCATGAGGCACAGGGTCAAGACTGATTTGCATATAGCTGGGTCTGAACTGAGGTGGCGAAGTGAGCTAAAGAATGATGATGGATTCAACCCAGATCTGTGACTGGGGGGGGAGTGTCTGAAAGGTTTCTGCGCTCCGTCCATCATCTCCTTGTGTTTGCTTTGTTCGCCCTAAGTTGGCAGGGTATGCCCAGACGTGGGTCCCTTGCTCACTTTGCCACTGGATTCAAGCTAGCCTGGCTGATGAAGAGTGTTACCCAGAAACCGGTCCCAGGATGCTTGTTTCCGGTTCAGGGAAGACCTGGCTTGGCAGTTCGGGCTGAACTGTTCCCATGAGGCACAGGGTCAAGACTGATTTGCATATAGCTGGGTCTGACCTGAGGTGGCGAAGTGAGCTAAAGAATGATGATGTATTCAACCCAGATCTGTGACTGGGGGGGAGAGGCTGCCCTACCATAGTACCCCTAGTCACAGTATTTTGTTCAAACTATAGTATCGGGCTCCATGGACATTAGCTTTAAAGTCCTTGAAGCTGGGCGAGGGGGTGCCTGGTAACAATGCATGAGTTACATGGCCTTCAGTATCTAACGACGATTTTCACTGATCAGAAGTAGCTTTCATTACAGAAAAGGTTGGAGACCCATGGTGTACATGCTATGCAACTGTGCTATCCATGCATAGGCAGCAACCAGGTCCCGGCCCAATTGTACCTCTATCGGTGGTCATGAGTACGAATGGCAGGAATGTAAGGATGCATTCTAAGCTTAAAACACAGACCTAGGATATGTAGCAGGTTTATTTGGAAGGGAAAAAGGAACAAGTGAAAGGTTAAAGCCTTGATTGCAGCCACTCTCTGTTTTAATGGTGAGTGCTCTGTGAATTCCACACTAATTAGTACTCAAGTAAATTAATTCCATACACTCAATACTCTCTGTTTGTATTTTTTTTTTCTAGGTGTGATCATCACATATTCCACAATATTTTGAGTAAGCAATGATACCAAGCATGTCTCAAAATCCACCAACATCAATGCAATGCATATCATTGTATAGATAAGACCAGCTCCTCACTCATATTTTGGAGGGAGTCAACAAACCCACATGTGCATCACTGGGGGCTAACACTTGTCACTCTTGGTAAAGTGACCACCACAGGATGTTACCATCTTGAGATATTTATTTATTTGAAGTTTTAAATAGCACAGACATGGCTAAGGGGCATTGGAAAACTTTACATGAAAAACAGGCTTAAAAACAATTGACAAGAACAAGCATATAAGCAAAACAAGGAAAAGGTGTTAAAGCCAACAGGAACTAGTCCAAGAGGCAAGCACAACACAATGGCAGATGTAATCTTAGCTAAAGTGTCTTTTGAAAAGAAGGATTTTGAGCTCTTATCTAATGGTGGTGACACAGGGGTTCAAGTAAAGGGCTGGGGGAGAGAAGTCTAAATCCTCAAAGTGGTACTAAAGATGCTTTGATTCATGTAACATATTTGCTTGAATGTGGGAGGCTCCAGGAGAAGGAATTCTACATTTCTCCAAAACTGTAGAGCACTGGAGATTTTCAGCTTACTAATCAGGTAGGTGTGGGAAGAGACATGCAGGTCTTTGTGCATGATACAAGCAGTTTTAAATTGAACTCTAGTTTCACACTGCAGCCAGCGAAGAGTAAGCAAGATTTGAGTGATGTGTTCAAATTTCTTGTGGCCTGTAAAAAAACGAGCCACTGAATGTAGAACTGCTCTATGTGGGGCCAAATAGGCTTTTGGAAGTCCGGTGAGAAGTAAGTTCCCATAGTCTGGAAAAACCAGTGCCCAGACTACTGACTTTTCGTCCTGTTCTAGAATAAATTGTCTAATTCCACACAGCTGCCATAATTGGATGGGAGCCCTCTTTACCATAGTCAAAATGTGTCCCAAATTTGTCCCTGAAAGTTTAGCGAGCTAGGGAGGATGAACCCTAGAGACTTGGCATTCTCTACAATAGCTACTTTACAGTCTAGGGCAGAAACGTATTGCAGCCACTTATGTACAGGGAGGTTGGAGGAACCTAGCAGTTTCCTATCCCTCTCAAAGCAGGGCTCCCAAAGGCTCTGATTGACTAGGTGTTTACCACTTACTTCGGTTGTTGACCATGGGTTGCTGTTTTATCACCTCTCTTGTGGGGGAAAGAGAGTCCTTAGCTTTATTACAACTTGTTATAACAATTTATATCATAGGGATATTAGCCCAAGGCAGTGCATGTTGTCTCACCCAACTTCTCTTTGCTCCACTCCTGGAAACATAAACCTACTTTTAATAAACGTTTTGTGTTGGCCTTGACATGGTGCAACTCAATGCAAAAGATAGTGTCAATTGACTTATTGTTGTAAATACAAAGAAGCCTCTGTAAGTGACCAGATATCTTTTCTATAAAGAGCTCGAAGGAGGACGTTGTCTATCGGGGACTTTACCAGTGCATCTGCTACGACTCAGTGATGATAGATTAGAATAGAAGGTCCTTTTCTCCTCTGCTTGTAGATCTGGTAATAACTGAATTTGAATATTTGAATAATGTGTCACCTAACGTAAGCTCATTGGAGACCATAAGCAGGATAAATGGCAGGCTAAATGGCACTTTATGAGAAAACTCAGGAGGAAGTGGGTTTAGACAGAGACATAAAGGGGCATATTCTCAAGCCCCTATCGCCACGGGAACGTTACTTTTTTTGACGTTCCCGTGGCGATAGGGCCAGCGCCCTATTCCCAAGGCAGCGTTAACCCACTTAACGTGGCTTAAAGCCACGTTAAGTGGCTTAACGCTGCCTTGAGAATAGGGCCCCTTACACGCTAAACTTAGCGTGAAAGGGGCGTGCAGTGGGTGTTGCGGTGGGCGTACCACCGCAACACCCATTGAGTTTGACGCTACCGCCTATTATCAAGGGCGGCGATAATAGGTGGTAGCGCCAAACTTAAGACCTAGAAAAATCAGGTCTTAGGTGGCTAAACGAGGAGAAAAGCTTTATTTCTCCTCGTTTTTGCTTTTTTCCATGTGTGCTGCATGTAGCAGCACACATGGAAAAAGCAAACTGGCATTTTTGGTTTGTTAATGTACAGGAAGGGACACCTTCCTGTGCATTAACAAACCTCCCTGCTGGCAGACACCCTTGCGCTCTGGTGCAAGGGTGCCTGTTTTGGCGTTAAGTCATGAGACTTAGCGCCGTCGCAGGGGGGAACGCCAGGCTGCACCACATTCTTGTGAATAGGGTGCAGCCTGGCGTTTCCGGAGTGGCGGTGAGAGGCGTTAAGCCAAGGAGGCTAACGCCTCTCACTGCCACTTCATTGTGAATATCCCCCAAAGTGTTTATTTGTTGCAAAATTGTTTTCACTTTTTGGGAATCTCTCTGCTGAGGCAAGTGGGCAGACAGCCTTGAAGCAAATGTTATCAAACTTTTCTAAACAGGTAAGAAAATATGAAAATCTGCTTGGTAAACCAAATAATATGATTTTTAAGGCCAAGGCAGATTACAAATAGGGGTAGTGTTAGCGCTTATCTTCGTGACAGTTTAGAAGCCTCTCCACATAATTTGGTTTGAGGGCAAGACCAGACTGGGATCCAAAAGAAGCTAAGGAAATGTTTTTCAAATGAGCCCTGCAAAGTTGCACTTGAGTTAGCAAAGGAAGATTATTCCAATGTTTCAATTCAAGTATCATGGTGTCAATGGTTGCCTCACATTGTCTTTCTAATTTAGTCACCCAACACAAATAAAGCTCACTGCATGCAATGGGGCCCACAGACCTCTCCTTTAAAACTGATTAAAATAATACTTAAACACATTGAGCTCTATCCACAAACTGCATTTTGTGGTAGGTTTATTAGTACTACAATCATACTACTAAAGCACTACAACATGCTGATCACAAACCTATGTACCTATGTACATATCTCAGATGGAGTATGTAGAACACCAACAAAAATAAGTAAGGAGGGAGAGGAAAGCAAGGTGGCCTTGAATGGGATTAAAATCCAATGGGGGCGGCAACTGTGAAATGGAGACAGAACGTAAGTGAGTCCCGAAGTCACTCAGGAAGAATTGACAACTTCACTCCATGTCTTATGGAGGAAATCCAAGGCAGATGGAAACATTAACACTTATAATACATATCCATAGTTTGGAAGAGAGGTAAGATTGCAATCAAGAGTGGATATAGGAGATAGCACTCTCTACTCCTAGGGCCACAAAGTCCCAAAAGACAGGACTTCATGGGAAGGGGAAGCGCAGACTAATTAAGATCAACAGGACTTCCTCATGGTCCCAGTTACGCCTTTGGGTTTGTGGACGCTTTCGCCGCAAACAGCAAACTCGAGTGGATGTATCATCTCACCCATGCATTTCAACATCTACAGGAAGTCATTACCAGCAATGATCAATGAATTTCAGCTCACATGCTATAACTATGCAGATGACTCACAAATACCTCTTGAACTGGAAATCCCCAAAGACACTGGAAGCTCAAAATTCTCAGTTGCCTCAGAGTTGTTGATCAGTGGATGACATGGATCCACCTCAAACTAAATTCTTCCAAAATAGAAATACTCACATATGACAACTAGAAAAATGATGAACCATCCTGTACCTGGCCTGACAATCTGGGACCACCTCCTAAGTATCTAAGGAAGTAAGAAACATTGGAATGACAATGGACTCCAAATAATTAATGAATGCCCAAATGGTCAAGTTAACAAGATCAAGCTTCATTATAAAAACTCTGCGATGCATCTTCTCCACCTAGGATTTACACACAAGGTTCAAGCTGCTATCTCTCTGTTACTGTCTAAACTTAATTACGCCAATGACCTCTACCTCGAATCATCTTTATCAACTATGAAGAAACTACAACAAATTCAGAACTCTGCTGCCAGACTACTCCTAGATGTTGAGCTACATGCCCACATCTCCCCTGCCTTGAGGGCCCTACATTGGTTACCGGTTGCCAGAACATCCACCTTCAAGCTGCTTTGTATCACCTACAAAGCAATACATGGAACAGGACCACTATCAGGAATAAAATCACCAAATACATACAACAAAGGAACCTCCACTCAGGATTGGCACCTTGTCTCAAAACCCTAGCATACAAGAAAAAAACATGTGTGGTACATCTTTCTCTATTCAAGCAGGCAAACATTGGAGTTTATTACCGCCAAACATAAGAGCCGCGAATCACTATCTTATCTTCAGAAAACTATTCAAGAGTTGGCTGTTTCCTACATGACCACCACATTCAAACACCAATTTGCAGCATTTGTTTGTGCATGGAAATAAGTATAATTTGACTATATGCATGTATTTAGACATGTGCATTTCTTTGTACAAAAATATATACTACTTATAGTTAAAAAATATATAGATATTTTTAGGTCTGGTTAACAAATGTATATATTACTTATGATTAGTATTTTATGCTTAACATGTACATAAGTCACTGCATATTTTTCACATATGTCAATTGATTAGATGCTTCTCTGTTTATTTTATTTATCCATCACAATATGTAAATATGATCATACCAGTTGTATCTATAAGTGCTTCACTATTGAAATGTTGAGGAAAACATTAAAAAAAGATTAAAAAATTATAAACATACTAAAAAAAATCTTTTACATACAGCAACACCTGAAAGTCTGAATTTCTAACTCTCTATCCATACTTGCACATATGGAACTTTATCCAATACAATTGTATATCTCTTTATTATTTTCCTTATACATGCATACCCTTTCTATGTAGTTATGCGTCTATATATTTACTATTTTACTCCAACTGATGAAAGAAAGAAAAACAAAAAGCAGCCAACTCCCTCCAATGCACTACTCTATGTCTCATACTATAATTCTCTCAATATATCCTCTTCCTCCACTCTGCGACTCATCCCAAACCTCATTCTTTGACTACGATCTCTCTCAGATCCTTTCTTGACTCTTCTCTCCTCTATCCTTCTTTGACTCACCTCCAACCTCATTTTACTACTATGATCTTCCTAATAACCCTTTCTAGACTCTTCCCTCCTTTATCCCTATTTTGACTCATCCCAAACCTCATCTAACTAATATGAACTCCCAAATAACACTATCTGGACTCTTCCCTCCTCAATCCCTCCTTTATCCTATTCAGTCAAACTAACAGACTGGCATGTCCACCACTCAAATTAACAACTTATATGTAAATATATGTCCCACTTAATAATATATAACTCCCTGCCTTAAGGCTCAATAGTCCTTGCTTAGGGGACACCTACATATATTGTTATGGGAAGTGTGGACTTTGCCATTGGTTAAAATAGCAAAGTCGAACTAGCATTTTAAAACTTCTCCTTCTGGCTGCAGTTGCATGCTGGGAGCCATTTTCTAGTTTGTCACATTCAGGGTGGCACAATCAGTATTTTAAAAAGATTCACTTAAAATAACTTTAACAAACATCAGCACAACTCAAGCACATTTCCAACTGTGAAACTAAACAAATGTAACCATAGAATCATAGTGGTTAACTACTTACCAAAACCCTGAACCCCTAACACACTAGCCTTAAACCTTTACTTTTAACCCATCACATTATAATTTAACTCACTTACCCTTAATACCGCTGCCACATATCCTCATATCTATATCCCAAACACATAAACCTATACCCGACCCTTAACCATGTACCCTTCACCCTATACCAAATCCCATACATTTTGAAATAAGCAAAAGCCTATACCGTAAATGCGTGACAATAAAAATGTAACCCTGCATTTCAACACCACACCACTAACCACTATATTATATACACTTGACCCCATTATTTAACCCTTTCACCCTATACCCCAACTCCTAAATCTTTACCCAAAACCCTTAACACATAACTCTTAACTCTATACCCGAACCCCTAACCCTTAAATGTTAAAGCCACATATCCTCATATCTATATTCCAAACACATAAACCTTTACCCACCCCTTAACCATGTACCCTTCACCCTATTCCAAATCCCATACATTTTGAAATAAGCAAAAGCCTATACCCTAAATGCTTAACAATACAAATGTAACCCTGTATTTCAACACCACACCACTAACCCCTATATTATATACACTTGACCCCATTATTTAACCCTTTCACCCTTCACCCTACACCCCAACTCCTAAATCTTTACCAAAGACCCTTAACACATAACTCTTAACTCTATACCCAAACCCCCAACCCTTAAATGTTAATGTGTAGCCCAGTAGCCCTGTACACTATACACTATGCCACAAAAACCTTAACTCTTAACCTCAAACCCCACAACCTAAAGCCCATACCCTTAACTCTATACCTGAAACTCTTAACTCTATACACAAAACAATCAATCCTATACTTTTAGCCCCATATACCTACCCCAGCCTCTGACTCCATAACCTCAACCGCTATACCTTATACCCTTAACCCCTAACCCTTAAACCCTTCACCCCTTCATCCATTTCCCACCATCTTTACTTCAGTATATTTTGGGAACAAACACTTTGGTTTTTTGAAACATTGATTCTTTAGAAATGACAATTGGGAAGTGTTTTTAGATGTGTTATTTTTTAAGTTTTAAGGCAATCAGCAAGGATGTGTAATTGTCCTTGACAAAAAAATGAGGAGGTTTCCTATTAATGTTGCAAGTGTAGCTTCTCCATGTTAAAATATCTTGACTGCTCCATATACTTCAACTTGCAGTGAACTTCTCTTTCTAAAACCTTTCTGATGCACGTGACGTATGGGATAGGCCAATGGTTGCTTAACAACATGAAGCCCTCAGTGTGTTTCTGCAGTGGAGGAAAGTAGTATTGCTGTGTTTTAGGGTAACAGGGACAATGACCTACATAAAATGGAGTCCTGAGTTTTGTAACGGATGCAGCTAACAGGAAAGTTCTTTGTTGCATGATGGTTTACAGGGCTTAACTCATCATATGGATGCTCTGATTTTTTTTAGTAGCTTCACCACTTCATTTTCACCAATGCGTTGTAAGGTTGGTAAGGATACATGTAAAACCAGTGAGCAAATGTTGTACAGCTGCCTGTATGGTGTTTCATGTTCTTTATGGCTGCCTGCTATTTTACTCTTTTGAATTAAAGAATGACATTTGGTGCTTGCAGTACGGATGACTCCCACATGGGAAGTTTTTCTGGGCTGGTCATTTTGCATGCTATGCTCAATGCTTCCTTTCATGAGTTTGTAACTCAATATTTACAAATGCAATGGTATTGGTTCTTGCACTTTAGCCTCTTTATCATGCTTCTTCCATGTATTTTAAACTTTGCATTATCTGTGTCAGCAGTTGGCTGGCATTCTAAATGCTAACTTGAATAGTTCCGATTTTTTAACTGAGTTGTCACATTACATATATGAAAATGAAATCTCCATGGACAGCACAGACTCCAAAGATGCTCTTAAAAGCTAAGTTTACTTCTTAGCTTTCAGTAACAACCAGCAGGGCAGCCAGGGGAAAAAGAACTGCCCACAATTTCAAAACAAAGCATTCCACATTCCTACATCGTGAAGTCGCGAGCACTCCACATTCCCTGGCATCAGACAAAGTCTGCTGCAAATGTAGGAAAAAGGGGCAAAAAGGAATAAGGAAATTAAACCATCGAAGAGTGTTAACACAGTTGTGAATGTGTTTGATATGTGTAATCAAACTGATTTGGATTTGGATGTTCATGGTGGGGGAAGAGCAACAATGTGTAAATGCGCCCACAAAGGAAGGAGGAGAAGTCTCACTGGTAAGTTGGACCATCATTAATAAGCCACATTGCAATGTAGATGTCAATGGTATCAGCGTCAACATGATGGCAGATTTTGGGTCATTATTCACGTTTATTGGTGTGAAAGAATGGAAATAATTGGGGAAGGTGGATTTAAGGAAGTCTAAGGTGAAGCCTGTTGCATATTGAAGGCAAACCCATTGAGGTGGTTGGTGAATTTGATGCTCAACTGAACTTCGAAGAGAGTGCGGTGGAAGGCACAATGTATTTGACTGCAGGAAGGCTCAGGTTTATTAGATTGGTTAGATCAGAGAAACCTGGGAATCATGTTGGATCCCATCCTCGTTGCCACTGAAAAGCGCAATATTTAAGGACAAAGCAGACTCCAATGATGCTTTTAATAGGTAAGTTTACTTCTTAGCTTTCAGTAACAACTACCAGGGCAGCCAGAGGAATACCAACTGCCCACAATTTCAAAACAAAGCATTCCACATTCCTACATCATGAAGTTGCGAGCACTTCACGTTCAATTCTACATTCTTCATTCCATCCCAAGCCTCTCAGGTAAAACCCAACATTATACCTGTGATCCCTGGTGTTGGATGATTAACACTGAGAAGTGAACTCTTTTGAGTGTTTTCAAACTCAGTTGGAGGGCTTCCATGGATGCTGGTTCACAAAAATGCCTGGGTGGCGGAAGTGTTATCACATGCCCTTTGACCCTGATCACATAAAAAATAACTGATGTCTTCTGACCTTTGATCGAGGTGGCATTAACTAAAGTGAAATAAAAAACCTGCTATAAATATTTATTGTACATTTTTCTATTCAGTCAAACTGTAAAATTACCGATGACCCTGAAACTGTGATATACAGAGAAAACATCAAGGGGCAGCTTTACTAATGTTTCAGGCAGCACAGAAACCAAAGTTACTCTGCTGCCTTTCGTGAAAGAGAGAGAGCAGGACACCACCATATCTACTAAGATGTGGTGCTGTTTTCCAACCTCCTTGCGCTGCCCCACTTTAGGCTGCCATGCACTAATGCTCACCCCGTAGTACAAGGGTGTGTGCTTTTCTTCAAGTATAGATTTTGTAATGGAAGGGAACCCTTCTAGTATAAAAAGTATGCTTTCATATTTTTTGTACTTTGTATTTGTAGCGCACATGCAGAGTTGGAAAAATGTGGAGAGTAGTTGCATGGGAACACTCATGTACCACCCATGGTACGACCACTTGATACAATGCTGTGCAAAGTAGTTCAAAGCAGTGCACAGAGCCATCTATTTTTCCTTACTTTATTCAACTTTCCAAAGCAAATCATGATTTGTATTGGAAGTAAACCCCCCCCCCAACAACATGACCAGGTTTTTCTTACAAAAGTAACGCAACCTCAGTGCAAAGTGTCAGTAAATCTAGCCCAAGTTTAAGGTGAAATGGTGTTCCCAGCAGATACTATAATTTTTGTGGTGCCATTATGGTCTTCATTGGAATTAAATTGCTAGTCTTAATGAGAGCCTTAGTGCCATTTTTAGATGAGCATGCAGGCACCACAGCTCGTACAATAATTATGAGGCTTTTTTTACACATATGCACCGATTTCATTGTTATCTTTAGTTGCAATACACTTCAGTCTTTTATTGCAATTGAAACTTCATGTTTGCTCAATATTATACAGATTCAAGGGCATCATTCATTGTACAATTTTGAAGGGGTTAGAAAACTGCACATTCAATGACATTAATTTTGTTTCTAAAAAGGTCTTCCCTTTATCCTCATAGTGGTATTCCAGAGGGAGCTCAGTGAAGGGAACAGTGCACATTTTCCCTCAGACTTTCCATGACTCTTTTAGCAAAGGCCAGGACAGATATGTGCAGAAAGTATGTTTTGTATGAAAAAACTGAGCAAACATGTTAAAAAAAAAGAAATACAAGTGTAATCTGAAATATATGTATTCAGTGTGGCAGAGCAGCAAATCAAAAAAAAATCTGGTTTTGTCCTGAAGGCAGTCTAGGGGTCGCAGCTGCGAAACTTGGCAAACATTATATGACTTCTATGATTTTGTTTGCTGCATACTACAAAATTAATTGCCTCAAGTTGCCTTGCTGTACTTCAACATACATCTCCATGTTATAGTGAATCAAAAAAGAGACAGAAAGCAAAGAAAAAGAAAAAAATGGGAATCACCATGAAGAACAGCTATTATGTTTTGACTGATCTCCTGAAACTTATAATGTGGTCTTGGTTTTAATATACTCTGATTGAGAGTTCCATACTTTTGGTATTAATACCACAATCTTACAGTCACCTCTCCACTCTAGTTTTGTACATGGGTTTTGCAGCATTACCTGACTCAGTGAGGTGGGCCGGTGCCATAGGAATTTACCCCATGAGTAATTTTGGGCACTACTGCTAAAGCATTTGAAAGCCAGAGATGCCTTTTGAAATGTATTACTTCTGGTCAAATGTAGCTAGTAGAGAGTGTCAAGGCTGGCTTTAATGGTATTAAACTTGCCTGTTTATAAGACCAGCCTAGCTGCCATCTAACAGTTTTGTTGTCAAGAGTTCTCAAGAGACTCCTGAGATTGATAAATTATCCTGCAGGAGCTGTAAACAGGAAACGTATTAACAGGTCCCTGGCTGCTGATCATGATATTAATTAACAGTGTCGAAGCCTTTCCTAACTGCAGCTCAGGGGATTGTTCTTTAACTTTCAATGTTGTTTTAAAAATGACTCCCACTGAACAACTTGCCGATTGTATGCGATTATTCTGTATCAATCGTGGAGCATCTGACTAACTACTAGAGTGGAATGCGGGCAGGGTAGATACTTTTCTGCAGCCGGATGCCCTAACGCAGGACGTCAGGCTGAAGGAATGTGTGTTCCTATTAACAAGGCTTGCCTACACAGTGATGTGGATATATACCAAAAAAGATTATGAAAGGATGGGCAAATGTCAGGGTTGATCATAAAGATGGGCCTGCTCATAACTTATTCAAAAGGTTAGTATAGGTTTATGGAAAAACAAATGTATAATCATATGGTCTGATAACAATATGCATGCATGTATATGCCTCGAAGGCATAAAAATGATGGACCGTGAAAGTAAATAAATAGTGTAATCAATAAAAAACATGGAATTAGTAAAAAATTAACAGAAAGAATGAGGGACAAAAATTGGTAGAAGAGTGGTACAGGTCCTCTAAACGTCACTCATAATGTATGTGGTGTCATCATTGTGATAGAACCCATAGTTTCAGAAACAATTTTTTCTCTTCGTAGATGGAATAGTGAACTGTCTATGTAGTAAATTGGTCCTGAGGATATTGTCATTCAAGCTCTCAGTGTGTGTGTTCAACTTGAAGACCCAACAACATTCTTTCTCAAGTAGTCTCCTTTCACAGTTTGTTGTGACAGATATGTGTTCAAGGACCACACATTGGTAATCAGATACTGTGTGTTTTCAATGAAATGTGCAGACATGTTGATCATATTCCGGTCACATCTCAGATTGCTGTGATGTTTGCCAATCCTGGTTTTGACCTTATGTGTGGTCATTCCTATGAACCTTAGATGGCAATGGCATGTGACCATATATACTACTCTGGGGGTATTGCAATTCGTAAATTATCTTAGTTTCCACTTGATATTATTGCTGAAATCTATTGTTTTGGTGGTTATGGTCAAATGGCATATGCTACTCCACAGGGATAATGACCCACAACCTTAGGGAGTATTCCTGGTGTCTGTCTATTCCCCATGATTTGTATCAGTGGATGTGTGTGAACTAGTGAGTCCCTCAAACCTCTGCCTCTACTGTGTGAAAACATTGGTTTTGGTAAGTTCAGCGGACCTGTTATGTTCCGTATAGAGGCCCTAATGTAGACCCGTTTATACATGCCCTAAAATGGACGTATTCGTATTTGCCCTAATACGGTCATATTCATACTTGCCCTATTATGGTCAAAGCCGCATATGCCCTATTACGGTCATAACTGTACATGTCCTATTATAGTCATGATTCCTTATATAGGCATGATCTTTCACCTACATTGGTCCTCGCTAGTACACAAACGAGCTCTGTGGGCTGAACGTTATCTCGCCTGTGGTTTTGAATACAGCAGGGTTTTCCCCAAACACAGGCCCACACTGTACTCATCAATTATGCATGACTCTCTAGGAATACACCACCTACAGTATGTATGTACAAAGTTCACCCCTGACGTCTTGCTCAAGTCTAACAAGGCCCAATACAAACCATACGAAGCAACTAGAGTCTTCAGGGTATAAATACACCACACCTTACCCCGGTAAGACAGAGGGAACTGAGACTTCCATGCTGACACACTGACCAGAGACGCTGAGGCTCCTGTGCATGCAGTCGCTCCAGCTGACAGCGGTCTGACACAGCGCTTGCGGGATGTCCAACTCGAGACCAGGACGGGGTCCCACACTCTCTCTATTCAGGTATGGGGGTTCGACTAAATCCTAGAAGGATTCTTGGCTCTTAGGCTTTTAGACCTACACATATGCTAGGTACACTCAGGTACATCTAGTTAGGCATCGTAGGAGTACGCGCACTTTTCATAATGCTTTTATATTCATGTATGTATTCATGATTATTGCAATATGGTAGAACTGTTCTATCCATTCACTTTTATCGTACTGCTGATAATATATCTCTGCTATTGTCTGCTGGTTGCCGCAGCACATATATTTTACACTAGAATAACAACTGTTCAATAAATACTTATTGAAACGCCCAGACTGTTTATTCTGTGTAACTCTCTGAGACAAACCGAATAAGTAAGCACGAGTGACTGAGCGAAAAGTAGTACATTGTTTCCACGATTCTGAGGGATCAGGGTTGTCATGGTCTAAGGTTGCCAGAAACTAATCTTTCCTGCTAAGAGGAGATTCTAGTGGCACTGTGAGCTAGCTAATGCAAATCAGGCTAACATAGGCAGTGGGGGTGCACAGAGTCAGTCTAACACCAAGCCCACAGTTTATGTTATCCAAACGCGCAGGTCCTGCATGGGTACTATAGGAACTACACGACATGGCGCCGCCAATGTTGGTTGGGTACTTATTTAACAGTAGAATCTGAGTAGTTCAGTCGTGCTATTCTCAGAGAACCTACTCACAAAACCCCAGAGACGTCTGTAGTGGGTGGGCACAAACTCCGCCACAGCTGAGTAGTACGAGAATACTATTTATTGGCTGTTGGTTAATCAAGCTTGAAGGATATTTAGTTCCTAAATTGTGCATAACACCTTATCTTAGTTCCCTTGGAACACTTCTTCCTCTAAACATGTCTGATACCGAGACAGGGGAAGAAAGAGTTGACCTGAATTTCTTAACAGGAGAAGAAGATCCTGAGGATGCAATACAGATTGCACCAAAATTCAGAAGGACAGTCACCATAAGACTATTAGAAAATGGCTTACCAGCCAAGGGCGGCATGGTAGTTTTCGTGATTGAGGCACACAAATCAAACAAAACAGAGGTGTTCTATTCATGGGTTACATTCCCAGCAGCAAATGCCATAACAAAGACATTTCACTATTATATAAAAGGAGATGCACCAGAGGAATACTGTCCATTCGATGACATAGAAATTCCACTCACTTACCAGGAACATCATTACTGGTTTAATGGTGCCCTACCCCACTTAAGAGCAAGAGTAAGATTAGGCCCGCTCGGAGGAGACGGGGCCACATGGCTGATACTAGCGGCTTACACACCGCATCCTGACATTGGAACAATGCCACAGCCAGAATTTCTCATACAACACAGAGTTTTAATCAAAATCTACAGAAACCTAACACAATTTGTCATGAGGACTTTAACAATCCAACCTACACCAGCAGGTGCAGCAAACAGCACTCCGACTCAGGGTACAGGAAATAAAATTACTCCTCAAACATTACACGCAGTAATGGGCAAAATGCCCGCAAAATGCGAACAAATACCATTCTGGATAGCTCAGAAAATAACTCAGCTTGAGGCAGTATTCCCGAATACTACCACCTATGACAAACACAGAATACTAACAATCTGCTTGCCCATGGGGATCACACCACAAGTAGAGGATTGCACCTCTTGGGGTTCAGTCTTTGCGGCCATATATACCAGAACACATGGTATCCCGTCCTTAGCAGTAGTACCTGACGTATTGAGACAGATACAAAATGAGTACGGAGCAGAACCTGCCCTTAGCTTAGGGATGAAGTTACAAAATACCTTTGACCAGGTATCAGCCATAATACTAGCTAACATTAAGGGGGAAGCAGCTTCAGTGGCGATCCGCCAACGCCTAAGGGAGTTCAGTCCAGTAGATCAACAACACAAACTACCCAAAATAATTGAAACTGCATATGCAGAACTAGGCAGAGACAGTCTAGGTGGGAAGGCATTAAAACCACAACTGGTGGGCAGTCCTGAAAAGGACACTACAAAGCAGACACCTACTTCTTCTAAAAAGAAGTGGGAAAATAAAAAACAACAAAAGTCTAAAGACAACAGATCTCAATCCAGAGGTAGGTCTCCTCAACAGGAGCCCTCTGAAAGGAGGTATAACCTCAGGAATAGGGACAATATTAAAAAACCTGACAGGTATCAGGATACTGATACTCGTTCCTCTCATTCCTTTCAGGGTTCATCAAAAAACTCCGAGAGGGAAGGACGGTCAGAACACAGACAAGAGGAGCGTACAAAGTCCAGAGACACGCAACGCGCTGCGGACTACGCACCTAAAAAAGAAGATAAACAAAAACAGAAACCTCAGTTCAAAGAGAAGAAGGTAGCAGGTCTCAAGATCAGACATGCCCAGAATTCTGAGGACACAGCTTCTGAACGGGGAATGGGCTCTGACGATGCTAGACAGCGCGGCAGAAGTAACAATAGCTTGCCAGAACCTGAAGGAATTTCTGGTGACAGCAGAGTTGAGTGAGTATATCACGGTGGAAACACCTGATACTCAGGTAAGTGTCCCACATAAGTTACATGAGATAACACTCCGGATGGAGGGGGACAAGCCCAGGAAAGTTAAAGGTCTATTTTGGAAAAATCTGTTATCTGGATATGACATCCTATTAGCAGAGCAAGACTGGCCGCCAGCATTCGTCATGGAGTGCCCTAGGGGAGAAACTATAATTTTTCCAGCCTTTTCCGACCTCGTTCCCATACATTTAAAACATGCATGTGCGCAGGAGTGGGCGGTTCCCCTAGCTCCAGCATTGTACAAAAATCATGTTGGTTGGGATGAGGATTCAACCCGCCACGTGATCCCATTAAAAGTTTCCCCAAATGCTCAAAGGCAATACCCTATAAAGCAGGAAGCTAAAAAACAAGTCAGGGAGATCCTAGATCAACTAGAATACCAGGGGTGATTGAAAATTGCACTTTACCTATGAACAATCCTTTGTTTCCCGTAATGAAACCTGACAACACATATCGTTTAGTTTTGGATTACAGACATTTAAACACTTGCACAAAGACATTTGCAGTTCAAAATGCACACAGTGCCGCATTAATGAATAACATTGTGCGCAAAAATACAAAACAACGCTTGATATCTCAAATGGATTTTTCTGCCAAAATATAGCGCCTGAAAGCAGGTATCTGACCGCATTCAGTGCGTTAGGGTCCCAGCAACAATTTTGTCGACTAGCCCAAGGGTATAAAAATAGCCCCGGGGTATTTTCAGCACGAGTAACAGAGTTACTCCAAAATTTGGATGAAGAAGCATTGTCCTATGTGGATGACATTTATCTGATGGACGATGACTTACCGAGGCACTTGACCAGGGTGAGCACCATTATTATGGGATTCGCCTCTGAGGGCTATAAATTTAATTTCAAAAAATCAAAAATTGCCCACCTCAATGTCCTGTTCTTAGGATATGAGCTGTCAAGTGAAGGAAAAGCCTAGCAGCTAACTTTTAGAAAAGTGTGCGCTGCTCCAACCTCCAAAATCATTAAAGAATTTACAATAAATTCTGGGATTCCTAAATTTTGGTCGAACATACATTTTGGATTACGCAGAAAGAGTAAAACCTTTCTACGAATTAATAAAACCTGATTTTTCAGTCAGACAATGGACACAGGAACATACAAACATCCTACCTTCACTACAGGAAGACTTGATAGCTTCAAAACACTACAAACACGCATAAACGTACGCAACTTAGTGATCCGAGTAATAGCGGGTCAATGGGGGTACACTTATTTGACTTTCAATGAAGGCGAAACAGTACCGATCGCATACAAATCACACCTGTACACAAACGCAGAGATGCGTTTCACTTCAACAGAAAAAATCCTGACAGCAGTGCAGACCGCTGTAGCAAGAGAGAGAGCTCTGGCTCAGGGTAAACGCATAATTGTCGTGACCCCAGTACCAGCTTTAGAAGCTGTTACAAAAGCGAGCATTCCAAATGCGAAAGCCTTACATCCCAGAAGGGTACAATGGGCTAGCAGGCACATGCATCAACGGTTTTTGCAAGCGCAAACGGTGCGATTCGCAAAAATGGGCCGTTTGCGCCCGCAAAAAGGCATTTTGCGATGCATTAAAGTGTTAGGCACTCGCAATTTAAGAAATCGCAATTTATTGCGATTTATTAAATTGCAATTGCATTTAAGGAATTGCAATTTGCGATTCCTTAAATGCAATGCTAGAAGCACTTAGAAATAGCGAATTCGCTATTTGGGGCCGCAAAATACAGAGAAATTACTCTGGTCTGCATTTTGCAAAAACCTTGAAAAATGCACTAAAGTGCATTTTTCAAGGTTTCAGGTTACACACACACATGCCCTTGGGGCATGTGTGTGCACAACATGGGTGCACATCACAATTTCAGGGGTGCAACAGGGTGTCGTTTTGACACCTTTGCACCCTTGAAATTGAATGCGCAATTTGCGAGTACCTATTGGTACTCGCAAATTGCGCATGCAATTTCCCATTCATTCCTATGGGCGGAAGCCATTCCTTAATTGCGACTCGCAATTTGCGAGTCGCAATTAAGGAATGTTTAGAAATCGCTATTTTAATAGCGATTTCTACATGCATAGGCTTTTGAGAGTCCCTTATTGCGATTCCTTAATAATCGCAATTAAGGAATCGCAAAAGCATTTCTTGATGCATGTAACCGAAAATTCTCTTACTGCAACGGATGTTGAATACAGATTTGATCCAAGTTTAAAAACACAAGCATTTATGCAATACGAACAAGAATATCCTCTACCAAATGAAATTTTGCCTCTAGATCAGTATGAATATATTATTTACACTGACGGATCTGCTCAACCGGCCATAGGGAGTAAGCAAGCTTACAGCGATGGAAAGTTCCATCCTAGTTGCACTAAAACGCAATCTCTAGGAGACTGCACGGCTCAGTTGGCAGAGTTAAAAGCACTAATACTGGCACTAGTAAATACGGACCACGAATTCCAAACACTAATTGTGTGTGATTTCTTTTACTGTGTACAGTCGTACAATGAGTATTTACATCATTGGGAACAAAACGGGTTTAAAGACGCAAAAGGTGGCACAATTAAGCATAAAATGCTTTGGGAACAGGTAGTGGAGTTGAGAAACGAACTACCAAGGGCTCACGTGATACATACACTGAGTCATCAGCATGATGGCGTTCACGTTGAAGGGAATTCATTGGCTGATGAAGCCGCAAAGAGGGCTGTTCTCACAGGCTTCCGTAGCTGCAGTTACTTGTTCAAAAACGAGAATAGACGGCGAGATTATGGTAGCTGTCCATGCTTCGCGCAAAGGCAGCACAGCAGTATCAAAGAAATTTCCACTCAAGTACTCCTACAAGTTAGATGCACAAAACATTCCATATGCTCAGATTCCTGGAGTGGGGGATAGAGTAATACCAAATATGGATCGTAGGCAAGGCTTAATTCTAGCAGCACACAAGGGTTTGGGTTCTGCGCATACAGGCGTCACAGCGACTATTTCTTTACTGAAACAGCGCTACTGGTGGCCAGGGTTAACAAAGCAGACCATAGACTGTGTCTTAAAGTGCGACATCTGCCAGCAGATGAAAGGCTCCACCGTAGCACGCCCAGCGCAGACACCATTATTAAAATCAGACAAATCTCTCGCATGTGTGTATTTGGACCACTGCGGACCCCTACAATCTGATGGGGCCAAGAAATATATCATGGTTGCAGTGGATTCCTGCTCTAGATTCCTATGGGTTTGGCCTCAGCGCTCAGCTGAAGCTCGAACTGTTATAAGAGATTTGCGAGTCTTTATCGGCACATACGCAGTTGGCACGTTACATTCTGACCATGGCCCGGCGTTTAGCTCTCGGGCTTACAAAGAGGCCATGGAAGGAATGGGCGTAGCATTGCGGTACTCCTCTCCATACCATCATGAGGGAAATTCTGTTGTGGAGAGGAAAAACCGGGACTTAAAGCAATCTTTAACAGCTAGGGTATTAGGCAAAGGCGGTAGATGGGTCGATCACCTTTATGGGGTCCAACGAGCATTAAACAATCAGCCAAGAAGCTCTCTAGGGGTGTCACTCTTTACGAGGTCCTATTTGGGACAAGAATGTGGGTACCTGATCTTGACTGTGAAGGCACAGTGGCGGATGAGAAACCATTTGATATCCATGATCGTTTGGCTGTTTTACAGGATCTAAATGAATCCAGGACACAACAAAGCAACATCCATTTAAAGCAGACTGCCACTGAGGGAGTCAAGGCAGTAACGGCAAGACCTGTCTGGATCCCAAAAGTCGGGGATCTGGTCAGAGAGAAGATTGCAGACAAGAAAGAATTTGGGCCATCCTACAGAAAGCCTGTACCGGTCCTAGCAATCCAAGGCACAAGTACAGTACTTCTGCCACCTCTTGCCGGGAAAAAGGAGAAAAGATTTGTCTCAATTGACTTAATCAAACCACACTATGTGGCCGATACTAAACAGTAGGCCTCATGGACTCCACAGTAGCAGGCGCCCTCCTCTCGCTACAATCCAAGAAGTTCAAACAGAAAGACTCATCACGTTTGAAGAGCCACCTGTACGGAATGAAGGACTAAGCAACAATGCTATGGAACTTGTTCCACTTCAACAAGAAGAAAATCAACTTAACAACCAAGTTGCAATAAGACCGACTACAGACTTCTACGTCAACATTCCTCGTCAAGAGCAAAATCCAATTTCAACAAATCCCGATGCAATTCCAACAATTGATCGACCTGCTTCTGGCTATTTCATGAACGTTGATACGTTTTCACTGGATCCAAGCGAGCCGGAAACGACGCCAGCCAAAAAATCACACAAACAGAAACTCATTGACTTTTTGAACTTTTTTAGAAAGACTTACCTGGTGTCACCTTGGCTAGAACTATTGTATATCACTGGGATTCTATTTTTTCTTTTCTGGCTAGGTTTAATTATAACTTTTAGTATGCTTATTAATGGACGATATCTCCAGCAGAGCTCTACAGCCCAAAGAGTCAATTTGATTTTAAAACCACACCAGTCTTCACATCGTGAACCAAGAGACTTGTCTTCAGTGAACATTACAGCAGTTCCTATACCGGACGGTATAGTATGGCACAAGATTGATTTTGATATATTCGGTCCGACTGAACTTTTAAAGCTTAAACATGTATTTAAAATTTCTTTAAGTGATATCATTACCTCCAGTACATTTTCTGATGATTGGGACACTGAAACTGTAAATGCTATGATGTCTGATTTAGAAAAACTGCAGCATTTCCGAACAATGAAATGTTAGAAGGTACTTCAGACTATGATACATTGTACTGTTACCAACATTATGGTCATCATTTCTTGCACAAATCTATAACACCTAGAAATGTATTTGAATACCACCAGTGGGAACACTGCCCAACACCTCCAAAAGGTAGTTCGCAAACCTTTGCACAGAAATTCACATACTTTTCAGGGTTTAATACATCAGACCCAAAGTCATTTTATTACAATGTGGCAAAAACATCAGCACAGAAAATTATGTTAACTTTCACCAAACAGATTTACTCAGCTTCCTTTATGGCCCAGCTGTCTACACAGGGTTTCGACCTATGGAAGGACACTATAGATTTAAAATCAATCTGGGGTTCTAGGGACTGGCAAGTCCAGGGAACAGAAGCGCTATTTAGAGCATGCCTCATTCCACAGCAGATTATATTTCTGAATGAAACTGTGCAACAGACATCCTGTCTTGGACTAGCCAAGAGCAAGGAACTGAACTCACCCGGGTTTCCAACACCATCACAGATGGGTGGGGGGCAGAATTCAACTACACAAGGGGTAGGATTAGATGACATTTTCCAGTACAACAGATCAGACCCTGATTGGACGAAATGGCTGATTTGGCCCATTGACACAAACACCTGTCAACAGAGATTTATGAATACAACCGAAGGGTTTAGTATCCATAGGCCAGATACACGCTATGCACAAAGACAACACCCAGGGGTAGTGACATCGTATAGTGTTGGAAAGTTGTGCCTTGATTGGCTAGAGACCTCAACACTCACAGAAGTAAAACATCACTTAACCTTACTCACACCTGATGTAGACCTTAGGGATTTCTCGCTAGGCCCAAGGAAGATACGTCAGAAACGTTTCATATATGCCGGCATTTATGCCTATTATAATGAAAACTGGAAAATATCCCAACAAGAGGCCGCAGAAAGAATACGGGAAATAGACCGTATTAACTTAGAAAAGGCATTAGCTGTAGTGGATAATGGGTTAACAACTTTGACCTCCAGGATTTACTCCTTAGGCAACATTGTGTCTTCGGCAATCGACATATTAGAACAGGATCTGGCCTTGTTACAACACGGGCAATCCCAATTACGTTCTATTATGATGTTAAGCTGGACGCTGCAATCTTTGCGTGCAGGCTATGTGCCCTGGCGTTTTATAAACACCACGTCTCTGTTTTCAGAATACAATCTAACTGATAAACAGACAGAAATGGCACAAAGGGGAGCCAAATATACAATGCTGCGTATTGAGAAACTGGAAAGGTTACCATTCACTGTAGCTGAATCACCATCATCTGAATGGCTAATTCATGGCCAAATCACTCTGCCGGTCACTACGTTTCAGTTTCAATATTGCCTTGAGCAAAGGCAGGCAGGCAAATATGAAAAAATGGGTAAGGGTTACATTAAGGAAACTTGGGAGTTACCATATAGATACCGATGCCGGAATGGGGATCGAGAAGTGTATCTGAGTGGTACAAACTGCAAGAACGCTTTAAGCGGTTCTCTCATGTGTCAGGATATTTCACTACACGGAGCCTGTAGCGGTTCAGTAGCGAACCTATCATGTCACATGACAGGGACCCCAGCGTCCATGATCACACCGGTTTTCCAGCTGCTCTCGAATGGGAGTTACTTGATGCTAAATGATCAGGGTTGCTGTGGGATGCTTCCGGGCGTCGCCTATCTGGTCACTGTTAACTCCAGGGTTACTTGCTGTATGCAAGTATTGTTTCCGCCACTGAACACAGTCAGGGAGGTGCTGCTATGGCCTTCACTGAATGTTTCTTTCATACAATTTGATACTCTGAGCAGACTGCAAGCCATGCTTTTACAGCAAACAGTGTCCTTAACCTCCGCTCGAGAAACCTTTGAACTTCAAGTTGCAAGGACTTCGACTGAGATACAGGCGCTTATACGTACAAACTACCCCTTTCATTTCGTAGAAATGGTGGGACGTATCTTCAATATGTCTGATACGAGCGGTATTATACACCTATTTAAGACCATAGGGTCAGGACTGTTAAGCACCTTTCAGACAGTCCTCGGAGTAATCCCAAATTTTATACACTCCGTATTGGGAAGCGTATTTGGAGGACTCCCGCTTATCCTATTGCTGTTTGCAGGGGTCCTATTTATAATACTACTGCTACGCAATGGTCGGCCCAATTCCTGAGGGAATAGCGAACATGCTCCTGGAACGGAAATACCGTGAACGCATGGTACAACTTCTGGGCATTTCTTGCCTGCGAGAACTCAATGCCTCCTGGTTTCTATCCTTTCGACCAATCTGGGTAGACTGCATCTTACCTGTTCTTCGATGCCTGCTTTGCGGAGAAGAATGCACGTTGGATCTTTGTCTAACATTTCCATCAGATGCGCCTCCGGACACGGATGCAATGCTGGACCCCCTAAAGGCCCATGCTCTGCGTTGTCCCCAGCGTCTTCCGATTCTGATGAACGCATTCCTTGAGAATCCACAGATGCCGTTTGCTCCTGCTGGGTTAGGTGACTCCTCCTCAGGCACCCAGATAACAACTGCCGCACAAGCTGCCGCAGCACCGACTGTTGGCAGTGCTACATACCATCTATGTGCGATTGACGTTCTCTGTGAGGCGTTGGATTTGTCGTCTGCAGTAGCTCACACTGATAATGTTGTGCTTCCCAGCCAGGACACCTAATCTCGAATTGGCTCATCGCGTCCTGGGAAAGAATTTGGCTTCTCCACTCGTTTGCATAATAAACTAGCAAATTTGGAACATTTCCTAAATTGACACTTCCACTTGAGAAAAGCATGGCCTTCTTCCGCTTTGAGTGAAGCAACTTATATAGAGAAACAAAATAGACAATTTTTTGTGGCAATTGGAAATAGCTGAATTCTAACATTTTTGAGAAATTTTTTTAAACAAATTTTAAAACCATGTTTTTACTTGCTTTTAAAATGTTTTAAATTGTCCAGATTTTAAGTATGGTCATTATCATCCTATTCGGAAGTGGAGTGGGTGTTATGTTCCGTATAGAGGCCCTAATGTAGACCCGTTCATACATGCCCTAAAATGAACGTATTCGTATTTGCCCCAATACGGTCATATTCATACTTGCCCTATTATGGTCAAAGCCGCATATGCCCTATTACGGTCATAACTGTACATGTCCTATTATAGTCATGATTCCTTATATAGGCATGATCTTTCACCTACATTGGTCCTCGCTAGTACACAACGAGCTCTGTGGGCTGAACGTTATCTCGCCTGTGGTTTTGAATACAGCAGGGTTTTCCCCAAACACAGGCCCACACTGTACTCATCAATTATGCATGACTCTCTAGGAATACACCACCTGCATAATATGTATGTACAAAGTTCACCCCTGACGTCTTCCTCAAGTCTAACAAGGCCCAATACAAACCATACGAAGCAACTAGAGTCTTCAGGGTATAAATACACCACATCTTACCCCGGTAAGACAGAGGGAACCGAGACTTCTGTGCTGACACACTGTCCAGAGATGCTGAGGCTCCTGTGCATGCAGTCGCTCCAGCTGACAGCGGTCTGACACAGCCCTTGCGGGGTGTCCAACTCGAGACCAGGACGGGGTCCCACACTCTCTCTATTCAGGTATGGGGGTTCGACAAAATCCTAAAAGGATTCTTGGCTCTTAGGCTTTTAGACCTACACATATGCTAGGTACACTCAGGTACATCTAGTTAGGCATCGTAGGAGTACGCGCACTTTTCATAATGCTTTTATATTCATGTATGTATTCATGATTATTGCAATATGGTAGAACTGTTCTATCCATTCACTTTTATCGTACTGCTGATAATATATCTCTGCTATTGTCTGCTGGTTGCCGCAGCACATATATTTTACACTAGAATAACAACTGTTCAATAAATACTTATTGAAACGCCCAGACTGTTTATTCTGTGTAACTCTCTGAGACAAATCAAATAAGTAAGCACGAGTGACTGAGCGAAAAGTAGTACATTGTTTCCACGATTCTGAGGGATCAGGGTTGTCATGGTCTAAGGTTGCCAGAAACGAATCTTTCCCCGATAAGAGGAGATTCTAGTGGCACTGTGAGCTAGCTAATGCAAATCAGGCTAACATACGCGGTGGGGGTGCACAGAGTCAGTCTAACACCAAGCCCACAGTTTATGTTATCCAAACGCGCAGGTCCTGCATGGGTACTATAGGAACTACACGACAGACCACTGTTCTAAATCCTCCTGTTCTTATTGATAATCTTACTGATCTTGTCTGTTGCTATGAATGTTGAAACAGATTAAGCAATCGTCTGTCTTTTTCTGTGGTACATGATATAGAAGAGCATCCCAGTTATTATTATGTGCTCTTTTCAGGGTTTTCTTGACTACTTTCACTGTGTATTTTCTGGCCTTGAGTTTTGCAGCCAAGCTAGTGGCTTGCATCTTGTACACACATGTGTCAGAGCAGTTTCACCTTTTTCTCAAAAATTGACCAAAAGAGGGATTTTCTCTCACATGACGTGGGTGGAAACTGTCGTAAAGTAACAAGCAATTGTGGGTTTCTAATGTGTGGTGGTTTTTAGTTTACCCCCTGCTGCTATGATGTTGAGGTGCAGGGACATCAGTTCTGAATGGCTCATGGAATGGCTGAACTTTAGAAATTTTTTATGTTTGTTTAACCAGTCCACAAAACTGATCGCCTTGGTCTCTCCCCCTTCCCATATGAACAGGATGTTGTCAATGTATCTCTTCCAGATCTTGATGTTATCAAGAAACGGGTTGTTTGAGCATAAAATCTTGTGTGTCTCTAGGTGATGGATGCATAGGCCAGCTTTACTAGGGGCAAAAGTGCTCTGCATGCTCTTCCCGTCTTTCTGTAAAAACAATGATCCTTCGAATTCAAGGAAACTGTGAGTCAGTGCCCATTTGCAGCATTCATTGACCAGAGCCCTTGGAGTGTGGTAATCCAACTTTACTTCAAAGAGCACCTCCTCTACTACTTCCAGTGTTTCAGGTTGTGGAAGGCTGGTATAGACACTTTCTATGTCTAATCCAATCAGTAGGTTGGATCGAAATCTATGTCTTAAAGGGGGCATGTTAGACCTGGTACCATTGGCGTGAGTCTCCCTTCCACTTTTTTCTGATTGCCTCCTCTGTTTTTGATCTGTTTGCTGGTTTTAGATGCTTTGGGCACTGTGCCACTGCTATTCAGTGCCACAGTGCAAGTGCTCCCTATGTTAAATTGATGTATTGATTAGTGACTCCATGATTGGATCATTTGATTTACTTGTCAGACCCTAGTATAGTGCACCAGGTGTGCCCAGGGCTTGTAAATCAAATGCTGCTGGTGGGCTTGCAGCACTGGTTGTGCCACCCACAGAAGCAGCTTGTAAAGTGTGTCTCAGGCCTGCCATTGCAGAGCCTGTGTGCAGTCTCTGACTGCCATGTCGACTTGGCCAGTGCACCCACTTGCCAGTCCCTAAACCTTCCCTTATCTTCATATCAGACACCCCTAAGGTAGGCCCAAGGGCAGGGTGCATTGTAAGCATAAGGTAGGACATGCCCTGGTGTTGAACATTGCAGCTTTGCCACTGGATTCAAGATTGCCTGGCTGATGATGGCTGTTAGCCAGAAACCGGTCTCAGGATGCTTGTTTCCGGTCCAGGGAAGACATGGCTTGGCAGTTCGGGCTGGACTGTTCCCATGAGGCACAGGGTCAGACTGATTTGCATATGGCCATGTCTGAACTGGGGTGGCAGAGTGAGCTAAAGAATGATGATGGATTAAACCCAGATCAGTTGACTGGGGGTGAGTGCTTGCAATGTTCAACACTCCGTCCATCATCCCCTTTGGTTTTGCTATGTTCGCCCTAAGTTGGCAGGGTATGCCCAGACGTGGGTCCCTTGCTCACTTTGCCACTGGATTCAAGATAGCCTGGCTGATGACGGCTGTTAGCCAGAAACCGGTCTCAGGATGCTTGTTTCCGGTCCAGGGAAGACATGGCTTGGCAGTTCGGGCTGGACTGTTCCCATGAGGCACAGGGTCAGACTGATTTGCATATGGCCATGTCTGAACTGGGGTGGCGGAGTGAGCTAAAGAATGATGATGGATTAAACCCAGATCAGTTGACTGGGGGTGAGTGCTTGCAATGTTCAACACTCCGTCCATCATCCCCTTTGGTTTTGCTATGTTCGCCCTAAGTTGGCAGGGTATGCCCAGACGTGGGTCCCTTGCTCACTTTGCCACTGGATTCAAGATAGCCTGGCTGATGACGGCTGTTAGCCAGAAACCGGTCTCAGGATGCTTGTTTCCGGTCCAGGGAAGACATGGCTTGGCAGTTCGGGCTGGACTGTTCCCATGAGGCACAGGGTCAGACTGATTTGCATATGGCATGTCTGAACTGGGGTGGCGGAGTGAGCTAAAGAATGATGATGGATTAAACCCAGATCAGTTGACTGGGGGTGAGTGCTTGCAATGTTCAACACTCCGTCCATCATCCCCTTTGGTTTTACCACTCGGTCTGTGGCAGCCAGTAAGGGTGTTCAAGAGATCCTGGAGCCTGAAAGTATGGCCCAGGAACCTGCCTTAAAGAGAAGAGGTGGGGGGCGCGGGATACCAGCCCCCATTGTTCCCACAGTCCAGGAGGAGGCAGACCTTGAGGGGGATGCCCTGGAACCTACAGGGGAACAAGTTGCTGAACTGTGGGACCTGCCTGAGCTGACCCATTGGCAGCAGGAAGGAGGCCCCTCCAGGGAGGAATTTTGTGCAGAGCAAAGAAAGTGCCCTTCTCTTGAGGGTGTGCGGCAACAGGCCACAGCCCAGGCAGCAGGTGATCAGTCTGGATCACATTGGATCTACTGGGAGAACGACCTCCTGTATAGCGAGCCTAAGGTTGCTGAGCCTGGGTCAGCCCATGTGCTGGTGGTACCCCAGCGCTTCAGAGCCTTCCTACTGGGTTTGGCTCATGATGTACCTTTAGCTGGACATCTGGGGCAGAACAAGACCTTTGAAAGGCTTGTTTCCCACTTTCATTGGCCCCAGATGCGGAAGAGTTCAGACACTCATTGTAGGATATGTCAAACTTGCCAGGCAAGTGGGAAAAGTGGAAGGAAGCACAAGGCTCCTCTCCAACCTTTCCCTGTAGTCAGTACCCCTTTGAACGGGTGGGCATTGACATTGTGGGGCCACTGGACCCCAAGACAGCCATGGGCAACAGGTTTATCCTGGTCTTGGTGGACCATGCTACCCGGTACCCGGAAGCCATCCCGCTCAGGACAGTGACGGCCCCCGTGGTGGGACGTGCACTGATTGGGATTTTCTCCCGTGTGGGGTTCCCCAGAGAGGTGGTGTCAGACCGTGTAACAAACTTCATATCCAACTATATGAAGTCCCTGTGGAAGGAGTGCGGTGTTACTTATAAGTTCACCACTCCTTACCACCCCCAAGGTAATGGGCTGGTTGAGAGATTCAACCGGACCCTCAAAGGCATGATAATGGGTCTTGAGGAACCTATGAGGCGTAAGTGGGACGTCCTCTTGCCATGCCTTCTGTTTGCTTACCGTGAGGTGCCACAGAAGTCCTTAGGGTTCAGTCCCTTTGAACTGCTCTATGGTCACCCAGTAAGAGGACCTTTGAGTCTGGTCAAAGAAGGCTGGGAGCAATCTCCCAGGAAACCTCCCCAGGATGTATACAGTTACATGCTGACCTTCAGGAACCAGACCAGGCGATTCAGGCAACTCGCTGAGGCGAATCTGGAAGCCAGCCAGGAAGAGATGAAGCAGTGGTACGATCAGAATGCCACTCTGATTGAGCTTCAATCTGGACAGAAAGTTTGGGTCATGGCCCCTGTAGAGCCTTGTGCCCTCCAGGACAGGTGGACCGGACCATTTGAGGTGGTGGAGCGCAAGAGTGATGTCACCTACCTGGTGAACTTGCGGTCTCCAAGGAACCCTTTGCGGGTCCTGCATGTTAACCGCCTGAAGCCCCACTTAGAAAGGTCCGAAGTGGGCATGCTCCTAGCGACAGATGATGGAATGGAGGAGGAGACTGAGCCTCTTCCTGACCTCCTGTCTGCAACAGAGCAAGATGGGTCAGTGGATAGGGTCAGCCTCTCTGCCACACTGACCCCTGATCAGCAGCAAGATTGTCACCAACTGTTGTAACAATTCTCTGATTTGTTTTCCCTGATTCCTGGTGTCACTGAGTGGTGCGTCCATGATGTGGACACTGGGGACAGTCCTCCTGTGAAGCACAAGCCTTCTGATCTTTTCCTTCTAATAGGAGATTTTAACTATCGTGCTGAATTACTACAGGACCCGGACACAGATCAGCTAATTACAAATATGAACACCTTGGGACTAGCCCAACTGGTAATAGGGCCCACTCACACCGCTGGTCACACGCTTGACCTACTGTTCACAAATTCCACCGAGGTTAAGGTTGAGCCGCCATCTCCATTATTATGGTCTGATCATGACCTACTAAAATTTGTTATTCCAGCTCACACCATTAAAACTGACCACAGGAATGAACTAATCTGGCGAAGATCATGGCGTAAAGTTACCCTACCTCTTTTTACAACCTATTTTAACTCCACCCAATATAGCCAATATGTCAACATCGACCAGGCAGCAATTTCCTTTGAGAGAAAAATAACTAATACAAAATTGCCTCTCTTACAAGGCTAAAAATTAAATCTAGAGCCGCTCCCTGGTTTACGGAGCAATTGAAGTCAGCAAAGCTCTCCTGTAGGACAGCGGAGCGGAAATGGAGAAAAAGTCAAGATCCGACAGACCGTGAAACATATAAATGTATCCACCGTAATTATATGGAGAACATTAGACAAACAAAAAAAACTATTTCTCCTAAATCGTATCGAGAAGGCAGCAAACTCCAATAAGGAGCTTTATCAAATTTTAAAAGAATTTACAACACCACCTGTTCAAACACAAGTCTCCACTTCACAAGATTGGATTGACTCTCTCTCCAAATTCTTTGACGACAAAATAGTTGCAATCCATAATTCCTTTCCCCCCCAAGATATCATCAACGTCTCAGGAAACCCTCCCATGACAGCTTCAGGCCCCCCCCATATCCTGGACGAATTTGTCCAGTGTAACTCAGAAGAAGTGACCAAAGTCATGCTAAAAATAAAATCTGGTTCACCTACAGACCCCGTGCCACCGAGATTCCTTCCAATCATAGCTCCGGCATTGTTAGATAGCCTCACCGACCTATTTAATAGGTCACTGTCTCAATCCGAGGTTCCAAAAATATGGAAAACCGCCAGAGTTAGGCCAATACTAAAAAAATCCACCGCAGACCCTAAACTCCCTTCTAATTATCGTCCAATCTCGCTGCTCCCTCATTTTGGGAAGATGCTCGAGTCGCTGGTTAATCAACAGCTCGTTGTCCACCTTGAGAGCCAGGGATTATTAGACCCCTCACAATCGGGTTTGAGTGCCGCCCATAGCACCGAAATAGCTCTGGTGGAAGTAACTGATAACATCAGGTTGGCATTGGACAGAGGGCAGTCATCTATTCTCGTCCTGCTAGATCTATCAGCAGCTTTTGACACCATCTCCCACAGCATTCTGGAACGTTGGCTCTGGGAGATTGGTGTCAGGGGGAAGGCCCTACAGTGGCTCAGGAGCTATTTAACAGACCAAACTACGATAGTACAGGTGGGAAACACCGTGTCCTGTAGTAGATCAGTCAGGATGGGAGTGCCGCAGGGCTCTATTTTGAGCCTGACACTTTTTAATCTATACGTGACCCCACTGGCCAAGGTGATCAGATCCTACCGCTTTGATGTTGTATTGTATGCCGATGACACTCAGATCTTGATCACTCTTGGCCCAGATCCAATGGAAACAAAGTCACGTTTTAAAGATTGCATGTCCCACATTGACAGGTGGATGAGTACAAATCACCTTCAATTAAATGGAGGTAAAACCGAGATCATGCTCTATGGCAATGCTCATGAGCATTGGTCACATGATTGGTGGCCTCCAAGTCTCGGCCCCTGCCCAACTCCTACACAGACGGTACGGAACTTAGGATTTCAAATGGACAATAAATTATCAATGAAAAATCAGATCAATAAGATTATTAGCTCCTGTTTTGGCATCATGCGCAATCTACGCAAAGTTTTTAAATGGATTCCGATGGAGGCCAGAAAACCTTTAGTCCAGGGACTGATCATCAACCGCATGGACTACGGAAATGCCTTGTTGGCATCAATAAATGAAGACCTTCTTTCAAGGCTGCAGGTTCTGCAGAATACTGCAGCCAGGTTAGTACTTAATGTTCCGCCAAGATCCCCGTCGGCACCCAACTTGAAACTCTTGCATTGGTTGCCTGTCAGAAAACGAATACGTTTTAAGATTCTCTGCTTAACGCACAAAAATATGTACGGAAGAGGTCCGGGCTATTGGGCCAAAAGTTAAGTTGGTACCAACCCTGCAGAACTTTGAGATCTAGTAATGAATCACTTCTCGCATCTCTCAAAATTCGCACCACCAAAAGCGGAGGGAGATCCTTCTCCTTCCTTGCTCCGGCTTTTTGGAAGAAACTGCCCCTATACCTACGCGTCATCAATGATCATAATTGTTTTCGCAGGAAGTTAAAGACATGGCTGTTTGACATCTAATTGCATTAAACCAAGCTGTCCTTTTGAGTTGTCCGCTAGCGCCATGAGACTTTCGAGTGATATGTGCGCTAAATAAATATCCCATGATTTGATTTGATTACAGAGTGACTGACAAGGTCAGAGCTTACATCAAGGAGGAAGTCTCCAAGATGTTTGCCTTAGGGGTGATTGAGTCCTCTCACAGTCCTTGGGCCAGCCCAGTGGTCTTGGTCCCAAAGGCTGCCGCGCCTGGTGCCACACCCGAACTCCGGTTCTGTGTGGACTACTGAGGACTCAATTCAGTCACCAGGACTGACGCGCACCCCATCCCCAGAGCTGATGAGCTCATTGATCAGTTAGGGGCTGCACGGTACCTCAGCATGTTTGATTTAACATCTGGGTACTGGCAGATCGCCTTAACTGATGGGGCCAAAGAGAGGTCAGCATTCTCCACACCAGATGGGCACTACCAATTCCGGGTTATGCCCTTTGGGATGAAGAATGCCCCTGCCACCTTTCAGAGGTTGGTCAACCAGGTGTTGGCTGGACTGGAGGATTTCAGTGCCGCCTACCTGGATGACATTGCAGTGTTCAGCGCCAGTTGGGAAGAACATCTGCGCCACCTCTGGGAAGTGTTGATGGCACTGCGAAAGGCAGGCCTCACGATCAAGGCGAGTAAGTGCCATATTGGGCAGGGTTCCGTGGTGTACTTGGGGCACCAGGTAGGGAGCGGCCAGGTGGCGCCCCTACAACTCAAGATTGATACCATCCTGGCATGGGAACCCCCAAAGACTCAGACACAGGTGAGAGCCTTTTAGGACTCACGGGTACTACAGGAGGTTTGTCAAGGGGTATGGCAACATTGTTGCACCCTTGACTGAGCTGACTTCCAGGAAGCAGCCCAAGAAAGTGAACTGGACTGACACCTGTCAGAAGGCTTTTGACGCCTGAAGACTGCCATGTGCACAGCACCCGTGCTTCAGGCGCCCAACTTCTCAAAGGAATTCATTGTTCAAACAGACGCTTCAGAGCATGGTGTGGGGGCTGTTCTATCACAGATTAATGAGGAGGGCCTAGACCAACCTGTAGCCTTCATCAGTAGGAGGTTACTTCCACGGGAACAGAGGTGGAGTGCAATTGAGCGTGAGGCATTTGCTGTGGTCTGGGCACTGAAGAAGTTGAGACCATACCTGTTTGGGACTCACTTCCGGGTTCAGACAGACGACAGGCCCCTCAGATGGCTGATGCAGATGAGGGGTGAGAACCCAAAATAGTTGAGGTGGTCCATTTCCCTACAGGGGATGGACTTTACGGTGGAACACCGCCCTGGTACAGAACACGCCAATGCTGATGGTCTGTCCAGATTTTTCCGCCTTAGTGATGAGAACTCCCAAGGGGAAGGGTAGTTCTCCCCACATTTCAGCTGTAGGGGACACGTGTTAGACCTGGTACCATTGGCGTGAGTCTCCCTTCCACTTTTTTCTGATTGCCTCCTCTGATTGCCTCCTCTGTTTTTGATCTGTTTGCTGGTTTTAGATGCTGTGGGCACTGTGCCACTGCTATTCAGTGCCACAGTGCAAGTGCTCCCTATGTTAAATTGATGTATTGATTAGTGACTCCATGATTGGATCATTTGATTTACTTGTCAGACCCTAGTATAGTGCACCAGGTGTGCCCAGGGCTTGTAAATCAAATGCTGCTGGTGGGCTTGCAGCACTGGTTGTGCCACCCACAGAAGCAGCTTGTAAAGTGTGTCTCAGGCCTGCCATTGCAGAGCCTGTGTGCAGTCTGTGACTGCCATGTCGACTTGGCCAGTCCACCCACTTGCCAGTCCCTAAACCTTCCCTTATCTTCATATCAGACACCCCTTAGGTAGGCCCAAAGGCAGGGTGCATTGTAAGCATAAGGTAGGACATGCCCTGGTGTGTGTGGCATGCCCTAATAGTGAATTACAGCCATTTTCGTTTTTCACTATTGCAAGGCTACCTGTTCCCCATAGGCCAGAATGGGCAGTTTGATTATAACATCTCATAATCCTAACTGACCCAGGGAACATGGTAGAAAAACGAATTTAGTATGCCTGAACTCAGAATGATAAAATACATCTTTAGTAAAGTTGGTTTTAACATTCTGTGTTTGAAAATGCCACTTTTAGAAAGTAGGTATTTTCTTGCCTAACTGTCCAAGCCTGCCTCTGCTAGGTTGTGTATTGTGTGTCTGGCTTTGTGAGTGACAGGGGCAGGGGGATTCCAGGAGGCAGGGTGAGTCAGCACAGGCCTGAATAGAGATCTTCATGTAGATGGGTGGGAGGAGTTGCACCTGGGACCTGAATAGGGCTGTGCCTTCCCTCCACAATGCTGGCTCCACCTCCTGTGGTGTGTCTGATGTCCCTGGCCCACACTGTCAAAGGAAAGAAGGATTCCTGTAAACAAAGTGCTCCAGGACTACACAGAACTGGTTTGGACCAGGTAAAGGCCCCTCTGCCCTCAGAGGACAAAGGATTTAGGAGTATAAATATTGGGGCCCTGACCCCAGAATTTTAGATCACTTCTGGAACAACAAGACGAACCTCTGCCAAGGAGAAGAACCAAAGGAAGCTGTAGGAGTTGGACTGCCCCCTGCCAGTGTGCTGTGTTGCTGGGTTGGCCTACAGTGGTGTCTTCAGTGCCAAGGAGAGGAGAAGGAACTTTTAAAGAACTTTCATCATCTTGCAGAATATTACTCCAAGGGCTTGAACTTGTGCTTGCCTCCTGCTGAAGTATCAGGGACAAAAGACTTCACCACCAGCTCCCCTCTGAATTCCCTTGCTGGGAATTCTGTCTGCAGAAGCCTGCGTGTTGCTGGGAGCTGGAAGCGTGACTCAACGAGAAGAAGCGTGTCGCAGTCACAGCTGTTGCCGTCACATCGCCTGAGAAGCGTGTCGCCGCCGCAGAGGTCGCCGCCGCATCACCAGAGAAGCGAGCCTTCGTCAAAGCTGTCACCCGACGCATCACCAGAGAAGCGTGTCGCCGCCGCAGAGGTCGCCGGTGCATCACCGGAGAAGCGTGTCCCAGGGCCTGTCGCGGCTCCAAAGTTACAGAGTCGCCGCACGGCCGCCGGGCGTGCACGCATCGTCTTCCCGTCGTCGCATCAAGGGCGCCATCTTATCGCATCGCACCGGATCGTCGCATCGCATCGAAGCGCCATCTTGCCGCATCGCAACCGGAACGCAGTCCGAGAATCTACGCATCACCTCCTCTCCGGTAAGGACAGAGACGCATCCCCTACTCTGCGCAAGCATTGAGGCGCGACGCATCATCTCCCCCGAAGCAAGGAACCGACGCATCTCCATCCCTGCGAACCTTTTGTTTGTTTTGCGTTACGCATCCAGGTACTTTTGTGAGAACTTTGTCGCACTTACCATCAACTTGAACTAAGTTACTTCTACCATCTTTAAGTCAATTTTGAGTACAGTATTGTGGATTTTTGTTGTTTGTGGTCTTGTGTTAAGTCTATATAAAGAATACTTATTTTTATAAAACCTTTGTGGTGTCCATCTGTAGTTTTCACTGTATTACTGTATGTGTTCACAAATGCGTAACACACTGCCTCTGAGATAAGCCTGTCTGCTCGTGCCAAGCTACCAAGGGGGTGAGCAGGGGTTATTTTAGTAGTGTAACTCCCTTGCCCTGACGTAGAAGCAAGGGTCCCTATTTGGTCAAAGGTACCTACCTCTGCCAACTAGAGTCCCCCAGTTCTAACAGGGCACAACATGTCTTTTGTATCCTTCAAATTACTGTTAGTTCCCTGTACAATTTGTCTAAGAAAAGCATCTGCAAATTTACACAAGGGTTCCAGAACTGAACCAATGTCCAAAACAAAGGGGCACCTGGGAGGGTTGGTCAGATTCTTGAGAATCTTGGGGCTAATATAGAAGTAGGGGGTGACTGGTGACCTGTTTCTTAGAAACTCAAATTCTTTTTTAGTTAATTTTCATTTTAATTTGCTAATGCTTGTTCAGTAAACTCTCAATCTTTTTCTTGAGGAATTCTGTGGGATGTGTTCTTAAGCATTCATCATTTAGTAAACGGAGGCATCTTTCCGATATATCTCCGTTGACTGGATGACAATTGCCCCACCCTTATCCGCTGGCTTAATAACAATGTTGTTATCTTGCCTAAGTTCTCTGATTGCCAATTCTTCTTCTCTAGTTGTATTGTGAAAAGTGTTGATAAGAGTGGGATTGATATATTTCCTTAAATACCGCTTTTTCAAAAGCTTGTACTTCCACTGGAAGTGCTGTTTGGGAACGGGGGAACGGGGGGGGGCTAAAAGATGATTTAGGTTTGAGTCCTGTGTCACCTTCATAGCCCTCATCTTATGGTTTTCCCCACAAAGAAAACTTTTAGTTTGATATCTTCCTTACAAATTAATTGATCTCATACTGCAGCCTGATTTTGTCAGGTGTTGCTGTAGGTACAAAACCAAGTCCCTTTTCTAGAACCCTGTTCTGATGGTCCGTGAGTGCTTTATCTGAGAGGTTTATGATGAGGCTGTCTGATTGCTTGGGCCTGGTTGGTTGTCATTTGTCATACGCCACATAGCTACCCCCTGTGATTCTGGTGGGGGTGCCCATTTGATGTGATTCTTCTTCCTCCCTCTGTTCCTTGTTCGACCTTGACTTCCCCTAAAAAAGGCCTCCAATGATTGTATTGGGGATGTGCGAAATGACCTCATGGGGCATTCCATTGGTCAAAACTGGCAGGGTACATATTGGGTGGAGGGCCATAAAAATAGGGCGGTGGATGTATCAGGGTCCACTGTATGGTGCCCAACCTCTTCCTTGTCCAAATCCCAAAAATTCCCTTTGTATCCCCCTCGTCTGTTCATATTTTCTTCAGACAGCCTCATCATAAACAGGGTTCTGTAATATCCAGCACCAGTCCACATGACTTTAACTAACACTGTACTTGGTCACTCATATAAAAAGGGACATCAATCAATACGCACCCTATCTTACACCCGCGATAAGCGACATTTTCTTTTAAACACAATACTTCACTCTACCCACTTGTTGTGGGTCGCTACACACAATAATGCCAAAGCCACTCTCTCCCCCAGACATTGTGGGAGGATATATGTACATCGGAGTACTACTCCATCATATGAGTCGCCATACTAGTACAAACGACACACAGAACAACAGACCATACAAAAAATCAAAGTCACAAAATGAGGATCGGTTCCATGCTGTTAAAACAAGTAAAACAAACAAGATTCGAGACTTCATGACTAATGACACCAGTCCACACCCTAGAACACCTGATGGCAGTTAAATTCATGACTCAACACATTTTTTCTGGAGTACCTACATCCACTAAATTACTCTGTCATCTCTCACTATATTGTTGCAGTGTATGACACATACAAATGGTTATGTGCACATAACGGAAGATGGAAATTATTTCCCCTTTTTTTTATTCCCTACTTTTGGGAGCACTAAATATGTACTTCACATTGGAATTACACCACAGCATTTACTCATGTTGACCAAATGTGCACTTTGCTTTTCGAAATTGTTTTATCTTTTAATCTCCCCAGGGAATGCATACTAATTGCTCAGAATGTGTAAGGAAATGCACTTATCAATAGCTTTTAGAGTTCCAGAAGGGAATGATCTTACTGTGAACACTGGTATCTGATAACAATAGGTCCTGAAGAAAGCCTACTGACCTACCCAGCTGTAAGATGGCTGAAACATGTAGACCGTTGTTGTGAGATGTGAAGGATTGATAATCTATCCTGAACACATCCTTTTGTTTTTTTATCTTAGCCCCATCACTGTCTCATTAAAGCAGCATTCTTTTGGGATAGGCGGTAGTTGTAACTTCCCTTGCAGATCCCACCATATTTCTATACCCAGAAACTCTTGCTACTGGTGGAGACCTTACTTACCTGGACTACCTCATGCCGAAGTAGGATAACTGATGATGATCAGTGGATATCATATACACTGCTGATAGAAACTAGTGGTTGAGGGTCTTGAAGAATTTTCTTTATGAGACTCTGGATTCTAGAATGGTGTGGATTTACTCCCCTTTGCTGTTCCAGAATTGCATTAGGAAGCTGAGTGAACCCCTTCCTGCTTCTTTCTCCCCCCTCTTGATTGCCTTTTTGTTTAAAAAATACCAATAACATATACAATTATGTTTTATAGCTCCAACCATCTCCAGTACAGATGATTACTGATGTTCCCATTAATTTTGACATTCTAAAATGTATATAACAAATATGAAGATCCTGTAACTGTTCTGAGTTACTAGAAAAAGGTATCTAGGGCCAGATTTATATTTTGACTGATGGGCCGTTGTTCTGGCAGGCGGATGCAGTAGATTACTCCGTCCTCTTGGTGGAGGGATAGCCAAATTTCCTTTTTTAGGGGAAGTCAAGGTCGAACAAGGACAGCCAAGCTGGTGATCATTTATAAGGCATTGGTCAGAACCGCCATCCCCATCGCGGTTTGGTGTAAGTCTCCAGCTACATGACAGAGCCCTACACCAAACAGTTTTCTTTTTTATTTCAAAACGAAAATCCAGAGGGAGGCATTATTCTAATTTTACTGTCCCTTACTACCAGGGTTTGCATGCCGGTGATGGACAGTAAAGAAATGACTATGGGCCATATGTATCATTCCAAATTGCGATCGCAAACGCTGAAATTCGCAGAATTTCGGCGTTTGCGATCGCAATTGGGCTTAGTGGTATGTATGAATGCAAAACTGCCTCGCAAAAATAAGGAATCGCAAAATTTGCGATTCCCTATTTTGCGATTGCATTTAAGGAATCGCAAATTGCGATTCCTTAAATGCAATGTAAGAAGCACCCAAGTTGTGCGATTTTGGCATAAGGAATCGTAAATTACCACCAACTTCAGGTTGGTGGTAATTTGCGATTCCTTTGAAAAATGCACTTTTTGCATTTTTCAAAGTGCCATGTGGCGCACATACATGCCCTTATGGCATGTATGTGCGCCACATCTGCACCCATGCTCATTTCAGGGGTGCAGCAGGGTGTCGTTTTGACACCCTGGCACACTTGAAATTGCATTCTCAATTTGCGATTCTCTAATTGGGAATCGCAAATTGAGAATGTCTTCCCATTCATTCCTATGGGCCTCTGGCCCATAGGAATGAATGGGGAGGTATTCCTTAATTGCGAATCGCAATTTGCGATTCGCAATTAAGGAATATGTAGGATTCGCAAAATTTATTGCAAATCCTACATACATAGCGTTTTGCGATTCTCAAATAGCGATTCTCAAAAATTCACTATTTGAGAATCGCAAAACCTAACATTGATACATATGGCCCAATATGTCCACCCATCCTAATTGGGTGGGTGGACATACAGCCATTTCTCTGACAGACCTTATTCCGTCAGGCCGTCGGAGAGGTTTGGCTGTGGCAGTAAAGGAGTAGGCACCACCACAGCCAAACCTATTGTCTGCCCACATCTAAATCAGTTGGGAAGACCATTATCTGTCAATAAGCATTCTTCGTCACCATTGTGATCGAGTATTGTTACCACCAAGGTATAAACCGGGCCCCTAATCTTGCCATTGCTGATGGTGGTCTGATTAACCTTGCTACTCCCTGAATTTGTTAACCACAATTTACATACCCCTGTCCCATTGCCTGCATTGAAAGAACACTCCTTTCTTCATTTTGTGCAGCAGATTGTCTTCATAGTTCATAAATCCCTGTGATTAAATGATATATTATGAACTGTTGGACTGTTCTAGACCACACAATGAAATTAGCAACAGAGATAAAAATAATACATGGCTTGCTGGTAAGAAAACACAGGCAGCCCAATTAACAAAGACATTTTCGTGAATGGCTTGGTGTAAGTGGACATTCATGCTTTGTATTAGGAAAATATGTGTTTACATTCATAAAGCAATATACTCCCACATATTATAGCACCAGCAAGTTTAGCTGCTCACACTGGTGGGGAGTGGACATTTCAGTCAGAGAATACCATGCAAAATAGGTGAACACCCAAAAACTTGCATGTTTGTGAGCATGCAAAACGTTTGTAAGGCCCATTGCCCTGATTTACTACTGTGAAAGAAGGAGTAATCTGTATCTTTCATGGAAATTGAAAGGGACACAAATACGCTGAAACCGGTTTATTGTTGCTTCTGTTGCCTTTCTGAAGAAAGCTGGCCTGAGAGCTTGGGATGGGCTTTATTAACTGGCGCTTAACTAAGACTGATATGCAGAAGGCAGACCTGATCTGCAGTCCTGTCATTAGTTAAAAAAATAATGGACTGGTATGCATCCCTAAGTGAGTGAGAGTGGATCTGAATTTTGCAAACATTTCCTCCCAACACCTTTTATTGTTTTACTGGAAAGGGAAAAGAAACAGTGGCAGAATATTTGGAGGTGTTTAAAAACCAGTTTTCCAATGGAGAAAAAAATTGTACTTGCAATTGCAAGTTATTGCCACATGATCAAATGTACACCTGTTACATATACATATGTGTAAATGCCTATGCATGAACAAAGTTTTGAATTCATAAAAGAATTCAAGAACTACTCCTAGAAAACTGTGACTTGTGCAGCTCACCATGAGTACCACTAAAATACTCTGTTAATCTCTAAGAAGTTGGATATTTACTCCGAAGATACAAGTAAAATTACAGGAGTAAATGTCAGGGTTTTTTTAGGAATTGGTTTCAAGGTGTTGATGAATCCTCTGATAAAAGAGAGACAGGAGCTTGTAATCAAAAAGTTTAGTTTGTAGATCACAATTTTCAATCCCGATCTAAAGTCTTTTGTCCCCCTGGTTGAAGCACACATGATAGTGATTGACCAGCAAATTCAAATAATACTGATTTCTTTCTTTCAATAAAAGTAGCATCCACCCTTCTAATATGGAGTGATGTAACCCATAGGTAGAACGCAAACTAACCTTCCCATGCAAAATCATATTTCCAACTCTCCGATGGCGTAAGATGAAAGCAGTTCTACATTTGCCTGTGCATGTCAGGGAGACACTGGAGTAAAGAGGTGGCTAAAGCGTTACTAAAAGCTCCCCTTTTGTGCTTGTGACAAAAATCTTTCAGAATGTGCGCCTAGAAATAGTATGATTTAGAGTGTGACCAAGCCAAGTATGTTTAACTAATTATGATTTAGGAAATCATATGGTTTTCCAAATGAGACTGAACATTTGAAAACATTTTTCAAAGGTGGAATTCATTGCTTTTGTAAATTATCATCAAATAAGTTTATTCAAATGTATTATTAAGCAAAACATACATTTAGGCAAAAGGACAGTACATGGAATATCAAAGCTGCCATAAGTTTACAAAAGGAGCCTGATTCAGCTGCCAGTAGCACAAATAAGCTGTTCACTAACCAGTAAATTAGCCTTTCTGAGTGATTTAAGCAGACAAGCGTTTACAGCAGCAAATAAACAATGCCATGTCTCATGAGATGGCCTGAGGAAGCATTTTGATCCTCTCATAAGTCATGGACCAGAATAGACGTAGGGCGGTCATTCAATCACATGCTTTGAATTTGTTCATTGACAACCCAACAAATAATCATTAGTCTTATTCATAGATTCTCCTGGAATTACATAATAGTGTCTTCTGATGTTTCTTGGCCTTTTGAAGTAATAAAGCAGATCAAACCTGAATTTAAATTGGAGGAATCTGAGGCCGACAAGGCCTTATCTAACCATGTCTCTGGCAGTCTCAGCAGTCAGTATGAACAATATGTATCTAAGATACACTTCACAAGGGCGGCCCATGGAAGACTAGTGCTACAGCTCACCATCCTTGGAGAGCATCTCCCCATGAAGTCCCAGTATCATTCTGAATGTTTAACACAGGAGAGAGTTTACGGGTGCATATTCTTTAAAGCACTGCGAGTGCAACTACATTCATAAGTGCATTGATAGTGTATCACTATTCACTGCCACACTTTTCTGAGCACAGCTATTTCCACTGGGATTAAGAGTGCTAACCCTGCTGGCATGGGCCCCATTGCTCCACACCTTATTGGGCTGATTTAATATTGCCTGTTATATGGTAACACCATCTAGCAGTGCTCTGCTAAAACTTGTGTTTAGATCTTGACAAGGCTTCAAAGGCCCAGATGTGCAGTCATTTGCTCTTTATCTCTTTCTCCACACTATAGTTCACATATTTACAGCAATTTAGTTGAACCTATGCACCTGTCATGGTAAAGTATCCACATTCATAAATGATTCCTAGGCACCTCCTCTGGCCACATGTTATCAAATTTAGCTTTCCAAGGATCAGAGTGAGCTTCTTCACACTACAATATGTGTGAAAATGTCACTACAAGTTGCTTTTATAAAACCAACAACACACTGCTCCTGTTAGCACACTATAGGATAAAGTAAACATTGCATGGTCACTAACATCCATCTTGTGTACCCTTTTAAAGAGATTAATGTATTCTGCCAGTTCCCTAATGGGTTTGGGCACTATTTCCTTCATGAAGTAGTGACCTAACTTTAAAATATAGTTTCCATATTGCCACGCCATGGAGTGCCTCCTAGAGTAGATGCAAATATCTTAGATGATGCACAACCATCACGCCACTGAAGGGGATATATAAGCCATTTGTGAGGGCCACATGCTCAACGATGAATAATATATTATAGTACACTGCCCCCACTCTAGATCACAAGCCCGTTTGTTCTAAATGTTTCAGGTTTGACTTGCTGTAATACCAGGTCTCTGTACTGCGAATCAGTCATGAGTCGGAAAACTTGGTCAAATGCATATGCAAAATTGAGTCTAAAGAAGCGCACATTTTGGAAAAGAAAGGAAGTCCAATGCTGACAATTAAGAAAAAAAGAATCATTAAGTGCCTTGAAAAATATTTATAGAGCTGCTGCACTATGATCTAAAAATGCACACTTCTGAGCTTGATGATTAATTGTTCTAATAAGAGGAGGATATGATGAAGTCTTTGTAACTGTTGGGCTTTTCAATGTTAAACCATGCAGATTTAGGATATTTTCTAATCAGTAATGGTTTCATATATATGTCTTCAATATATGTCTTATAGGACACATACTGAAACCATGTGCTCAGCTCCACGTTCTATACCATTTAAGTTATATTTGAGTGGGCCTACTTGCAACTTAAAGCATATTTTGTATAAACAAACAGCTAATATGCTCATTTTGGGGAACTCCCTACTGAGATTCCTTGATGGCAACCAGATCCTGGGCACTGGAGATTATTCACAACAGGGCATTAGAGTACTCTTCCATTTTCTTGATTAGGGCATGACATGATGGAGTCTATGGCCTATAACGCCCTCTACATGGATATTAAATAACTGATTGTATGGAAATGATCTCCTTTATATAGATCCATCAGCTACTCCTCACCTAACTTTTGCACAACTGTGGAAGATCAAAGCTCCCCTAGTACAGAATATCAAAAGAATTGAGTATGTGAATGTGGCAGTGAAAATATAACAATCCTCTTTTCCAGTTTTCTTCCTTGACAACACCCTTCTCTTTCATTGGAGATCCATCTGTGCAGAAGTGACATTTGCGATCTTAGATGGCTTAGCTGATTTGAAATGGGATACAACTCTTCAAAAGTGAGCGCTTCAATTGTATTTTGTTATTAATAGGTGATAAAGGGATTAAGGAGCAGGTTGGCAGATGAGAACACATTAAACTATTTATTTTATCTGGTACATTATCATAAGGCTTATGGTCATATCATCAGCATATGGTCTCCCTTTTTTGCAATTCGCATTACCTAGTCGCTGGAGACCAGATGCATGTGAGACTTTAAAATCACCATCTTTTTTGGCCCTCACAAACCCCAAAAACCCATGCATCATGAGCACTGCTCAACAACAATTTGCTTTTGTCTGGAGGAGAAATCAGAAAGAATAGTGACTAGTTCAATTCAATTCAATTTAACTTTATTCGGTTTCAGCATATAAAACCATAAAAGTTATCAATACATAATAGTTTCATAAAATATAAACACATTTCATCTCAATTAGGTTACATTCCACAAGAGTCCATGATGATCCATAACCTAAGGTGCAAAGTTAAATACCAATAATCTTGACCCTCTATTAAGAAATCCAGCGGTTAAGTGTGTTTCTCCCAGAGCTTTTGCTAAAATATATATATCATTAAAATAAACATAAACCCTGACCTTTGCTAACATTTAATTGAGGCACGCCCTGGCCTTCACCACAGATTTCAGGTAGCTAAGGACAAAAAAGATACAGTCATCGTGCAACAGTTGCAAACAAATAAGAGCTGGGCGGGCTTGCTTAAAATTCATCCTCTTTAAAATCGGGGCAATAAAAGACTTTCTGGGGACCTCGTAAAATTTACAAAGTAATGTAAAATGTAGCAAATCCTGTGGAGACACACCGTCGCAGCCACAGGATGCTAACATCTGGCCTCTGCTACTCCCCCTGGGTACAGCCAGCAAGAACTGGAAAAGATCCAGGCGAAACCTGGTCAGTAAAAAACGTTCATAAATACTTAAAAACCCCAGGAGATAAGGCTCGGCTAGTGATGTTGTCTTCAACATTAGGAATTTACGGACGCTAGGTTTCCGCAGTTCCAGCTCTTCCCTCTCAAGTTTCCTTAAACTACTGAAGGACTCCCTTATTAGCCCCACATCCTTTTTTGTGACTAGTTCTGGATTGGTGAACAGTTCGAGTCTTCCTAGCCTTTCAAAACTGCTCTTAATATATCTGAGCCAGGGTATATGGAGGGCATGGTCAAGGGTCATACACTCTTTTAAAATCAATTGACTCAGCGAAGATCCCTCACTGAACCATATTTTCATCCAAAAGGTTAGGGGACGGAGGGCCAGAATGTCACTTAAATAAGGCACCCCCAGTTCTTCATGTACCACCATGTTGGACGTGCTGCAAGGAACACCCAATAAACGCTTTAAAAATGCGTTCTCACCCACTTGTAAATCATCTGTGGTAACGTGCCCCCATATTTCGCTGCCATAAGAAGCTGTCACAACACTCTTGGCTTGATAAATCTTTAGAAGCGCTGCAATGGGTCTCTTTCCTAGTTTTGAAGCAAAGTTAAAAATGGCCGCATTCACCCAGGCCTGGTCTCCCCTCTTTCTCTGTTTGAGAGGGCCCCATTTCATTCGCTTGTCCATTACGACCCCCAAGTACAAGAAAACATCGGTGCGGGGTATCTTAGCTGTACCTACCCTAAATTGAAAGGATTTTTTGGGGCGGGTACCCACCTGCATGACGTAGGATTTAGAGTCGTTTATGGATAAATCCCGATCTGACATAAAGGCAGAGAAAGCATCAAGCAGGGTTTGTAGCTCCCTAGCGGTCCTAGATATGAGGACCGCATCATCCGCATATAGTAGAACTGGGAGACCACGTCGACCTACATGCGGGTAGTCTACCCCTGTTAACAAAAGGGCTTTGTCCAAATCATTGATATATAGGTTGAAGAAGAAAAGTGCTAAAATACACCCTTGACGTACACCTCTCCTTATGTCAAAGTTGTGTGAGACTCTTAGATCCTGCGAAAATCTAACATGGGCCTTAGTAGCACGGTGAAGATCTTCTAAAAAATAAACAATATTCCTGTCTACCCCAATGTCTAGCATGGACTTCCAAAGTTTGGCCCTGTTTACGCGATCAAACGCGGAAGACAGGTCCATAAATGCTAGATAAATGGTGCCCGGACGTGCAACTGTGTATTTGTTAAGAGTCATGGTTAGGTTAAGGCACTGGGCCACCGTAGATCGGCCTGGGGGGAACCCATACTGAACATCTGATAACATGGAATGTTCCTCTGCCCAGCTGGTCAACCTGTCTAAAAGCACTCAACCCACCACCTTAACCACTGAATCCAACAGCGAGATCGGTCTGTAGCAATGTGTGCTATCTCGATCACCCTTTTTAAAAACTGGCACTATGGTCGAAATAGCCCAGGACTCAGGGCATCCGGTCCTTGCCGCAGCATTTGCTACTGCAGCAAGGACAGGGGCCCAGAAAGTAGGGTCAGATTTGAAGAGATCCGGAGGGATACCGTCGGGTCCCGGGGCTTTGTTACTTGTCAGCCCGACAATGCCCTCCTCGATCTCCCCCAGGCTAAAGACTAGGTCGGGTGTTACTTCCTCACGGCCTGGCAGGCAGGTTAGCTCGAGGGGGCTCTCAAACATGGTTTCGAAATGGAGCACCCACTCATCCTCTGTAATGTGTGCACCTACTGCGCTGCCTTCATCGTGATTTAAAAAAGGACTGTTGATGATGCTCCAAAACCTAGAGCTATTCCTCAACGTGCTAGCCTGGGTCAACCCCCTCCACGCTTCCTCCTTCAAAACAGACTTACGTTTGGCCAGTTCCAATTTATAATCTCTTCGACACGCTCTGACCAGAGTCTGATTTCTTGGACTACTGTTTAAGGCTTCCCACAGCTTTCTTACCGCCAGCGAACAAGAGGAATCAAACCATCTAGGGGTCTGAGTAGCTGGACAGCGAGCCGGGACACTTAAAAGGTCACCTACTTTAACAGAAATATTTTTAAAAGCGCTGATAACCTCCCCCAGGGATGTATACAGGGAGGTACACAAAGCTAATTCACTAGCACATGAATCTATTACCGACTTATGGAATGCATCTGGGGAGATCTGTGTCCACTTTAACCGTCTTCTACCATCTGTTGGTCTCACTGACCCACTTTGCCCAGCTCCTCTTTTAGGCAACAATAAGGGTCTGCAGAATTCAACACACAAAGGGTTATGGTCACTGTAGGCACTTTCTTGTATGATGAATCCCGAGAATAAAATTTGTAGAGACGATGAAATTCATATAAAATCAATAAATGAGCCACCACATTTCCCTTTAAAGGTAGGGACGGCGGCCTTGCTGCAGGGGTCACTTAGTGACATGAGAGACATTAAATCAAATTCATGAAGGAGATCGTTCAATATATCCCCCTGTACAGAATGTTCAAAATGAATTCCCCTCACACGTGGGCAACCTATGTCGGCCAATTTTAGAACCCTGCGGTCTCCACATGGGTGGATGTTAAAGTCCCCAGCAATCATGACATTTTGGAGGACAGCTGTGCAGTGTTGCCTTATAAAAGAACCTAACATGGTGATGTTACACCCACCCTTGGGACTTGATGTAGAATTATAAAAGTTAATAAGACCCAATTTGTTTGACCCCTTTCTTAGTACCAGCGACTGCATGCACGAATTCAATGTGGGCAAGACCTGCATCTTGCAATCAACCACTAAGGAGATATAAATAACATGACCACCCTTTGGTCTACCAGCCGGAGAGGGAGAGGCAGGAACAAAAAAGGACTTGTATCCCTCCAGAAATAAACTACAGTCCGTCAACCATGTTTCCTGCAAACATATCACACGAAATTGCTTCATAAATGCGGTCCACAACGGATCTGAAAACTTGTTGGCTAGTCCTGCAACATTCCAGGATATAAAGTTTTTATCATGATCACCCAAACATCCATGACTTTGCCCTGGAGAGACCCGCAGGGCACTGGGTTTCTGCGATTCCGTAGAAGGGGGACCACCAAGTCAGTCACAGGCATCCATCACAGCCAGGGAGGTGAACCGATTAGACAACTCCAGGGGGGGCGGTCCATAATCCTGTCGACGTACAGGCATCTGATTCAGGTGAACTGAGGTAGAAGGCAGGTTTGAATAAGCGTTCCTACTAGGTGGATCTAATGGCATCAGACTGCCAGATGGAACCATATTGGCAATGTTCGTGTGATTGCGCCCTGGTGCCTCTGGTTTGTAGAAGAAGCCAAGGGGTAGGGCCATGATGGACGACTTAAGACCAAAAGGGGCAAAGTGCAAATCTGTAAACAGGATCCTTTCCGCTATATGGGGCCTGTTAAAGTTTATAATGATACAATCGCCCATACAGGATTTGAGAGAACTACCGATCCAGCTGACTCTTCGCACCATGTTAATGTTTTTCTCCACCCTCATTCCTAAGGTGGTATTGTGCGATAACCAGTGTAAGACTTTATTCTTAAGTTGAAAAAAGTCCTCCTTGGTGCCCTGGGGGAGAGTTGGCACATTTCCCAATATCACTACATAGGGAGTATATTCCGCTGGCAGGTGAATAACTGGAAAGTGCTGCATAGGGGCCTCCACTTCCCCCTATAATCGCCCCCCAGGTAGATGGTTCTCTAACGTAGGGTGAACCCGCGTGGCCGGCCTGTCCATATGGCCGTGGTTTACCCCCGGGATAGGCACTGGTTGACTTACAGATGGCTGTCCCCCTAATAACTGAGGTTGTCCCCTGGAGTTTACAAGTGGGCCTGTTGGCATAGAGCTGTCCGAACTTAGAGGAGCCAATGGGGGGCTTAGTTCTGAGTGGACGACTGCCCCTCCAGTTAATGCAGGTGATACACAGCTTTTAAGGTCAGATAGGCCCTTTTCAATCAAAGTCAGGCGTTGGATAATCGAACCCAATTTGGAGTCCAACATGCTCTTCATCATCTCCTGAAGAGATTCTAATGCGCCCGTCAAATCTGCCTTAGTCAGTGTTTGAGTGGTCAGAGATTCTTGGAGTGACAGGTTGGGTTTTGATCTTTTGGCCTTACCCCCCGTTGTTTGGGATTTCCTTTTTGTACCTGTCCCTGAACTGCCCGGCTCAGCCACTGTTAGACTCCCTTGCGTGATCGAACCGACAGCTTTTAAATTAACCGGATGCTTACTGGGGGTGGTTGCCGCATGCCCTTGATTTATAAGTACTTTGTCACCCCCTTGTTGTTAATGATGATGGCAGGAGAAAGTGGTAGCTGATGAGCTATTGGATGGCTAATTAACCCAGTAAGATCCTGTGCAACCTCTTGTATCCCAGGGATATTTGGTGAATTTGATAAGTCACCATCAGCACTAACCAAAGACGATTGTGTGTCTGCGAGCATGAGGGATGGAGCATTAACAGTGGATCTGGAAAGGCGTTGATTTATCAGCTCTATCTCCTTATCCAGCACTGCTGCGGCTCGCTGGAGGAACGAGTCCATGGTTACAGCTGTGGTGGTAGTGCCTGGCGGGGCCATCCCAGAGGCTAATGTCGCCTTACGCTTCCCCATATTAAAGCCAAAATGTCCAAGTTAATGCACTTAATAACAGGGCGCGGACCCAGGAAGCTAGCGAGGATTGTGATTAATTAACTTATTTATATTAAAGAGTGTCTCCAGGATATCAAAGTGGGGGGACACGCAGCTTGCAAATGCCCTACGCCCTACATCCAGCGTACTTGATACCAATGTAGATAGAGTTCAGAGTAAGGCAAGCTGCCTTCCTACCTGCTCCTCAGCCGCTGTAATTCCCACAGGAGAACAGACTGTGAGACTGTAAGATGCTCAGTAGAGCTAAATCAGAGCACAATCGATGTTGCTGTGGAGAAGTGATGGAAAGTCCCAGACACAAGCCAAGAGAATGGGCCCAGCCCAGCCTCATCCAGTCTTGGACGAGCCCGCCCTTGGCCCTGGCTTTGCCCGGGCACGTCTCGCGCTGCGGGAGCCCTGGCCTGAATACATGCACCTCCTGGCGCTCAGGAACAACGTTGGCGGCATGTGCGCCGCGTGGCAGCCTGGGGGTTGAAGACCCAACACCCCCGGTAACTCTGGCAGGCGGTAGTGGCAGCCAAGGGCAGAAAACGGCAGAACAGCAGCAGGTACGAGCCCTCGCGCTGCGGGAGCCCCGGCCTGAATATATGCTCCTCCTGGCACTCAGGAACAATGTTGGTGGCATGCGCGCCGCGTGGCAGCCTGGGGGTTGAAGACCCAACACCCGCGGTACCTCGGGCAGGCGGTAGTGGCAGCCAAGGGCAGAAAACGGCAAAACAGCAGCAGGTACGAGCTCTCGCACTGCGGGAGCCCTGGCCTGAATATATGCGCCTCCTGGCGCTCAGGAACAACGTTGGCGGCGTGCGCGCCGCGTGGCAGCCTGGGGGCTGAAGACCCAACACCCCCGGTAACTCTGGCAGGCGGTAGTGGCAGCCAAGGGACGAAAACGGCAAAACAGCAGCAGGTACGAGTGACTAGTTTTTTTGAATGGACTTACAACATAAAAGTAAGAAGGTTTAAAATGAAGATTTGTTAACTAAATGTCTTCTGTTTCTCTTTCCCAGTTGAAGCATTATGTGCATCAAGAGGCAGAAAGTTGCCAGTTGGGCAGGCCTGCATAAACACAAACTTTATGGAGTTTCTTCAGATGACATATCAACATAGGTTCCAGGGTGGTGGTCATGATTACAGCCCTGAAGTTTGGGTCACAGTTGCCAGGGCAAATCTGTCCTAGGTGTTTGGTTACTATATAGTATCTGGTTTGGTTGCTAGCACAGTCCCATGCATTGAAGCTATGTTGCCTGGCCTTAATTCTTTATAACAGGAACACATCATAAAAAGGACAATCAATGCCTCAACTAACAATATCATAAAATCTTATAAAATTAAGTCATAAAGATAATACTGCTTTAACTCCCTAGGACTTCAACATTAAATGTGTGCCCATAGGGTCAGGTGATGGCAACAAGTAGTACTACAGATGTCATAGATATCCTGCTGAGCATCCACTCCTGCCACATAAAAGAGATCATAGACATTAAGATACACAGTAGATGCCTATGGTAAATGTTCCACTGGAGATGCTAAACTCACTGCAAAACATGATTTTTGACATACATCACAGACTGTCAAATCCAGGTCTATCACGTTCAGGCTCTTCAAATTTGCTGACAGTTCCAATTTCAATAGCACTTCTCCACAATTATCTCAGTAACAAGCCTAGACCTATACTTCTGAAATATCTTGGGCACTTCAGGACTAGCATGACGTAGAGCAACCACTTCCAAAGTTGGAGATCCGAAGGACAGCCGCATCCTCTTCCCCACTGTAGGTACTTCGGTGTGATATAGTACTCAGAAGATTGATGGCCTGCATCGACCCTCTAAACCAACATGCCTTGCAAAGTGGCTCACACAATAAAATGATTTCTGCCAACATACCTTAAATTGATCTTTGCCTCTCTCTTCAAAATGTTCCTCTCTCCTTGTTATGTGAAGTTTTTTTTAAATATTTGCAGAAAATGAAAGGAAGAGTATGATTTATTGTTAAAGTATTTGCACCATCAACATTTCTTTGATTACAGGAAGGTGCTAAAGATAGAACTTTAGGCAGCACATCTCTAAAGCTTAAAAATATGAGTGAAATCTTTACATGTACATGGAGTTGTTAATGTGAGATTATTTAGAAGGATGCTTATCTGGATGTCATATGCACAAAACATGGTCACATACATGTAAAGCATTTACCTCGGTATCTTGAGGCTGCTTGTGCTCCAAAGAATAATTTTTGCTCTTGTTAAATTGTGCCAGACTGGTTTAGCTGACTCCATGAAATGCTTGCCCTGGCATATGGTATTTGAATGCAATATTATCAGGTAGATCTTACTCACCGCAGAGACTACTTTTTAAGAAAGATGTGATATTCAATCTCCTCAACTTGTCCTGTCTTCATTGCTTGTTACCCAATGCTTCTATTTAGGTTCAATGTGACAGGATGGTCCTTGTTAGATGATTTAACTGGGCTGTCTGTGAAGACTTTCACCAAGTGTAAGTATGCTACAAACATGTGCAGTGCTGAGCAATGAAGTGACAGAGCAGGCAACTATTCCTATCAGAAAGCTCTCACAAAAATAATACATAGTTAAAACAAAATATTTAAGGAAAAGCACTCTGTTGGAAGAACTGACCCATAACCCTCTGTAGTTAAGTGGTGGTGAGTGCTATTAAAATCATGTTTTCCAGGACTAATACCCAACCTCTAAGCCCAAGTCTTGGTTTTACTTAGCCCTAATACCAGCCAATATATTCATTCATGTTATTAATTAGTAGTATTTTTATATTTATTTTAGGCCTTGTGTATATGTTTCTAGGGGGCATGTCTTTTGCAGTGGTTGAGATGCACGGGTCTTATGTTTTTAGTGTGGATTTAAAATTCAAAGTAGCAACTGCATATTGTCATTCCCACTAGGGAGCCCTTTGACAGACACATTAAGGCTCGCAAAAATCCAAATAAGCAGGCCATGAACGGGCGTCCCTTCTTTGACTTTACTGACGGGGTCACAATCCTTTCTTGGGATTCAAAATCCTCAAATAAATTGATGCCAATCAAGATCAACTAGTCCTGCATAAAGAAACTAACACCTGAGTTCATTGTCATTATGTGGTTTTGCCGGTGGTGAACTTTAAATATTCAGAATTAAGGCAAATGTTCTCTTTCTGGTCATACTGGTGTACTCTTTTCATAATTAATGTAACATTCCTCGGTTTGTCAAGAATTGTGATCATTGGTTGCATACGTATCACTGGCAACATGGGTATCTCATAAAATATGCAGTTGGCACAAACAGAGGGTTGAAGTGTGAAGTAATAATACTGTCTAGCTTACAACAGCCTGGTTGACATTATGTGCAATTGAAGCAGGCACAACATCCTGGTAAAGAGCTATCGCACTCAATGCCACAGTAAAATGACTTGACAAATACACCATCTTAACAGGGCAGTGCATGCATGTCTTATTTTAAAAGGAAAATACATGGTGCCACATATTCTTGAATTTATTCCTAGAAATGAGTTGGATTTTAGAATCCTTGGATGTCTTCAATCCATGTTCCAGACTATTTTGCCTTACCGTAGGCCAATTTTAAATAATTGCACATATCAGTGTGTTAGCTAGGTTCTCCCTCGACCTATCGAACAAAATAATATATTGACTAATAACTTCTTTTGTCACAATAAGTTGGAAAATTACTCATAGGTGCCTTGTTGAAAGGGACATTGTTCCATCATGTATATGATTATGCCTTTTGGCACAGTAAGCACGGTCAAACACTATGCTTATCAGGGGTTGGCTCCAGCATAGCTACCTTACACTTTCTAGTGCACTTTTTAGGAATGATTTGACTTTCGTCCTGGTTAATAACTTTCCTTATACAGGAATGCAGCTGTTCTTAATTGATGGAGTTTCAATTATGCAATTGAGGGACGGTTGTTGGGACTTTAAAAAACATATTTTGCAAAAGCAGGTATTTCCCCTCTTGTATGGTGATAAACCAACTACAGGTTGGAAAAATTAGTCAATTACAATCAATGCAATGGGAATCTATTAAATTACTAAGATTTTGTGCCTAGGAGAATCACAAGCCCTCCAAACAAAGAATTGTGTCTACTACTAAAAATATGCCATGTTTGTCAAGCAGGTCAGTGTTTCACCAAGACTGTCACTAACTTGTCATGAGATTTCTTTAGCAATCAAACTCAAATGAAAATGTAGCAGAGCATGGGTAGTGGTAGAAGTGCAATTGATCCCCTTTGCCTAACTGCTGGGTGCTTCCAGGTTTCCATGTAATGGAGGCCTATGTGAGCAAAATAAGACGTTACACAAATCCACTGGAAAGCATAACATGGCTGCTTCTTTTGTTCGGTCCTGGCTCAGCACTTGCACACACGGTTTCTTTATTTTCAGGCTAGGCATTTCTTGAATATATGTTGGTGAGGCCAAAGTCATCAATACTATACCAGAATATCAACAAATTAATGAGAAATGATTGTTTCAGTCCATCTTCATATGTATGGTGTACTCCTCAAAGATGATCATCTAAAACGCTGCTTATTATGATGTAAAAGCCTGAAAGAGGCACAGCTTCTCACCCATTTATTGTAAATAAGCTACAGGCTACAACCTTATAATAGTAATGTGTCTGGAGGCAAACATATCAATATTTTTGATAATTGTCAATACACCAATGCAACTTGTGGCTTTGATGCTTTTCTTAACTGTGTAATCTTAATCTGTGCTACCTTTCACCATGTAATGGAGTAAATAGAGGTGGAGGTCCACACCCCTTCTTCCAACATTTATACTGAAATAAATAAAATGTAATCTTATAACTTAGACATTGTTGAATAATCACCTTAATGTAAGTAAGTAACATTTTATTGTATGATTAATTAAAATCTTACAATCGAACACTCTTTAATACACACCCTTTAAAACATAGCAAATGAGTCTAAAATTCGTAATAGTCTATTCATGCGATTTCCTCAAATACTAACCTCGAAAAATAATTTATAAACATCAATTCAGACCAGCGATTTACTAAAACATTTAAGAAAAACATACTATTTTTACCAGCCTTTAAATCTACGTTACTTATGTGAAAATGTATCTGCATAGTGGAAATTTTTATCCCTAGCTATTTAATATTTCCAAATTTTACTGAGCTTAACTCACAGGCATCCAGTTTCTTTTTTACAAGTATCACAAATTTGGTAAAATTAGAATTCATTATAATGTCCATTGGCCTAAAACAAGCTACCATTGCATGTCTACATGTGCGAACACCTCTGTCAATGAAGCAATTTTTCAGATATTGCTTTCTTTCTGCCGCCATTACTGCACATATGCAAACCAAATGAGTAATGTTTTCCTCCCCTAAATTGCATATTCTGCAGGGGGTCGGCGTAGATGATCTCAGCCAAGGCATTGCATGTCCTAAGCCTGGCAAGTTGTCGAATCTTGCTTTCATAAATATATTTTTAGTTTGTACTGACCAGGGTATTTCTAGATATGGTTGCGTTTTTAGACTCGTATATTCGTTCACTGTCATCCATGCATGCGACCGCTTAATAAACAGTTCCTTGTCCTTCAAAAGAGATAAATGTTTTACTGATTTATTAATTATTTTCTTAAAAGCTTCATGAGTTAGAGACTTTTCCCAGATCTCAAAAATTGATAATTCTTTCAAAACCATCTGAAGATATTTATAAAAGGATGACTTTTGATTCCTTTGCATCTCTTGCCACAGTAAACAGCACATTGGATTATTAATTTTAGTTTTAATTTGTTTCCAGGTCTTTACATATTGACCCATCCTTGCAATTTGTTGATTGCAGAAGCCAAATTCCAGCCTGATCTGAGCAGGCGATGAGTTGGGTGGAAGTCGAAACAAATATTTAAAAAATTTTGTGATAACATTGTTTAATAATATAGAGTCCATGCCACAGAGAACTTCACTTCCATAGGTGAGGCTGGGGAGCAATTTTGCTTTTATTACTTTTAGTAATGGGACATAAGTTGGACCACCCAACGAGCTGTAAAGTAAACGAAAGGCCCCTTGTAAACTATTGCCTCTTTTTTTCATCTCTGTTTTCTGGTGTAGAAAAGATCCATTTTCATCAAACACTATTCCAAGGTATTTATAGCATTGCACCTTTTCCAAGTGTCGCTTTTGCAGATACCATTTATATTTACTGCTCTTCATTACCTTATTGCTGACTTCCATTACTTTAGTTTTGGTTTCATTTATTATCATTTTATTCTCAATTGAATACTTTGCTGTTTTGTTTATTAATCGCTGCAACCCTATCCTTGTTTGACTTAGAAGGACGACATCGTCGGCATATAATAAATTTGATATTTGTTTATCTGCCAACTTCGGAGAGTGAGCTAACTCATTGTCCCACATTTCCGTGAGATCAGACAAAAATAAGTTAAATAAATACGGTGCTAAAACACAACCTCGCTTTAGGCCTTGTGATGTATCGATTTTCCTAGAAAGCCTTGTGCCGTTGCCTAATCGAACCCGAGTCCAGGTCCCAGTATATAACAATTGGATTGCTTTTAAAAGGCTGGGGCTAATACCATAGTGATGCAATTTCCTCCATAAGATTTGCCTATCCACACAATCAAAGGCAGATTTAAAATCCACGAAACATAAATATAATGGCTGTTTTTTCATTTTATATTTTTCCATTAGAGTACCCAGTATTAAAATGTTTGTTGAGGTCCCTTGGCCTTGTACAAAACCTGATTGGTTTGGAGGAATTAAAAGCTTGTCTGTTGCCCAATCTATTAACTCTTTAAGGAGAATTGTTGCAAAAAGCTTAGCTTCAATGTCTTGTAGCGTAATTAGTCTGTAGTTGGCTGGTAGTGACCAATCCCCACTTTTATAGATGGGTGAAATTATAGAACCCTTCCAGGACTCAGGTATGATTCTTGATTGGAGTGCTTGGTTGAATACTGGTGTTAGATAGCGTGACCAATATAATGCTTTCACCTTATAAAACACGGCTGGAATCCCATTTGGGCCAGGGGCACCATTGGATCTCTGTTTCTTAATGAGATTGCATACCTGTCTTTCTGTTACAATTATATCAGCATTCTTATTTTCCTCTGCATCGCATATGCTCTTAATAATGGAATTCATACCCGTACCTGGATTATGATTTAAATGTGCATCTAAAAATGTCACCCATTCTGTTTCAGCAATTGTCGAGGAGGTAGATTTTCTACTAGCTCTATTTAGTTTATTAACTAGTACCCAGAAATCTCTTGCGTTACTCCTTTTACAAGTATATAAAGCTTTTGCCCATAGCTCTTGTTTTGCTTGCATTTTGGCTCTCCAGGTTAATTTCCTTACTTCCGCATTTATCCTTTTAAGTTTTTCACCATAGATTCGATTGCCTGGGTGCTTCTTCACTAGTCTTAGGGTTCTATTACGCTCTGTTTTTAATAGATGACATTCAGCAGATATTTTAACCATTGCCAGTGGTTTTCTTTTTTGTTGCCCTTTATTACCATCTTTTTGGGTCTGAGTTGAGATTAATTTCTTTGTAAAAAGGGACCATTTTTCAGTAGCATTGGAGAAGTCTCCTTCAAAATATGTCTCTGCCATTGCATGTGCACTGGCTATGAATGAATCTTTAGTATTTTCTGACCAATAAAGTTTCTTGTAATTTACTGTTGTTGTGTCTCCCGGTAGTGTCCTGTATTTTTCATGCCTAATACCATTTAAGTTTAACTCTATTATTTGTTGATTGTGATCACTCCTGCCTGTTCCACCTATCTGGTAAGAAAGAATTTTTTGAAATAAGTCCAATGATGCTATTGTGTAATCTAGCCTGGACTTGATATCGCCTGCTCGATACGTCCAGGCTGGTGGGGAGTCTTGCTGAAAACGCCCGTTTAGCACCCATAAGCCTATAGTTTCTAAATCTTTTAAGAAACTCTTACCAGATTTTTTTTTCTTTACTTCCTTAATATCCGTTATAGCTGGAAGGTTAGGGATTGACCATAAATGGTTCTGTTGTTGTACTTCGTCATCTCTAACATAAAACCACAACAGGTTCATGTTAAAGTCACCCGTAATGATGATCTCAGGTTGAATATCGTTATCCAATAGCTGGAGTATCATAGTTGTTAGGTACTTAACCATTGTTTTTCGTGAACCGGAATCAGGGTGAATATATACGTTAATTATTACGAGGGTGTTAGACTTGGCATCTTTTGGCGTGTTTCCCCTGACTTTTTGCTTTCTGACCTCCCGGTTTTGACTCTGTTTTTGCTGGTGTGATGATTCTGCGCACTTTCCTCACTGCGGTCCAGTGGGAAAGTGCAAGTGCTCCTGTATAAAATGTGTTATGGATTGGTGTTTCCATGATTGGCCTATTTGGTTTATCTGTCAGTCCCTTGTAAAGTGCACTGCGAGTGCCAGGGCCTATAGACCAAATGCTGTTGGTGGGCTGCAGCACTGGATTGTGCCACCCACGCAAACAGCCCGTAAAATGTAACTCGGGCCTGCCATCGCAGAGCCTGTGCGCAGCCTGGGGCTGCCATGTCGACTTGGCAAGTGCACACACTTGCAAGTCCCTAAACCTTCCCTTTGCTACATGTTAGTCACCCCTAAGGTAGGCCCAAGGTACCCCTGTGGGCAGGGTGCGGTGTATGCGAAAGGTAGGACATGCCCGGGTGTGAGCGGCATGTCCTGATAGTGAATTATAGCCTAGTACGTTTTTCACTATTGCAAGGCTACCTGTTCCCCTAGGCCAGAACGGGCGGTTTTGATTATTACAGTATATAATCCTAACTGACCCCGGGAACATGGTAGAAATTCGAGTTTAGTATGCCTGGACTCAGAATGATAAAATGCATCTTTTAGTGAAGTTGGTTTTGACATTCTGCGTTTGAAAATACCACTTTTAGAAAGTGGGTATTTTCTTGCCTAACCATCCAAGCCTGCCTCTGCGAGTGTTGTGTATTCCTTGTCTGGAATGTGAGTGACAGGGGCTGGGGGATGCCAGGAGACAGGGTGAGTCAGCGCAGGGCTGAATAGCCAGATCGACCTGTAGATGGGTGGGAGGGGTCGCACCTGGGCCCTGAATAGGACAGTGCCTTCCCTCCACAATGCTGGCTCCACCTCCTGTGGTGCGTCTGATGTCCCTGGCCTACTCACTGAAAGAAGGGACGGAGACTTGTCAACAAAGTGCTCCAGAACTGGTTTGGACGAGGCGAAGGCCTCTCTGCCTTCAGAGAACAAAGGAATTTGGGATATAAATATTGGGGCCCTGACCCCATGAATTTAGATCTCGCTGGAATCAAGGTACCTGCCAAGACGAAGAGCTGGAAGAGCTGCCAGGAGGAGTACTGCCCCTTTGCTGTGTTGTTGCTTTGTTGGGTTGGCCTGCAGCTGCTGCTTCTGTCTTGGGCAGTGAAAGGACTGGACTGAACTTTCTACAAACTTGTGCTGAGTATCTCCAAGGGCCAGAAACCGAGCTGGCCTCCTGTTAAGAAGTCTCAGGGACTACAAAGACTTCACAAGCCTCTGGGTACCGCTTCTGGAACGCTGTTTCAGTCGCCACAGAGGAAGGGAACTGCAACCGACGCCGTCAACCGAATCCATCCCTGGCCGGTGACCTGTTTGCACCGCAGACCGCATCGCCCGCTTCGCATCGCAACCCTGGTCTCACCGTGGGCGACGTCCAACGCCGCCAACATCGAGCCGCTGCTTGCACCGTGACCTGTGGGCACCGCAGTTCGCATCGCATCGCTTCACTGGGCCAGCCGGACCAGACCGACACTGTCGCTGCAACTGGCTCAAGAGTCGAGACCGCACCGCATTTGGGGCACCGCTCGCACGTCTGCGACGCACCGCTCCGACTCGCACCGCTGTCCGACGCCAGCTCCCGCACTCCGGCTTGGTCGCCTGCATCGCAACCTGTCAGCACCGCATCGAGCATCGTCTCGCCCTGCATCGCACGCCTTGGACTCACCGACTCCGTCTGCCCGACGCTCATCGAGCCGCTGCCTGCACCGCATCGAGGACACCGCACCTTGCATCGCTCCGTCTTGCACCGCAACTGCGACGAACGCCCGACCGGCTCGTACACTCCGTACCAGCCACAACGAGAAAGGTACTGTGACCGAGTCTGTTCACGACTCTGCTGGCCCGTATCGACGCGGTCGGCTGGAACTGTTAGACTCTGGGGTTTTCAGCATCACGGTTGGCTCGGACGGAGCTAACGACTCGTACGAACTTTGCTTTGGTGCTATTCCTGCAAAGAAGAAGTTAACGTATCAAGTATTCATTCGTAAAGTATAGTATTGTGGATTTTTGTCGTAATTGGTCTTATCTTGAGTATATAAAATATTGGTTATTTTTCTAAACTGGTGTGGTGTCCGTTTGTAGTGCTTACACTGTATTACTACTGGTTATGTGCAAATGCTTTACACACTGCCTCTGAATTAAGCCTGACTGCTCGTGCCAAGCTACCACGAGGGTGAGCAGGGGTTACTTCACGAGTGTAACAACCCTTACCCTGACTAGGAACAAGGGTCCCTACTTGGACAAAGGTGCAAGCCCTTGCCAACTAGAGATCCCATTTCTAACATTGGTCGTCAGCGGTGAGGATAGGACTTGCGTTTGCACTTGACTTACAGTGATTGGTGTGCACTACTACCATATCGCAGACCATTACGTACCACATACTGGTTCTTTTTCTTTTGGCCTATTTTTGATCTTGCCAGTTTTCAACTCACTACTTTTGTCATGCCTGAATCAATTGCATCATCCGTTGCATCTCTGGAAGTTATCTTTGAGGAGGACAGGTTGGAATCCTACGCCGTAAAGGAGTTACGAGCAATTTGTAAAAACCTGAAAGTCCAAATTAAAGGCCTCACAAGGAAGGAGGAGCTACAGAAGGCGCTGAGGGCCTGGGTAGCAGCCAGACATGCCAATGGGCAGCCTGGCGATCTCAGTGAGGAGGTGGAGGAGCCTACTTCCAGGGTAGATGTGCTTTTGGGTAGGGGGGAACCCGCCAGGTCAGGCAGCAGCAGTCTGTCCCCAGAGGAGCTGGAGGACAGGCGGGAGGCAAGGCAGTTCAAGCTGCAGAAGCTCAGGCTGGAGAGTGAGAGGGAGGAGAAGAGATTGGCCATAGAGGAGAGGAAGATGCTCTTAGAGCATGAGAGAGAACTAAAGGAGCTAGAACTTAGGAGTAAGTCAGGCTCAGATGGTGGCAGCAATTCGTCCAGAAAGGCAGACAGGATTGTGCACATTCCCAAGAACGTAGGCAAGGAGTTCAAGAAGGGGATGACATACAAAGGTGGTTTCAGGGTTATGAGGCAGCCATACACATGAATGGGGTCCCTGAGGAGAATTGGGGAGCAGGATTGTGGCCACTTTTCCCGGAAGAAGCAAGGGATGCTCTGATAGCTTTGGGTAAGGGGTATCACCTCACCTATGCTGACATGAAGGATGCACTTCTCACGAAGTATGGTCTTACTCCTGAAAAGTACAGGGATCAGTTCAGGTCCAGTAAGAAGTCTGATGCCAACACTTGGTTGGAATGTGTGGATGTGTTCTGCAGGTCTCTGGATGGTTGGGTGAAGGGCAGTAGTGTAACAGATTTTCAGGGGCTCTACAACTTGATTGCATGGGAGCACTTGTCTAGTCTATGTTTTGCAGATCTGCGCCAGCACCTAGTGGATAGTAAGCTAACTGACCCCAGGAAGCTTGCTATGGAAGCGGACCGCTGGGTGAGTACCAGGGTCCACAAGAAAGCGTTTGGGGAGACTCAGCCAAAGGTGGGCAGGGTCCCCAGCAGAAAGGTGGGGGGACAAGGGTAAAGCACAGGAGTTCTCTAAAGGGCCCCAAACTAGTACCCAGGGTAAAGGTTCCCAGCCCCCGGTGATAAGAAGAAAGGGGTCTCTACAGGGAAGCCTGTTGAGACCGGCCCCCGCAAGTGTTATGCATGTGACCAGGTAGGTCACTTTAAGGGGACCCCAAGTGCCCGAAGGGGACACAGCCACCCACCGGTGGACAGTCCAAAGTGTTGGCTAGTGTAGCGCTTGGGGAGGAGGGGTGCCCACAGGAGGGTGGGGATCCCGCAGAAATGACCCTTGTCTCACTAGGGGACAGTGAGATGGTCCCAGGAAACCAGGTGCCCCCTAACACAAAGAAATATAGCACCTGGGTGACCATTAACGGGAACAGGGTAGAGGCTCTCAGAGATACTGGAGCCAGTGTGACCTCAGTCCGGTGTCACCTGGTGTCTGAGAAGCAAGTAGTCCCAGGAGCATTCCACCAAGTAGTTGCTGTAGACAACTCGGAGCGCCAGTGTATGGTGGCGCAGGTTCCCTTTGAATGGGGGGTCTCAGGTCCCTTGAGGGTGGTTGTGAGCCCTACCATGCCTGTAGATTGTCTGCTAGGAAACGACCTGGAGCAGTCCTCATGGAAGGAGGTTGAGCTCAGGTCTCACTTGGAGATGCTTGGGTTGCCAGAGTGGGCATGCGTGTCTACTCGGTCAATGGCAGCCAGAAAGGGTGATCAAAAGGACTTGGAGCCTGAAACAGTGGCCCAAGTCCCTGCCAAGAGAAAGGGCAGGGGCGCGGGAAACCGGCCCCGAAGTTCCCACGGACCGGGAGGAGGCGGACCTCGAGGGGACGCCCGGTGCCTACAGGGAGCAGGTAGCCGAACTGGGAGACATCTCTGAGCTGACCCATTGGCAGCAAGAAGGGGGTCCCACCAGGGAGGAGTTCTGCAGGGAGCAGAACGAGTGCCCTACTCTGGAGGGTCTGCGGCGGCAGGCTGCAGACCAGGCAGCTGGTAATCAGTCCGGGTCACATCTGATCTACTGGGAGAGCGGTCTCCTATACAGTGAGCCTAAGGTTGCTGAGCCTGGGTCAGCCCGTGTGCTGGTGGTACCCCAGCGCTTCAGGACCTTCCTACTGGGTCTGGCTCATGACGTGCCTTTGGCAGGACATTTGGGGCAGGACAAGACCTTTGACAGGCTTGTCACCCACTTCTTTTGGCCCCAAATGCGAAGGCAGTCAGATGCACACTGTAGGTCTTGCCAAACTTGCCAGGCAAGTGGTAAGAGTGGGAGGAAGGTCAAAGCTCCTCTCCAACCTTTTCCGGTTGTTGGAACACCCTTTGAAAGGGTAGGGATGGATATAGTGGGGCCACTGGATCCCAAGACAGCCATGGGCAACAGGTACATCCTGGTCTTGGTGGACCATGCCACCCGGTACCCGGAGGCAATCCCTCTCAGGACAACGACGGCGCCAGTGGTGGGCCGGGCGTTAATGGGGATCTTTTCCCGTGTGGGATTCCCCAGAGAGGTGGTTTCTGATAGGGGGACCAATTTCATATCGAAGTATATGACATCCCTGTGGAAGGAGTGTGGGGTAACCTACAAGTTCACCACTCCTTACCACCCACAAGGAAACGGTCTGGTGGAGAGATTCAACCAGACCTTGAAAGGCATGATCAAGGGTCTAACAGAACCCATGAGGCGTAAGTGGGACGTCCTCTTGCCATGCCTACTCTTTGCATACAGGGAGGTGCCTCAGAAGTCTCTTGGGTACAGCCCCTTTGAGCTCCTGTATGGCCACCCTGTCAGAGGACCTCTGAGTTTGGTAAAGGAAGGCTGGGAGGCAGCTCCCAGGAAAACTCCCCAGGATGTATTTAGCTACATGCTGGCCTTTAGAAACCAAACTGCCCGCTTCAGGAAACTCGCTCAGGCGAACCTAGAAGCCAGCCAGGAAGAAATGAAGAGATGGTATGACCAGAACGCCACTCTGGTCGAATTTCAACCTGGGCAGAAAGTGTGGGTAATGGCCCCAGTGGCACCTTGTGCCTTGCAGGACAAGTGGACTGGGCCATATGAGGTAAAGGAGCGCAAAGTGACGTCACCTACCTGGTGGATTTGCAGGCTCCAAGGAACCCGTTGAGGGTCCTTCACGTGAACCGCCTCAAGCCCCACTTCGAGAGGTCCGAAGTGAGTATGCTCTTGGCGACAGATGATGGGGTGGAAGAGGAGAGCGAGCCTCTCCCTGACCTCCTGTCTACCAAGGAGCATGATGGGTCAGTAGAGGGTGTGATCCTCTCCCCTACTCTGACTCAGGAGCAGCAGGGGACTGTCGCCAGTTGTTGGGACAGTTCGCCCCACTGTTCTCTCTGACTCCCGGTGTTACTCACTGGTGTACCCATGACGTGGACACCGGTGACAGCCATCCTGTGAAGCACAAGATTTACAGGTTGACTGACCGGGTCAGAGCCAGCATCAAGGAGGAGGTCTCTAAGATGTTGGCGTTAGGGGTGATTGAGCCCTCCCACAGTCCTTGGGCCAGCCCAGTGGTCTTGGTCCCAAAGGCTGCGGCGCCCGGTGCCACTCCAGAACTCCGGTTTTGTGTGGACTACCGTGGGCTCAATGCCGTCACCAGGACTGACGCGCACCCCATCCCCAGAGCTGATGAGCTCATTGATCGGTTGGGAGCTGCCCGGTTCCTCAGCACGTTTGATTTAACGTCTGGGTACTGGCAGATTGCCTTAACCGATGGGGCCAAGGAGAGATCAGCATTCTCAACCCCAGAAGGTCATTACCAATTCCGGGTGATGCCCTTTGGGTTGAAGAATGCCCCTGCCACCTTTCAGAGGTTGGTCAATCAGGTGTTGGCTGGGCTGGAGGATTTCAGTGCCGCCTACCTGGATGACATTGCTGTGTTCAGTTCCAGCTGGGAAGAACATTTACAGCACCTTGAGAAAGTGTTGAGGGCTCTGCAAGGTGCAGGCCTCACGATCAAGGCCAGTAAGTGCCAGATCGGGCAGGGTTCTGTGGTGTACTTGGGACACCAGGTAGGAAGCGGCCAGGTGGCGCCCCTACAACCCAAGATTGACACCATTCTGGCTTGGGAACCCCCCAAGACCCAGACAGAGGTGAGAGCCTTCTTAGGTCTCACGGCTATTATAGGAGAGTTGTTAAGGGCTATGGCACCATCGTTGCCCCCTTAACAGAGCTGACCTCTAAGAGGCAGCCCAGGAAAGTGATCTGGACTGAGTCCTGCCAGAAAGCTTTTGATGCCCTGAAGGCAGCCATGTGCACGGCGCCCGTGCTCAAGGCACCTGACTTCTCCAAGGAATTCGTCGTGCAGACTGACGCTTCAGAGCATGGTGTGGGAGCGGTGCTCTCACAACTGAACGAAGAGGGCCTGGATCAGCCTGTAGTCTTCCTTAGCAGGAGACTACTTCCCAGGGAACAGAGGTGGAGTGCCATAGAAAGGGAAGCTTTTGCTGTGGTCTGGGCACTGAAGAAGTTGAGACCATACCTGTTTGGGACTCACTTCCGGGTTCAGACAGACCACAGGCCCCTCAGATGGTTGATGCAAATGAGGGTGAGAATCCAAAACTGCTGAGGTGGTCCATCTCCCTACAGGGAATGGACTTTACGGTGGAACACCGTCCTGGTACAGAACACGCCAACGCAGATGGTCTGTCCAGGTTCTTCCGCCTTAGTGAAGAGAACTCCAATGGGGTTGGGTAGTTCTCCCTACTTTCAGCTGGAGGGGACATGTGTTAGACTTGGCATCTTTTGGCGTGTTTCCCCTGACTTTTTGCTTTCTGACCTCCCGGTTTTGACTCTGTTTTTGCTGGTGTGATGATTCTGCGCACTTTCCTCACTGCGGTCCAGTGGGAAAGTGCAAGTGCTCCTGTATAAAATGTGTTATGGATTGGTGTTTCCATGATTGGCCTATTTGGTTTATCTGTCAGTCCCTTGTAAAGTGCACTGCGAGTGCCAGGGCCTATAGACCAAATGCTGTTGGTGGGCTGCAGCACTGGATTGTGCCACCCACGCAAACAGCCCGTAAAATGTAACTCGGGCCTGCCATCGCAGAGCCTGTGCGCAGCCTGGGGCTGCCATGTCGACTTGGCAAGTGCACACACTTGCAAGTCCCTAAACCTTCCCTTTGCTACATGTTAGTCACCCCTAAGGTAGGCCCAAGGTACCCCTGTGGGCAGGGTGCGGTGTATGCGAAAGGTAGGACATGCCCGGGTGTGAGCGGCATGTCCTGATAGTGAATTACAGCCTAGTACGTTTTCACTATTGCAAGGCTACCTGTTCCCCTAGGCCAGAACGGGCGGTTTTGATTATTACAGTATATAATCCTAACTGACCCCGGGAACATGGTAGAAATTCGAGTTTAGTATGCCTGGACTCAGAATGATAAAATGCATCTTTTAGTGAAGTTGGTTTTGACATTCTGCGTTTGAAAATACCACTTTTAGAAAGTGGGTATTGTCTTGCCTAACCATCCAAGCCTGCCTCTGCGAGGTTGTGTATTCCTTGTCTGGAATGTGAGTGACAGGGGCTGGGGGATGCCAGGAGACAGGGTGAGTCAGCGCAGGGCTGAATAGCCAGATCGACCTGTAGATGGGTGGGAGGGGTCGCACCTGGGCCCTGAATAGGACAGTGCCTTCCCTCCACAATGCTGGCTCCACCTCCTGTGGTGCGTCTGATGTCCCTGGCCTACTCACTGAAAGAAGGCACGGAGACTTGTCAACAAAGTGCTCCAGAACTGGTTTGGACGAGGCGAAGGCCTCTCTGCCTTCAGAGAACAAAGGAATTTGGGATATAAATATTGGGGCCCTGACCCCATGAATTTAGATCTCGCTGGAATCAAGGAACCTGCCAAGACGAAGAGCTGGAAGAGCTGCCAGGAGGAGTACTGCCCCTTTGCTGTGTTGTTGCTTTGTTGGGTTGGCCTGCAGCTGCTGCTTCTGTCTTGGGCAGTGAAAGGACTGGACTGAACTTTCTACAAACTTGTGCTGAGTATCTCCAAGGGCCAGGAACCGAGCTGGCCTCCTGTTAAGAAGTCTCAGGGACTACAAAGACTTCACAAGCCTCTGGGTACCGCTTCTGGAACGCTGTTTCAGTCGCCACAGAGGAAGGGAACTGCAACCGACGCCGTCAACCGAATCCATCCCTGGCCGGTGACCTGTTTGCACCGCAGACCGCATCGCCCCGCTTCGCATCGCAACCCTGGTCTCACCGTGGGCGACGTCCAACGCCGCCAACATCGAGCCGCTGCTTGCACCGTGACCTGTGGGCACCGCAGTTCGCATCGCATCGCTTCACTGGGCCAGCCGGACCAGACCGACACTGTCGCTGCAACTGGCTCAAGAGTCGAGACCGCACCGCATTTGGGGCACCGCTCGCACGTCTGCAACGCACCGCTCCGACTCGCACCGCTGTCCGACGCCAGCTCCCGCACTCCGGCTTGGTCGCCTGCATCGCAACCTGTCAGCACCGCATCGAGCATCGTCTCGCCCTGCATCGCACGCCTTGGACTCAACGACTCCGTCTGCCCGACGCTCATCGAGCCGCTGCCTGCACCGCATCGAGGGACACCGCACCTTGCATCGCTCCGTCTTGCACCGCATCTGCGACGAACGCCGACCGGCTCGTACACTCCGTACCAGCCACAACGAGAAAAGGTACTGTGACCGAGTCTGTTCACGACTCTGCTGGCCCGTATCGACGCGGTCGGCTGGAACTGTTAGACTCTGGGGTTTTCAGCATCACGGTTGGCTCGGACGGAGCTACCGACTCGTACGAACTTTGCTTTGGTGCTATTCCTGCAAAGAAGAAGTTAACGTATCAAGTATTCATTCGTAAAGTATAGTATTGTGGATTTTTGTCGTAATTGGTCTTGTCTTGAGTATATAAAATATTGGTTATTTTTCTAAACTGGTGTGGTGTCCGTTTGTAGTGCTTACACTGTATTACTACTGGTTATGTGCAAATGCTTTACACACTGCCTCTGAATTAAGCCTGACTGCTCGTGCCAAGCTACCACGAGGGTGAGCAGGGGTTACTTCACGAGTGTAACAACCCTTACCCTGACTAGGAAGAAGGGTCCCTACTTGGACAAAGGTGCAAGCCCTTGCCAACTAGAGATCCCATTTCTAACAGAGGGATTTACTTATTGTTTGTTCTTTATATCGTATTATAACAATCAAACAGTCCTTTAGACTTTGAGCATCCATCTTACTCTCCAAATTTAGTTTGGTTGAAATAAAAGTAGCTAGACCCCCACAAGATCTGCCATATTTGCTTGCATTTGTTGCCAACGAACAATAGCCCTTATAATCTTGTAACCTGAAGGGGTACAATTGCCCAGGTTTCTTGAAGGCAGATAATTTGAAAATGTTCCGACAGGGAGGGTAGTTGTTCATTCTGGATCTTTGATTGTACACCGTTTATATTCCAGGAGCATATTCTAATCCTATCAATTGGGCTTATTGACACCCTTGACGGAGCATCAGTAGCAATTCGTCAGTCTAGCGTGGTATTGTGTAGAGCTGCAGTCAGCCAACCAAACTTTACGGTGTCGGATGGAGCATCTTTGATCTCCTCTATTGCTCGTTGGGCTTGGCCATTCGTCATACCTATCAGGTTTTTTAATATTGAGTATATCTGGTTTTTATCGATTTTCTTTTGGTTCTTAGTTTGTGATTTAGGTGAGATAAATGGGCTGGGGTATGAGGATTGGAGTGGGGTTGTTACTTTTATTCCCCAATCCAGAAAGAGATTATATTCTTGAATAAGAAGACCAGCAGCGGTAGATGTAGTCCAGGTTACTAGTGTTAATTCCTGATTATTGTAGTTACTTGCTAGAAATTCAATTGCTTCTATGTCAGAACTTCTAATCCTTTCCAACGAGGGTATTGCTTTACACAGTTTTAATATGTTCCCTCGATTCAAGATATCATTGTTCCCCCTAGATATATATTCAGGCGTAAAAATTACCTGCATCGCTCCCTCTTTTTGACCAAGATTTTTTATCTTACTTTGTTGAACACAATTTTTGTCTTTTCCTTGATCGTAGTCAATTTGCTTCCCAGTGTGTTTACATACTTCCTCATGACATATTTGTTGTTGTATAAGTGGCTGGTTTCCCTCCATTCTCTGGCCCCTTGATGTATAACTATCCTTCCTGTTTTCGGGCGTTTCTGTACTCTCATGAGCCACTCTAATGCTCTCTCTTTTTGACTTTTTATTTTCCATTTGTGGTTGATTACTTTTCACTGTTTGATTACATTCTTCCTTATGTAACATTCCTGAGAGCTGGTTTTGTTCCTTTTCTACTGATTTTGTATTATCTATTGGCTTATTAATACCTTTATTCTTTATGGCTGCATGTACGTCTGCCAGTTTTTTTATTAAATAAAAGATAAACTGGTTTTGCTGGTAACATTTCCATGACATCTTGTTCCTGGTTTGTTATTTGTTCATGGTTATTACCTCTATTTGTTCTCACTACTTCAGCAGTAGTTATATTTTTTATTGCCTTGGAAACTTTGTTTCTGGCTTTCCGTTGTTTTTTCCTCTGTCTTTTGGATAAATGAACTTCTGGTGATACATCTAAAGATGTTAATTGTGATGAGCATGACATTTTTACTACTTGTTCATTTGTTTTGTCCGCTATTGAATCTATCAAATTTTCTTTAACTGCAGTATTATCATTACTTTTCATTGCCTCTTTAGGTAAGCAATCCATCGGGCTGGCTTGATTTCCAAGATTGTTTAAGTTTCCTTTCACGTCATCAATTATTGTTCTTATAACGTCTGGAATGGTGGCCAGTTTATTAATTAATAGGGCACAATTACACTCTATGTAGGGAAATATTGGTTGAGCTTGTGCCCTTATTATTAGATTATTTAATGTTGCTATCTTCTGGTCAATTCCGGCTACAGAGGATGCCATTGCACCCAAAAGGTCGATTTGCACCTCCATATTATTATTGGACTGATATGTTAGAGCTTCCATAGTTAATTGCGAGGTTCTAAAAAATAGATCCCAGATTGACTCTGAGTTCCAGGTTCCTATTTCCTGTACACCCGGGCTTTGACTTTGCCCCTTTTTGTGAAATGTGTATATTAGCCATTCAAATGATCACGCAGCTAAAAAAATGCACAAATGAACACATGGTTAAAACTGGCCATTTGTCAAATTGTACATGCATGGCACACTACTTACGCAACATTTTATAGTGTATTTCTGGAAGATAGATTTGAACAGACCACTGCAATTTCACACTCTGGCTCAGTTACCTCTTTCTAACTCCTACCAATAATGATCAAACCAAAACAAAAAAGAACATATACGTTCCACATGATATAACACCCTGCAGGCTATGACACAGCCTTCCTTGAACACTTCAACAAAGTCATCACTTTAATGAACAACTATTTATCAACACAATCCCTCATGCTGAACACTTTCAGGACTTTTGTTGTCAGGTTTGACCTTTGTGAGATTTAAACCAATTCATGACACAGGCTCCATCCACCTTCTTCTGTCCACTAATGCGGATAAACCAAAGCCAGCAAACATGTTAGAATCCTGCATTCAGGACATTGCCCCCGCCCCGTTCCTCAACATCACTAACCCCTAACTTAGAGAAGATCTTTTCCCTCCTCTCAAAAAATTGGACAGATCATACTCATTCTGAAAAGCCTAACATGGACCCAAAACCTTAGATCATTTCCAAACTACTCTTTCTTGGAAAACCCCTAGTAAAAGCCATCTACATTCAACTTCTCTTCCACATCTCAAAAAATAACCTCTTTTATTCCTACCAATCAGGATTCTGCCTTTAATACAGTACAGACACTGTATTTTTTCAAATCGTTGATGATATCCTATCGCTGATGCGCGGAAGTAATGCTTGTCTTCTAGTGCTTTTATACCCTAATTATGATAGGTCTGATAATTTATTTTATATGTGGTAACTTCTGCTACAACTCACATCAGAATTATGAACTTTGAAGGTTATTTTGCATCCGGTACATACTAGGTGTGAAAAAATCACATCCCCATTTAATTTCAGCAGGTCAACCTTTCAGAATTTAAAGGGAAAAAAGTACCTGGAAAAAGTAGGATGCATAGATTTTGGTATGATATGCATGAAAATCTGCATGTTATGCCCCATATAGGGGAAAAGTTGAAATAGGAGCTATTTATCACACCTGATAAATAATGCACCCCACACAAAAGTTATTTATCAGGTGCAATAAATGTTCCACCTAACACTAAGCCACTTGTAAGGAGGGCCTTAGTCTTGTCAATAACATTCAACACCATAGGACATAAAATCCTCCTGAAAGTGCTTCTGTTTCAAACAAGAATGGGATTGGAAGGAACTTTTCTGGTATCCTTCATCACATCTAGATCACAATTTGTCAAAACTGATAATTCAAGCTCACAGTCTCTACCATTATGCTGTAGCATACCTCAAGACTCATAATTTTCCCTATTTTATTCAAATTTTACATGCAGCCATTTGGCGCAATGCCAAAAAAAGAAATAATAATACACAAGTACACTGAACACACTAAAATGTATCTTAAAATATCAAACCCATCTGGCGTCACCTCCCTAAAATACATCACAGAAAATCATTTAAACTGGATGAATACATTCTCCCTCAAACCTAAACTAACCAAAGCAGAATTCTTCCTCCACTCACAAATCCACCCACTTCCATTCCATAGCTATGCCTAACTGACTCAGCCTTCACTCCCACCTTGGTCACCTGAGCAACATCCATAGGATTCACAATAGATCAGAATTTTTACTTGACAGTCATATCTCACACTAACTAAACTGCCTCTTTCAAACTCCACTTTATCAAACAATTCAGGAAGTTTTCTTTTGAAAAAGTGTGACACACTCCAGACCTCCGTGTGTCTTACTCCGTTATGTCTGAGAATAATTCATATTTACTTTGGGCTGTTAACTGCTAAATCTTTGAAAAGTTGAAGCAATACATAAACTCATAAAGGGTTGATGTAAAAAAGTTATAATGTGTAGTCTTCACAGAACTCTTTAATGATATTGGTGAAATGTAATAATATTCATGTAAACTGCTGACAAAATGTATTGAGGAACCCAAAGATACAAGTTTCTACAATACATATATATGTCCTTCATCCATGTCAGTCGCTGGGTTTGCACTTACTGGGTGGGGGAGTTGGGACCCAAAAAGCAGGATTTCTATTGTACTCACATCCCCAGCACCGTGGTCTTCTCCTTCTTTCATTTTTTACAGTAGCCTCAGATTCTCTGCAGGTCAACCTTCTGAACAGTCTTCGAATCCCATAAAGCATGCTGAAACAGGGGGTTGTATGCTCCTCCTGCTCCTCATCCAGGTCATCATTACCACATCTGCGTCCCATCACCTCTTCAATCTATATGACCCGAGTGTAGTGTTGTGAGATTATGTGCAGTAGGACCATTGTTGTCCTCGGTGGACTCCTTGCAAAGTTACATAATCAGTTGAGAGGTATCTGGGTGTGGTCAATTAAGTTTATGACGTAGTGCGTTCAGTTAATGGTTGCATGCCGAAGAATAAACACATGTGTTACAGAGCTCCGTGTTGTGTGGTCATTTGCGTGCTCCAGAGCTGGAGAGGGTGCAATACAGAGCAGCAGAGAAGTGATATTAAATGTTAATGCTTACATAAAAGCATTTTCTTACTTGTGTTCTCTTAATAGACTTCGGTCCTCATAACTAGTTTGGCGGTGTGGGAGTGGGGTGGTTCACCACCGCCTCGCACCGCCAAACACGAGCGCTGTCCGTTTGCCAGATTATGATACAAATCATTGTCTGGCAGCCAGCAGCGTGGTGGTCCGGCGGTGGTGCAGTAAAATTGCTCAATGAGCCTTTAATACTGCCCCCCGCGGGACCACCATAGCACATTCTAGCACAGCTGTACAGAAAAGTCCATGCCGTGCTGGCACACAGAGGGGCACAAAATGTGCCCCCTGCATGCACCTACCTGCATGGGGCAAGGGGGGCCCCGTAGCACCCCCTTTGGTTCCCCACCGCCAGCTTTTACATGGTGGTGCTGACCGCCGTGTAAGGCTGGCGGTCAGCAAACTCAAAATATGCATGGCGGAGCCACAGCAACACCGCCAGCATATTCTGAGCCCGTGACTGCCACGCCCCCACCAGGGAACGTGGGTCTCTGGCAGTTGCAGCGGTCAAATGGCGGTCAGACCGCCAAACTTATAATACGGTGGTCAGACCACCGGTGCGGCGATGGCTGCACCGCCACCACTGCACCCCGTGAGTCTGGCGGTCTATGGACCGCCATACTCATAATATGGCCCATAGCTAGAATAGTCTCAAACAACTTGTCGGCTGTATGCAGTAATGAGCTTCAGACAAATATGGAGGAGGTGGTTGGATTCTTGCTCTCTCTGATGTTGTCTGCCTTCTGCCAGAGCTGCCTTTGGTAAGGTGCGCTGTGATTTTTTATTTCCTGTCAGTGACCATGCAATGAACTGTCATTTTTAACTGAATTATAATAATTTGATTATCATAAAGAATTGGAACTATGCTAGAATGATAATACAGTACTCTGACTTCAAGACTACCACACAATGGTGTTTTTGTTAAGGTTCTACTCCACGTCCTCTTTAACAGTTTGATATCTTCATTTTCTCATTTGCCTCTTCCAGAGCTATTGAAATAGCCATTATTTCATCCTCCACTTCAATGTTCATAATTTCTAAATACCTATTTTCAGAGCACGTAGGCTACACAAAAATAAAAACATGCATTCTGATCTGAGGTATTGGGTCAACTCATAGTCATAAGATATTGAGTCTCAGCCAACAAATTAATGATTTTAATTACATTGCATTCACAAACTGATTCAAAGACACTAATAAGATGCAAAAACTAAAAACTCCCCAAAATTCATGTCTAAAATAGACAAAAATCTCTGAAAGCATATACCTTGTCAAAACACTATTCAAAACGAAATAGATCTTCATGCTAGTAAAGATCCAATCATTTAGAGCCGAATTTTCAAAGCTATTTCCAAGAGTGATTCAAATTTATGAACCCATTTAAGCTTTGTGTGAATGCTAAACCCCATGTTCTATTCTCAAAAGTTGATTTTGTGACTTGGAAAAGGATTTACTAACATGAGCAGATGAACAGTTTTGTGTGAATAAAGCCATGACAAGGGATTAGGGGATGGCGTGGACTGGTACAAACACGGCAGGAATGCTCTCTAGCTCTGTGAAAACTCATAACTATACAAGTTAGTAGGTATTCACAAGCTCCTCTCCGACCGGTCCCACCCTGGAAAATGTTTGAGATCTTGATCCTGTCAAGGGTGAGAGAGAGTGGAGTACACCTTCCAAAACAAATGTGGGTAGATGGAAAAAATTTCTCCATTAATTTACATGTGTGCTCACAGTTTTTGTCAAGGAAAATATACACAAGTGTATTATTGCATGAGAAAATGAAATCCACTAATGTTTTTAAGGAATATGAAATGTATTATGTTTCTAGACATACGTCTGGAAGCCTTTGTGAATTCCTTGCAGGCCTAAATCTACACACACAGGCGAGCCCTTTCAGCTGGGCTGATAAACTCTTACTCTTTTTCCAGAAAGCATATTATCTCAATATGAGTGTTGGCCATTCAATGGTGTTATGGCTCCAAAAGAGACCTTGAAGAGAGGAGAAGGATGAGAATAAGTATAATATAATACAAAACGATTTATAGAGCTTCAGCTTATCTCATTATGTACTATCTGAAGTGTCAATGCCTTAAAACAACTCTGAACTGAAGGAGAATATTAGTAATTATTTTCACAGCGGACATTCTCTTTTCTTTAGTTTTTCAGAATAAGTATCTATAGGTCCAATGTATTAAGAGACAGGTTGCAAATGTTTCCACATTTTGTGCACCAATGTTTGTGACCTCTCTCTGATTTTCCAATGCAAACTATGTGCGAATAGTTTGCAGCTCAAAATCTCCAGTCACAAGGAGTCACTAAATGATTTTCTTAATGAATAGTAACTATGCAGTTCTCTATTTGCCACCCCGTGTGATTGGCTTTAGACAGTGATTGTAGTTTGAGGAAACCAACAGACCACCAATCCTATGTTTGTATTCTCTAACAGGATTTTTTAAAAATTTAAACAGCAAATGTTCCCATGTGTTTGGGTACACATTGGAAAGAGCAGGTAATGGTCCTCATGATGACTATCTCCTCTCCCGTAGTCACACACGACAGGATTCACAAAGGAGAAGATGTCTCATGATGACACCTTCTCCTTTGTGAATCAGTTACCGACTTGTTTTAAGATGTTGGCAACTGATCAATGGCTTGCAACCAAGTTGCAGTCTCAAACCCTTGATACATACCATTTCAACTTGCAGTCAGGAAGGGACACCCCTCCTTCCTTTCACACACCGTCCTAATTGTGAATCAGAATGAGTTTAGTAAATAATAAAATGCCACTTCACAGTCACAAACTCGGTGACCTTGCGAATCTCAAGAATTGCAAGTCAAAAATGGTTTTGCATCCATACTTCCTAAAATAAGTTAAAATAGGGCTAATGGAGTTGCCTAAACTCAATTGATTTCATTTATATTTTTCTGCACTTCTAAATTGCACTAATTCTTTTATTAATGTAGCTTTACAGTAACAATACCTCTGCATGACCCATTCAGGTTCAGGCATTAGTACATTGATCTGTGACATAAGGAGCAGTGTTGATGAGTTTTCAATTAAGGTGGCTGTGGAACATGCTAGTTCCAGTGTACATTCTCCATATTGTTTGGTGCCAGTGTGGAGTGACTGAAGAGATGGTGCAGTTCCTGCTAACGCTGTAGTCAATGTGATGGACAAATGGTCCTATGGCAGTGCTCAGCACAAGGTTAATGGGGGATACCCTATTCGGCATGTGTCAGTCAGTGGTAAATGAATACAGTTTGGTTTTGGGTACATAGCAGCCAACTTGCTCACGAGAGAGCCTCACCAATGGCTTGGATTGCAGATGTGGGTGTACAACTCGAGGGTAGTAAGCTGATATTTAATTGGAACAAGTCGGGAGACATTGAAGAAAGGCTACCTAATGTCTCTTGGTTAATTTAGAAAGAAAAGTAGGACTATCTCGAAGGACATTGGAAACATAAATGAACCTGTGGTGTTCAAGAATATACTGTGTCTTGAAGTTATAGAAAGTTGAAGCAAATCTGACATTTTGTCCAGCTATGTTGCCAAAAATATGATATTCAGTTGAATATTCACAGAGATTATTTGGCTTTCAGAAAATCCTAATATTCTATGTGCTTTGGTTAAGAAATATGCCTTCTTTCTCACTGACTGCTCAGGTTGGGGAACAGTTTGGTGGGTGATTCTTGCGTATTATTATGTGCCATATACATCTTATGGTATTGCATTTGTCAGGTTAGTTTCCGTGTAAGTGGACTTCTGTTGTTTGGGAATTGCAATTTATGTTAATGGTTGTGGTGTGCTGAATGCAGGCGCAGCCTGTGCAGGTAAAAGCGGTGTGGCATGAGTAGGGGGTGGGGGGATTTGACTGACGTCGATGAGGGAAACTTAAATGAAAAAAAAACAAAACCACTTACCTTGAGCTCGCCGCATCATCAGGTCGGCGATGCAGCGAGCGCAAGGTAAGCAGTTTTTTTTTATTTAAGTTTCCCTAGTCGTCGTCTATCTACTCCCCCCCACCCCACTGCTCTTACCTGCACGTGCCACGCCTGGCTGAATACTTAGTACTGTAAGACAGGCTGAGCTTTTTAAATTACCCACCTGTAGGTTGTTTCATGTGTACAGTGTGAGCATTTACTTTCGACTCCATATGTTTTGGAATGATGGAGTCTAGTTAGTAGTGTGAGGAAGAGGGTGTAGTACCGATCTGTTCGTTGTTGTGTAGATATGAGCTGGATGTGCGTGACCAAGTGTTGAAGATGTTGGGGAAGCATAGAACCCCATCTTGAGAAGTTGCATGGAGCAGTAGTTGTCGTGTGTTTAGTTGGAGAAGAATAGTACCCCTTCATGAGAACTTGCATGGGGAGGACCTTCTGGTGTGCTAAGTTCGGGAAGAGTAGTACACTGTTGTGAGAGGTTGCACAGAGAACACCCATTGGTGAAAAGTGAAAGAAAAGTACCATGTTCAAAGAGGTTGCAAGGGGAAGTTCCCTGTGGAGTGAAAATGTGGGGAAATATATGACCCCATGGTGCTGTGGATGATAGCCACAACTCTTGGCTGAGGCATCATTCTGGGCAAATCTGAAGATTTGACAGGTGGGTATTACTGGAGGCAGAGTGCGTTTGTGATTATTTTGTCGTTCGTTTTAATCAGTTTGAAGATAATGGAGTCAGTCAGTGTTGTGTGTGAATGGTAGGATTTAAAAAAAATATATATCTTTATTGGCATTTTGGAGGGTATATATACATTTACTGTGTACAGGTAGTCATAAGGTATCTACATTTCACTTGATTATACACATTCTACATCAGGTTCGTATCGCAATACAAAGGCATCAATTCTGTAGATTTCTTTTCATACATAAAACAGTGCATATGTCACTCCTGTATGCTGTACTTCGACTTATGTGTACTTGAGGGAGTTACTCATGCCAATAGCTAAGTATACATTTCTGTTTTCTCATGTACTATTAATGTGTAACAAACTATAATAAACATCTGGTGGTTTGTCCCCTGGTGCCTCCTCCGCTACAGGGGCTTTTCTCTCATGTGCTTCTCAAATGAGGTGGGGGTATCCAGGTCTATATATTGTGCCCATTAATAATCTCTGTGATGTGTGCCGATGGGGGGCGGCGGGTCCCGCGGGTGGTAGAGCCGTGGGCCAGGGTCCGCCTCTCTAGCTACATCATTGTCATCCCTGTATCTCTTTTGGTTCCTCTGGCCCGGGGCTATTATTCCTCAGCTCTTCTGTTGTAGCGTCCCTGATTTCTGTGTCTGTTTCATGTCTAGCTTCCCATCCTCTTAACATCTCTGTCCATAATTCTGCTAAGGGTCTTCTACGAATTCCCTGAGCATCTTCTTTTTGTAGTACCTTTAGTTCTGCTGTGGCCCATACGTCCACGTTTTTTCCCCATGTCGTTATCGAGGGAATGATTTGTGCCTTCCAATGTTGGGCTATCTGTCCTCTCGCTAGGATCAGTGCTAGTTCTATAAATTTGTTCCCTACTTTCTTAGCTTTCGGTTTAGGGAATAGGCCTAGTAAGCAGCCCTCGATTATGTTTGGCAGGGCACGGGCTAGCGATTTCCCAATCATAGTCAGGATTGCCTCCCAGAATCCTCTCAAGTTTACGCATTCCCATGTCATATGTGCGAATCCCACATCTCCCATTCCACATCTCGGGCAGGCCTGGGTTGCGTCACCACGCATAATGTTCAATATGTGGGGAGTCAAGTACACCATGTGTATATAATTAAACTGAATCGCTTTGAAGTTGGAATTCCTCAACACTCGTTTCGGGCTCATCAATACCCGGCTCCATTCTTTATCTGTTAACTGTGTCCCTACTATCTTGTCCCATTTCCCTCTGGTGTGATCTAGCGGCTTTTTAACTGCCTGAATTAGTGCCTTATATATCCATTTAATTAGGTGTCTGGCTGCTCCCAGAGTTATCAGCACTTGAAGCACTCTGTGTGTTTTTGGCTCCTCCAAAACACTTGGCCAGAGATCACAAAATGTTTGAGTCAGTGAGTGATAAGTCAGAAATTGTCCATGCGGTAGGTTATACTGGGACATAAGGTCATCTATGGGTATTAATATTCCCCTCTGGAAGCAGTCTCTGACTGTTGTGATCTCAGCCGTATTCCATTCTGCGAGTTGGGGCCTCGTTTATGGGGCCAAGGGATCCCCAAATGGAACTCCAGTGAGGGGTATTTCAGGTGCATAAGGACGGAACCCGCCTGTACGTCTGAGGCATCTCCTTCAGCTGTATAATGCTGCTTGTACTAATACATTTCATTTTGTTATGGCGACAGCCGGGTTTAGTAATTTAGCCATTAGCCATCTTTGACTATGTTGCCCTCTCTCCCCAAAATCCATATTTTGACCGTCCAACCATTGGGCCATCCATTGAAGTTGGGCTGCTAAATAATACAGTTCAAAATCAGGGGCCCCTAGACCTCCCTCCTCCGGTGGCCGTTGCACCACTTCCAGGGTTAAATTATTTCATCCCCGTCCCAAGCTAACTCCCGGAGTAACTGATTTAATTCTGAGAACCAGGATGGAGGAATTGCCACAAGTAAATTCACGAAAAAATATAGCAGTCTGGGGAGCCTGATAATTTTTGAGAGCACTATGTGAGCCATCAATGGCAACTTAAGTGAGCGCCAGAACTTCACGCACGTCTTTAATGGCATTTTATCTTTAGGCTTTTAGATATAGCTTTGGATGTGTGAGTGAGGAGTGGACTTCTGTCCGTCGTCGGGTTTCAGATCATGTTAAAATTTCCCCAAATAACCCCTCTTCTGCAGTTCCCACCAGGATTTTTATGACATGTGCTAAGAATTATTCCTGTTTGGTTTTTGGGGCATAGATGATAATCAGCATTTAGGGTTTGTTTTGTATTAGAAACTGGATTTTGAGGAACCTGCCTTCAGGGTCTCAGGTTATGTCATGTATTTGGGTATCATAATCTCTATTGGTGAGAATATCTACTAACTTAGTTTTTGATTTCCAAGGGGTCCAGACCTGGACTGGATAACCCTTTTCAATTGGTCCCATTATACTAAATGGATCACCTGAAGGAAAATGGCATCTGTGTCCTGCTGCGTGAGATATTTGCATACCATACACTATTTAGTGGGGGGTTGAGGCTCCACAAATTTAGGATTATAAGCTTGAATGGTAAGTAATAGTTGTAGCTAACATCTTTGCTATACCCTTCTTCTAGTCTGGTGGTGTGTCTGGTGCCTGGCCAAACAGTTAAGAACGCCTTACAAGTGAGCAAAACAATACAAACATTTAACCAATCTTTAGGGACAACTTTGCCCTTCTCCCTCACATTAAGTGGACCATATGAACAATCTCTCCAACAACCTGTGAAATCCTTCTGTGTCGGCACTTGTGGTGGATTGTTATTACGCATCTGTGTGCTACTATGAATCTCCTAGGGGTTTCAGCACCCAGTGCCCCTCTGCCTCTCCCCTCCACCGTCCCAGGTCACTGACCTATTTGGCCTGCTTGTCCAACATCAAAGGTTGTATCTCAAATATCAGTTTATCACTCCAACTATTTGCATGTTATCAGCCTAAACCTGGTGGTTCAGCCTCTTCTGCAAGCACTTAGAAAACTGGTTATGCTATTGAGACACTTTCCCCCTTGCTAAGAGACTCCTTCATTGCCAGCATCTTGTTGATTGTGTATTTCTCTGGAGCTGGTTAGGCCCCTTCAATGTCTTTGATTTCCTTCAGGCTTCAGGTGTGGTGTGCAGTGACATTTTCATTGCCAGATCCTCCGTTATTGCTCCCTTCTTGTTGACCTAAAGGGGATCTACCTTCGTCTTGGTTCTTTATTGTTCTTTCTGTCCCCTTTCAGGGAAATTGTATACTTTCTCGAATGATCCATGGGTATCAGATGTGTTGCCTTGTCAATTTTATTGTGACCTATTTGTATTCTTGACTTCTTTGCAATGTGGCAGCAGACAGAGCTTGAAAAGGGGCGATCTCGCTGTTGGAGTGGGTGATTGTTTTTCAGTTGCATGCTTCTGCCATAATGAGGGTAGCTAGACAGCTTTACTACTATGGGGTCGATTCCGATCTCGGCCGGTAGTGCTCCGAATCGGATTCGGCTTTACCGGATCCGATTCGGAGCCCTGTTTCCCGACCGAACCGTACGCGGGTCCGGCCGAGCGAGTACGATGCGAAATCGTCAACCGACTCGTCCGGGCGTCCCGACCGCTCCGACCGACTCGCTCCCGGCTCGAACCGCTCCGACCGACTCGCTCGGACTCGACTCGCACCGCGCAATGGAGACGTTTCCCGGCCGGGTAAGTACGATCCGCGCCGCGAGCAGTCCGACCGAGCCGCGCACTCCGGCTCGAAAGAGCTGTCGGAGCCGTACTTTGGGGGTCCGTGTCGGACCCCCCAGTACGCGTAGCCGCGCGAGTCGCACACAGGGGGACCCATGGGTCCCCCCTACCTGTGCGTGTACGGCGCGAATCGCTTCGCCGCGTACCCGCTGTAGGGGCGCCCTTGTCCGACTCGCACCCATTGAGTCAATGGGAGCCCGCGTACGCGTTGTACGACCGGCTCCCATTGACTTCAATGGGAGTCCGACCGACTCGAGTCCGATAACATACGGCCGCATCGTACTCGTTCGGTCGGACTGCACGGGTCCGATTCGGTCGGAAATCTCTCCGGGTCCGGCTCGGTCGGAGAAATTTCCGGCCCGAATTGGAATCGACCCCTATGTCTCTGGGCTTAGTTTTACTCTCTGCTGTTGTGTGTCACATCTATGAGCTCTCTCAATGCCTATTGGGTAGTCAAGTACTTCCATCAAGATACTCCTAAACTTTTCTGAAACACATCCAGTTATGTTGTCACTTTCAGTCCATTTCTTGAGGTTTCTGATGCAGATGTTTTTCTGTCTAGATCTATTTTCCATGTTTGTATTTCATCAGCAGCCATCTGGCCTAAGCTTGCATATGACAAGTTGTTCTAGGGAGGGTTAGTTCTTTGTCTGTTGCCTTTTAAATGAATATTTCTGCTTGCTCTGATCTTTGTTCCATGTTTTGGAGATCTGCCCTAATTTCTGCCATGCCTTTATACAGCTCAGCACGTAATTTCACCAGTCCATCTTGGAAGGTTCTTGGTAGCTCAATTTTTATTACCTCCAGGCATACTTTTGAATTCTCCATTGTGAGTGGGACTGCCTTTGCCACCATAGTGTTTCTTCTCGGCTGACTTTCATCACTGCTATAGGGAGTATCGTAGAAAAAAACTAAATTGTGTCTAGTTGCTGTCTTTTGTGTGGCAAGTACTAAAGCAGTTGACAGTTTGGTGAGCTGTCGTGGAGTAATTATCTTATTATTTCTGACACCATTTTACTTGCACAGTTATGTAATTGTGCTTCCAGATAGGGGCAGATCTCTCCTTGGAGGTGTGTATTTTAGGCCACAGGTTTTCTTAGTAAAACCTTCATTGCTGCTGTGGAACTTTGCACATACATGAATTGTGCAGCATTGCAGATTTAAATCTGAGATTTATTGTTGAAGAGGCTTTGTGTACAAATGGGGCTCAACTCTCACCTCACCTCGTTGTCAGTTCCATGCACCCCTCAACCATCGCACCTGTCATTATCTTGTGTCAGACGCAGGCTTCATCAACCTCTGTCCTGCTCCTCCAGAGCAACTCCGTGCCCCAGTCCATGGCTACAAGGGGCCTTGACCTTCGCCAGAGTTGCTCCTGCCTATTGACTCTCTCTTCGGTGAAGATCCCAACTGGCGATCCAAAGGGTTAGACTACACCTCCCGAGGCCCAACCAACCAATTCTCGCTTATCTTGACATCCAGTGAGGCAAGCCAGTTGCTCTTTATGTGCTTCACCTCATCTCCTAGACCCTGACATTATCAGACGGGGTCCAAGAGCAATCTCATAGGCAAGCCGCAGGCACCAGGGGCACTGCGCTGCATGTCTTTCACCGGAGCCACCTTAACTGGAAGTCTGTTGAGGGTTTTTTAATGAAAGTGGGTTTGTGTAAAATAGAAAGTAAATCTTAAATGAGACAAATCATCTATTTGTGGCATCCATAAAAGGAACTAGGGTGGCTTTTTTTGAACTGCTTCAATACAACAGGCTGAAAAAAGCAAAGCATTTTCTTCAGAAAATGTTACAGCGACCATAAGTAATTCAAAAATCTTCAACAAAGGGACTGTGTTAGAAATGGAGTTTCTGGTTGTCAGAGTATGCACCCTGTACAAGCAGGAACCACCACTCTAGTCAGGGTAAGCTAGATACACACTAAAAGATAAACTGTGCTCACCCTCTGGTAGCTTTGCACAGAGCAGTCAGGCTTATCTAAATAGGCAATGTGTAAAGTATTTGTGCAACACACACACACGCACACAACAACACAATCAATAAAACAACACAAAAAATACTCCACACAGTGTTAGAAAAATAGAATATAATTGTGTAAATAAATCAAGATCAAAAGGACAATAACCAAATAAGTAGAACCGGAGTTATGAATTTTTAAGGATTAAATCAAATTTTAGTGCTTAGAGTCATAAAGTGCCAACTGGAGACATCTGTCTGCGTTAGACTAGGGAAAATCCAAAGTTCAGGCCGACCGCGATGGTGGGCAGGCCAGCTACAGGACTCACACAGGTCCCACTGAAAAAGTACCTTGGATGGGGGAAGCTTCGATGTCGAAGACTCAATAAGAGGAGCAGAGGAGGCGTGGCATTGTTGTCAATCCTGTGGATGCAGGCCATGCCTCCATTCTGTTCCACACAGTGGATGAAGGCTTCGTCAACGAACCCTTTAGGATGCAGGTGATGCGTCATCGTAAAGCTGTGCAGTGTGTCGTCGTCGAGCCGTACAGTCCGTCAAAGCGATGTCGTCGAGTGGCAGCTGCGTCAGCGTCGAAGGGCGATTTGTCTGTTCCGGCCTGCGCAAAGTCGTTAATGGATCTGTTTTGATGGATCAGCACAGCAGAAATCACCTTTCAAGGGCCCAGGGCTAAATTGGCAGGACTCCCAGATGGCAGAGCACTTGTGCTGTTGCAGGGTTGAAGAAAGTCTTTGATGGCCCTGAGACTTCAGAACAGGAGACAAGCCAGCAAGCCCTAAGAGTTACTCTGGATTGAAGTGAGATGGGTCCAGTCCTTGTCCACCGCAGTGCCAATATTAACAGGTAGCAAGGCAGAACAGCAAAGCAGAAAAACAGTTCTTCCAAAGCAGCAGTCCAGCAGAGTGGCAATCCGTGTAGCACAGCAGTCTTCACTCCTGGCAGAGTTCTTCATAGGACCAGTAGTGTACTGTCTTGGAAGGGTCAGAGGCCCACTACATATATCCTGCTGTGCCTTAGAAGTGGACTTCAAAGAAGAAGGTTCTTTGAAGTGCACCTAGGTCCTTTCTTCCCAGCCCTGGCTCCAGACTATTAGTTGGGAGCAATCAGTCCTTTGTGTGGGAAACAGGACAATGCCTATTCAGTGTCAGTGTCAGCTCCCCACTCTCTTCCTGCCCAGGAAGAGGTATCAGAATGCAGATGAGTTCTCTGTCACACCTACTCTTCCTGTGTTTGTGACTGTCTAGAGGGAATGCACAAAGTGTAGCTGTCACCCACCCCAGATGTGTATTGTAGACAGGCTGCAGGCACACCGAGCAGTAAGAGCAGAAATAAGTGGCATTTCTAAAAGAGTAATCTTATGTCCAGCTTTACCATTAAAGATAATTTATCATTACCATTCTAAAGATATAAAACATGATGCAGCTACACCTTTCTGATCAGGAATTACAGCTTAAAAGCTATGAGAGGGGTACACCTCACAGTAGTGAAAAACGAATTTAGCTGTTTGTCACTACCAGGACATGCAAAACTTAAAAGTACATGTCCTACCTTTTACTTATACAGTACCCTGCCCTGTTCTCTACCTAGGGCCTACCTTAGGGGTGACTTACATATAATAAAAGGGGACTTTTAGGCTTTGCAAGTAGCTTTAAATGCCAAGTCGAAGTGGCAGTGAACTGCACACACAGGCCCTGCAACAGCAGACCTGAGACAGGTTTGAAAGGCTACTTGTGTGGGTGGCACAATCAGTGCTACAGGCCCACTAGTAGCATTTAGGTTACCGAACCGGGGTCTACACTTTACAAGGGACTTACAATAAACTAAATATGTCAATTGTGTATACACCAATGTTACCATGTTTAGGGGAGAAGCAAATGCACTTTCGCACTGCTCACAGGTGGTAAAGTGCTCAGACTCCTAAGGCCAACAAAAAGATACAGCTAAAAGAGGAGGTAAGCAGGCATAACGTTTGGGGGAAACCACCCTAAGGATGACAGCTAACAGAGTGGAAAAAAACATGATTTAAGGATAGTTGAGAAACACAAAATACCGAACACTCATAAGGACTGCAATTAAATAAAATGAAAAGCAGACTCTTGTAAATTTCTTGCTTGCCTTCCTGATTTAATAGGTTTTTGCTATGTGTTTTTATTAGTTAGTAACATGGAAACAGAACATTTGATCGCAGATAAGAACTGACAAGCCCATCTAGTCTACTGCTCCTGAACAAAAAAATAGTGGCAAACCATGATAAACTGCTATAGGCATTTTGGCTGGGAATGCACATTTTATGTAGATTAATTTTGCTACAAGACAAATGAGTCACATGCCAGCTGTTGCTCCAATGCTAATGATTAGCAGAATATTCACAAACACAATTGTACACGTACTTTACAAGCTACAGCTTTGTCTTAAAATCTGTAATTCATGAGAATGGTGCCATATGTGTAAATTATTTTCCATGATGAAAAGCAATTATGCCATTAATCCAACATGTGGATTTGAAGTTACAGAAGTGCTGAAAAAAGAGCTTATGTTCACATGTAAATATAGATTCCTGCAGAAATGTGTAAGACAGATTAAAAAGACATAAGATACAATCACAGGTTTAAAAATACAGTAAAATATTTAAAATATTCATCAGAAAGGTTCTCTGTCTTAGGTTCCTATTGAAACTCCAAGGTCCCTTTAACAGTCAACATCACATTTTTAAATAAATATTGAGCTCAGTAATTTCCTCTCTTTTGACCATACCGGTTTACAAACAATCAGTACATGCAGGGCCGGACTGCGAATGCAAACCAGCCCTGGCAATTAAGACTGACCTGGTGGGAAACACTGCTGCTGCTTTTGGTACAGGGGGTCGATATTGCAGCACTGCTGCAAAACCGGCCCCCTGTACCAAAAACGGCCCTCACCGGTCCAAAACCAGCCCCCACCCTTCCGGCCCACCGGTAAAACGCCCGGTGCGCGCTACGGCCAGTCTGGCCCTGAGTACATGGCAGAGATCTTGTTTTGGATCTAAATGCACAGTACTTTGACTAGCACTTGTACCTCTTGTTGCATAAATTTACTACTAACGGAAGTCCACCCATTCCCAAATTCAAGAAAAGATGCCTTATTTCAGGTTTCCCTTTTACATAATTGCATTGTTAGAGTAGGGCCAATATTTGCTAAAAAGAAATCCTGCCTTTTATGTTTCATACAGTTTTCTAGGCTCCCAATTTTAAAGGGTTTCTTGAAATATACAATGGTATTGATAGTTAAGAGTATTTACCTTATTCAATTTAAAAAAAGTGAGGGACTGTAGAGAATTCCAAGAGGCGTTTTTAAGGATGTGAGGATTTGGGTGTAATATATGATATAACTGTGGGGCCTTATCGTAGAATACACTCGCAAAAACTGTCTTGTGTCCAGTCACGCTCGTTTGCAAACCTTAAGCTCAACCCTGAGTAGCTGTGGCTTCGAGCAGCAAGACTTAACAAAGGAACTTAGAGTAAAGCACTTAACAGCAACAAACAACGAAATAAGAAAGTCACACAACATGAAAGAAATCGGACACCAATTTATAAAAATAGATTGTACTTGTATGACTTTTTAGAGACCTTGATGTGCAAAATCCACCAGAAAGTTCCGGAGAAAGAGATTTTAGAAGTTTTTATCACTTTTAAATGCAACCGCAAACAAGCATTCGTCAACAAAAAGTTTGTAAACTTTTGAAAAGTTTGAATGAGTTAGTTCCACTACTTCGGCCCGGCTTGGGAAACCACATCCAAAGGATGGAGATCTAGGGGGCCAGTAAGGATATTTTGGACATTAACCTGGCCACCAGAGTCCTTTTTAGTCCAGTTCCAGGCTTTAAAAAATAACTGCCATAGAACAAAGGAGTGGTCCTGATGCTGGGGATGCAGGCATAAAAGAGGCTTAAAGATGCTCCTGATGCTGTGCAGTCAACTAGTGTGAGTTGCAGATGACTTCTTGGTCCAAGGGTGAGGTGGAGTGACTTTGGTCATGGAACTCAGGGTCATACTATCCTCTTTGCGACAGTAGAAGGCCAGCTGCAGCCGGGCTACTGTTCTGGTGGTACAGAGGCCAGAAGGAGATCTTTCAGTGGGGGTTTGTGTCCCTCTTGGGCAACAAATCCAGACTCAGATAGCACCCTCGAGGTCAGCAGTATTGGGTGCAACTTTTGGCTATCTCAGATTTGTCTCGGGGTGCGCTCGGTGGCGCTCAGTGGCGATTCCTTCAAAGTGGCTACTGCTCTGCCAGTTTGGGCTTCTTCAGCTGTTGGGTCCCTGGAGCTGGTCCCAGGGGATGAGCCAACTGATCCTTGGAGTCACTGCTTTGATCTGGGCCTGGGAATCAACTTCTCCCCTAGCCAAGAGCCACAGGCACAGTCCAAACTCCACTAGCCCAAAGTGCAGCAGGTGTAGTCCTTCCGACTATGCAGCTTCTCTTTATGCAGTTTCAAGAGCAGCAGGGCAGTCTTTCTTCAGTTCTTTCTCTAAATCCAACGTGATATGTGGGGAGTGGACCAGTGGGACCATATTTATCCCAGGAAAGTGCCTTGTGGGGTCCATGCAGTTACTAGCCAATGGGCTACCAGGTCCCCTCCCTTCTGGAGAAGTGTTCTTTGCAATGTGTGGCATTTGGCTATCCCAGAGTGTAACATTCTTGCCACTCTCAAAATGTCGGAACCTCTCTTCGGTCATCAGGAGCTTGGTAGTCCACCCTCGAGGTGTGGCTATCTGAGGGCTACACACCCATGGGAAAACCGGTTTGGCGCTGGATTTCCCTCTCTGTCCCTGTCTCCAACTTGTCTACCTAAACAAAAGCCAGCCTGCTCGAGAGTGTTATCACCATTTGCCCTTCAAAGGTGTCTCCCTCTTTGAAGCATGCCTTTTGGGCAACACCCCATGTGGCTTTCCTGAGAGAGGGAGTAACACCTTGCTCTGTGGCAACTGCCTTTGTACCTAAGCCTGGGAGTCGTTCACACGTCTTCCCAGGCAGGTAGAAAGCTGTCTGTGTACAGTGCCTTTGTGAGGCCACTGGACTAGCCGGAGCACAGTGTGGCAACTTTCTAAAAGTTGCAGAACATTAATTGTGGCATTAAATTCAACCTGGGTATCAGGTCAGGTTAAGTGCCACTCTTAATTTGATACCTTACAGTACCCAGTTACGTAGTCCCTTTCAGCAGTTAGCCAGGCTGGGGTGCCAGCCGGTAACTCTGTGTTAACCAATGGTGCTACTAACTTTTCCATAGCAAAACAACAATTTCGAAGTGTTACTGCTAAGACGTATGACAATTATATGTACTACTTAATAATACACAACTCTCTGCCATAGGGCTCTAAAGGCCTTCCTTAGGTGAGTTATATCATTAAGGGAAGTTGTGGTTTTGCCATTGTTTGTAATGGCAAAGTCGAACTGGCAGTGTGACAACTTCCTTCTCAGTCTCCAGTGGCAGGCTAGGAGCCATTTTGTACTTTGTCACACACATGGTGGCACAAACAGTACTGCAGCCCTGGGCGGACACTCTGCCTTACATGTCCTTGGTACCTGGGGTACCATATACCAAGGACTTATAATTAAGCCAGTACTTGCCAATTGGGCACATCCAATTCGACATACATTTTGTAGGGGGTAAGAGCACTGGTAAAGAGGACTGGTTGCCAGGCCTCAGTGCACGCTCAGAGTCGAAAAACAAGCAGCATCAGTCAAAAAATGGGGGAGGGGTGGTGAACATGCAAAAAGAGGCATTTCCTTACAAAGGGTTACCAGGTACGTATCAAATGGTTGTCCAATTATCATTAATACCAATAAGACCCAATTCTAAGCAGATTGCTTCAATTCTGCTATCATTTTCTTCTTTAAAGAAGCTATGAACATATTTATTGCTTGCTCAAACTCAGACATATTTGGATGTTTGCTACCTTTGTTTCTAGAATTTGATATTATTAACAAGTTAGCTTTTCAAGTCATTGCCAACTGTTGTCTCACTCATCTGTAGTTTGTAATAAAGCTTTTAAAAGTGTGTCATGTTGACCTAAGCACTGGTCCTAGATTTAATTGAAAGTGATTGGAGAACAATGAGTAAGTAATCTTTTCCAAAATGTCCACTCAACAGCCATTAACCTTGATCTCTGCTTCCCAAGTGGGAAATCTGAGTCATACATAAACAAAAGGGGGTGCTATAGCTTCATATTCCTATTCCACCACATAAAATCCATGTTTACCCATTTGATAGAATAGACTTTAATTCCTCAATAAATTGAGCTAACTTTCACTAATTCCTTTTCGACATGGTAATTGCTAAGCAAGTTAGCCTTGAATTGAGCTGCATACCAAAATAACAATAGTGCTACTCAATTTTTAAACCTTTCCCATTCATCAACTGACATCCATTGCTTTTCGCTTTAGTGGTGGACTAGAAAAAACATTACTGTGCTTTTTCTTGAGTTTATCAACAGCTTCACATTATGTATTTAATTGCTGAAGACATTAATCTTCTTCTGAAGGCCAACTGACATCTGATCTAATAAGATGACATCATAAGCATATAATAAACACAATGACCTGTGTTAACCCAATTTTGGAGAAAAGGACGGGACACCTTCTATGTAAATCAGCCAGACAAAGCAAGAACAACAAAGGATCCAACACACATCCTTGTTTAAGACCATTAAAAGTTGGAATATATTCGCTGTCAGCATCAGAGTTATCTATCTGAAACAGCAATCAGGTGTCACTGTGAAGTTCTATAATTAAGTTAATTATTGTGGTATTCCAATTTGTTTTCGTTTGATCCATTTTTTAACACAAACTTTATTGCATTTTTGGCATACAACAACATGAAATCACCATTGTTCATATAATGTGTTAGATTCATCTTGTCAGTGTCAAACTCTTATCATACAGACATTGGATATGACTAGTGAGAAACATTTCCTACGATATGCAATAGAACCTCCTTAATCCCCCAATCGACCCAACCCCTTTAGTAACCAGGACTTGTCACCTATTGAATAATCCGAATAAGTATTTGAGGGGATACGTGCGTGTGAGAGCTCCATGTGTAGACATTATAAGAGGGCAAAACAAAGGTATGGTTGAAATTACAAGGCAGTCTAGGGGTATGTGCCGGCATCTCTGGGACAGAAATGAAGGATAGGCTCAAGCATGAATACCTTATGTGTAACTGTCACAGGTGAGAAGTCATCAGCAGTGGGGTCACCTTGATAGTGAATCGCCGTGGCTAGGCACTTGCTCTTCCCAGTAAACCCTCTTCACCAGTCTCCAATGCCTGAGCTTTGAATCTCTCTGGTAACGTGTCCTATTCCATCTTAATGGGTGTCTTAGGTAGGCCCCGGTATTCTTCTCACCGTATTGCCTCACTTTCAGCCTGTCCCCGGTGTGATACCTCTTCACATCATGCATCCACCTCAGGGGTCAGTGGGGATTTCCATTGTTTCGTGATTAACCTTTTGCTAACAGCTGTGCAAAGTTTGTGAAGCATGCTACTTCCTTAGAGCATTTTGAGCCGTGGATACAACCCCAATAGGCATTGTCCCGGTGTGTTCCATTGGTGCGGTCCTGTCAACACCACCAGTGCTGCTGTGATTCCCTCCCAGTATCCTGACAGCGGAGGGCAAGTCCATTACATGTGCATTAGATCATCCTCTTGGGTATGACAACGGGGGCAAGTCATGGATGCAGTGGGGAGCATTGAATTAATTCTATGTGGTGTTAAATATGCTCTATGTAGTATGGAGAATTGAATGACCCTAAATCTTGAATTACGTGAGATTTTCTTGGGGTATTCCAATAAACAGGGCCACTCCTTAACAGTGAACACTTTGGGAAGGTCAGCCTCCTACTCAGCTTTTAGTGGAGCGAGTGGTGCCATATGGTGGTCCTGGAGTCCCCAGTAGAGCCACTTTATGAGGTGTCTACTGTGTCCCATGGTATGGAGCACCCGAAGAAACTCATGCCCATAGATTCTTATCCATCTGCTGCCCAGTGCTTATGAATGTACCTGAGAACACTGGCAAGTGTTAACAATAGGGTTTCTAGAAATCCGTGTTCATGTACAAAACTAATGTGACATTAAAGTGCCATCCCCAAATAATGAACTTACCATAGTTACTCCGGCCTGTTCCCAGGAACTCCGTCAGGGTGCCGGGAGATGTAGGCAAACCACATAGTGGAATATTCGGTGCATGGGGCACCTGGGAAGCAGTATATTTCATTGCTATTTTCCAGTAAGCTAGGGCAATTGACAACAGAAATGAACCTGTGTGTAGTGGTGCAGCACTGGGGCAGATCAGCCTATGTAGTAGACCTCTATTAAGTTGGGCTGTCATGTAACCTATTTCCAATAGGTTATGTCTGGCTGACCAGTAGGACATCCACTGTAGTTGTCGGGCTTTACAATAGGCCTTAAAGTCTGGGGCCCCCATACCACCCCTATCCATCGGTAGTTGTAGTTTCGCTAGTCCGACTCTTCACCACCAAGTACCCCATATGAGGTCAAGCAACATAGTATTTAACAGTTTGAACACCCTTGTTGGTATTATGACTGGTAAGTGCACAAAGTGATACAGTAAGCACAGCAATATCACCATGCGGCCTGCTATTGACAGCGGTAATGTGACCCGGAAGGCCACCTGAGATTTAATTGTAGTGATCGTGTATATATAAGGTTACCTTCCAAGAGGTCTTGACTTTCAGTGTGGGTTTCTCATAGGTGTCAGCTAAGGAATAGGCTCATGATTCGTCTGCATTGATTGGGAGACCTTACAAAGTCGTTGTGCTGTGGGATCAATTGCCAGTATGAAGAGGAGCAGGAAGAAGGGGCAGAGGTGCCGCGTGCCTTGTCACACCTAATAGAAGTCTGAAGTATATGGCCCGGTCCTTGCTCTTGCCATAGGTGCTGTGTACAGCAACTTTACCAATTGGATATAGGCAGGAGGTATCTCATAACTATCCAAATCTGCTACCATGTAAACCCACCCAAGGGTATCAAAGGCTTGCTGGATATCAAGTGAGAGACATCTGGCATATGGGTACTGTTCTCAAGCGGCATCTGTGGTACTAAACAGCTGCCGTATATTTAGGGAGGTATTGCGTCGGGGGATGAAACCCCATTAGTCTGTATGTACCAAGTGCGGTAGTAACGTGAGTAACCGTCTGGCCATTATTTTGCTAAGTATTTTGGGCCATATTTACAATGAAAGTGACTCAGTGCGTGCCATAAGCCATTTAGCTGCACCGCACTAAGTCACTTTCAAAGTACAGGGATGCAACATATTTACAACAATATGTTGCATCCCTGTGCTTTCCCCTCCGCTGGCGAACAATCGGCTGCCATGCACCGGCGCAGGCACCCTTGAACCCTGGTGCAAGGATGCCTGCATCATGTGGAGATTGTTTTTGTGCAGAAAAATAATCAATTGAGGTGTTTTCCTTTTTCCATGCGTGCTGTAGAATGCAGCACGCATTGAAAGATGAAAAAGCGAGGAGAAATGTAAAGATTTCTCCTCGTTGCGCCTCGCTATGCCACCCCTGGGGTGGTATAGCATTTTGACGCATTTCCAGGTTTACGATTTCTCGTAAATCTGGAAATGCCTCAGAATACATGGGTGTTGTGTGGGATAACTCACGGCAATACCCATGTTACACCCCTTACACTCGAAGTGTTGGGTGAGAATGGGCGATATTTACAAGCACACATAAAGCCACTCAGGGTGGCTTTACATGTCCTTGTAAATATCGGGCAGCAGGTTGCACCGCCGGTGCGTCACACAACGTGACATACCGGCAGCGCAAGGGGCTTGTTAATAAGCCCCTGAGTATTCTTTATTGAGTAGTGACAACGTCATATATGAGGATAGCTTCACAAGGGATTTGCCAGGTTTTAACAGGGATGTCACGAGGAGTTCAGTAGTGGAGGGTGGTAATTGGCCTTCCTCTAGGGAAGTATTATAGAGCTTCTCTAATTGTGGAACCTCCTTGATGGTGCCTCGGATTTCACACACCGCAATAGGGGCAGCAGGGTCCTCCCTCTCAGTCGTTGACACCCTAAGTAGTTTCACCTGACGTAAACATATTCTGAGTTCTGCAGAGGCAGGAGGTGTTTGGACCTCATATAATACCGAGTAAAAGTCGCAGAAAGCCATGTTAATCCCCAGCTGTGTTACTACATGCCTCCGATCAGGTGTATGGATCGCCAAGATAGGTCTGGCAAATGTGTCCGACCGTACTAAGTGCGCCAACAGTGTGCTTGACTTATCTGCTTCACCGTGTATTTTCTGTGTGTAAGCTCTACAATCTATCACACGAAGGCGCTCCAAGAGTTCCGCGTGTGTTATTCTGGGTTCCTCCAGTTGGACTGCAGCATCAGCGTTCTCAACCGCCTCCCCCTCGAGGGGGCCTAAGTTATTTTCTATGTGTGTGAGTTCCCGAAGAAGAACCTCCTGCCTTACACCCACCATGGTGATAATTGAAGTACAGTGCACCACCACTTTGAATGCTTCCCACTTCACTAATGGCGGGGGAGGATGTGGCCTAACGGCTATAGCATCGACCTCAAAGCTAGGGAAATGGGTTCGAGTCTCGGCAGGGATGTTTAACATCTTGTGATTCTGGGCAAATCACTTAATCTCCCTGTGCCTAATAAAATTAATGTGTCCATCTGTAACGCAACTGGTGCTCATGTAAAGCACTCTGATACCTTTTGGTTGAGTTTAGAAAGAAATAGCATGGAAGCCGTTTCAGCATTTTGAGAAAAGTATGTGACGATGGTTGCGGCAAGTGTCTCCCTAAATGCGACATCTTTCAGAAGGCATGGTTGTAGATGAAGTTTGGGAGCGGGACTGGCACATGGCCCCATGACAGTGTAATTTCCAGTGGGCAGTGATCTGATATTGTTTTGCTTACATAAATGAAATATGTGATGCTAGCTTGGAGTTGGGGAGGGCAAAGGAACCTGTTGAGGCAGGATTGAAGTGCGTATGGATGGGAGTAAAAGGAATACTCCCTCATACCCATGTTACAGCTGCGCCATCTGTCCAAGAGGCCCCAGCCATCCACCCACTGTCGCAGTGCCGGACCCTGGCATTCAAAGCTTGCACCTGCAAGGTGGGTGTGAATGACCTAGTGTTATGTCTAATACTATATTGAAGTCCCCCCCGCACCCATGGGTATGGAGCCCAATCTGCCAAGACCGATGATAGATGGGTAAAGAAGGTGTTTTGTTTGGTGAATAAATACATCCCAACACTATTGGTTCGCCATCTTGGGTGCCCCTTAGTAAAACATAACAGCCCTGCACATCCATCTTAGTGTCAAGTGCCTGAAATGGGAACCCAGCCTGTAGCCTGATCGCGGCTTCTCTCGAGTAAGTAGATATGATATGTGGAATAGTTGATATCTTCATCGCTTGTCAGTTTCTGGTCTCGGAAACCACTAAGTGAGTTTCCTGTAGGAAGGTGATTTGGGCACATCGCCTATGTAATTGGGCTAGTATTCTATGCCTTTTGTGTGTATACACCATACCCTGTATATTCCAAGTTATTATCTTGTATGCACTCGCTACAGTCGACATTTGTGGCATAAATAGATAGTGGATATTATGTGCTCCCTCACACTTTTCCCACCCGTCTACAGACGCTCATTTGATGGCTGCGTCCAACAGTAAAAAACATCCCCACAATACTCGGTCCAGTGATGCTTCGTCTTTCCACCAAACCTTAGAACAAACAGTATCAATTTAAAAATTGTGAACCATGTGCCTTCAGCAACAGGGTAAGTGTTAATAAAGAGCGGACCTTCACCTGGAGACAGGGAGGCACTTTTATAACTAAGTGGGGGCCCGTGATAAGAAAGTGAGTGTGTGATGTTAAAAATCAATGCAAATGCTACATGAAAACTTTAATTGCGTTGAATTTGCTCAATATTAAAACTAATAGAGGGGACTTGGGGGATTAGTACCCCATCCCCATCAGTGTTGCCAACATGTTTCTGCCATCGTGGCCAGGAGGGTCCATGGCATTCATCAGGGCGTGAAAAAATGGGCTCCTATCTAGTCTCTAAGAGACCAAGATGAATCCACTTAAGTAGGTTAACCTTGGTCCGACTCTACTATGAAACTTCAGAAAACCTGTAAAGATAAAGGTATATCACAGTATAAGAAAAGGTTTTAACTCACACTGGAAAGGAGAGAATCAGACTGAAAACAAGCAAATGGTACATTGAAATGCATGTGGTTGTGAACACACGTGTCACTGCAAACGTGATGCTCAAAGATAAAAACAGTTGTGAGACCAGCTCACAATCTTACCCCGGATTAGGGGTAGGGATGTCCCATGGGAAGGGAGGATTTGAGGGACCCCTGTAGTCACACTCTGAAGACCAAGTTTGGGAGAGATCAAGAATAGTAATGAAAAATAAATGCGTTTTGTTAAGACTTCAACACAGGTATTCATTCATACTGGCAACTATTCAGTTTTCCCTCCAAATTTCTCCTTTGCTCTGTGCTAAGACCTGTATGTTAAACAGTGTACCCCCAGCCACCATTTTGTGTTAACAAGCCAGTGAAACCAGCCCCCCCTGCCCCCCCCAGCAACAGGGATATTCTACATCAGAGGGTGCTTCTGTGAGCTGCTTAAACTGTGTTTAATAGGGACTGTGCACTTCGTTTTTGGCCAGGAGAGGGAGTAAAGTTTTATTCAAACAGTAGTGATAGATTTCAAGTTTGTGAGGCCTTTACCTGCAGAAGTCCAAAGTGTGGATTGAGCCTGTCTCTCTCCTAGGAGATTCTGAACAGGAGAAGCAGCTCCCCAGCCCCCACCCCCAGGCCAGCAGGCCTAGGACTGGGGATTGGCTATTCAGCTACCAGGCAACTCTGAGCCCTCACACCTGCCCAGGCCCCTTAAGGCTTTGCTGGGTGCACCCCAAATCATTCTCCTCCATCTTGTGAGTTGCAGCCTACCTGTGCCCCAGATTGCAGTGAGCAGAGTCCAGGAAGTGGTAAGGAGGCAGACTAGTGCTGTCTCTTCCCCCAAAAAAAGTGTTTAAAAAAACGATTTTCCCTTTCTGTGATTACTGTCTTTGCCTGTGGTTGTTACAGTTTAAAATTGTAGTTTTAACCTGCCTGTGATTGCATATTTTATCACCTGTTTTGTGTTTTAAACTTGTGGTTTTCCTGCCCATGATTGCTTCCATTTAACGTGTTGAATTGTGGGATTTGCAGTCCAAATTCTGTAGTTTTTCCCTCTCATTCCTGGTGACTATTCAGTTTTCCCTCCAAATTTCTCCTTTGCTCTGTGCTAAGACCTGTATGTTAAACAGTGCACCCCCAGCCACCATTTTGTGTTAACAAGCCAGTGAAACCAGCCCCCCTGCCCCCAGCAACAGGGATATTCTACATCAGAGGGTGCTTCTGTGAGCTGCTTAAACTGTGTTTAAAAGGGACTGTGCACTTCGTTTTTGGCCAGGAGAGGGAGTAAAGTTGTATTCAAACAGTAGTGTTAGATTTCAAGTTTGTGAGGCCTTTACCTGCAGAAGTCCAAAGTGTGGATTGAGCCTGTCTGTCTCCTAGGAGATTCTGAACAGGAGAAGCAGCTTCCAACTCCTGGCCAGCAAACCTTGTCTGAGGTTGCTGGGACCTTATATAGTCTGCTAGTGGTTGGTACATGTATACACTGATTGGTGGTTGTATCTGATGTTTCTATTGGATTGGGTTAGTGTCCTCATTGGTTGGGTATTTGAGTGTTCTTATTGGTTTCTGGGTCTGTGATTCAATCAATGTAGGGTTGGGACTAGGGCTAGGGTTATGATTTCTATTGGAAGTAGGGACTAGGGCTTCCTGTGTTATTGGTTGTTGGGACTAGGGTGGAACTAGGGCTAGGGTTAGGCCTATAATTGGAAGTAGCGATTAGGGCTTCTGGTGTGATTTGTTGCTGGACTAGGTGTGGGACTAAGAGTAGGGTTAGGCTTTCTATTGGAAGTAGGGAGTAGGGCTTCCTGTCCCATTGGTTGCTAGGACTTGGGTTGGGACTACTGGTAGGGCTAGGGCCTCTATTGGATGTAGAGATCAGGGTTTTTGAACTGATTGGGTGCTTGGACTAGGGCTAAGATTGGCTGTAAGGTCCTGGTCTCCTATTGGTTCTAGATGTTTAGGGCTAGTGTTGTGATTGGATAGTGTTAGGGCTAGGGTTCCCATTGGCTGACGGGGTCACCTGATTACTAGGGCTATAAAAGGCCAGGCTTAGGGCGTCTCAGCCCGGGCATCGAGGCTAAGGGCGGAGAGGACAAGGGCAGTTGCCTGTTTGAGCCTGTTAAGGGCGGAGAGGACAAGGGCAGTTGCCTGTTTGAGCCTGTTCGAAACAGGTCGGGACCGTGGCCAGGAATGCTGCCCATTTTACCATTCATTAATAACCACCCTATGTATTTGTCCCACTGTAGATAAGCATTGATTTTCACTATAGATATGTGCCTATCTTTGTGTATTGCTTTGTATAAACAAGTACAATAATTATTTTGTTATAAAAACAGAAACAAAAGAAAAAAAAAAATCTTCTTTGGTCTACATGTACTTGCTTCCCATTGGGCATCTATGTACCTCCATGTACTTGGATCTGTGTGTCTGTTACTTTTCTCCTGAAAAAGCATATCCAATGCACTACCCTATTTCTCATCCGCTACCTCTATCAATATCTTTAATCTGCATATACTTACCTCCTGTATGCATCTATATACTTTCAATGTACTTATGGATCTATATATTTATCACTTTCTTCTAATTTAGCATTTCCAATGCACTACCCTATTTCTCAGCCTATACTTCCCTCAATATATCTTCTAGCCCAACTTTCTGACTCATCTCAAACTTCTTTCTACTACTCTTTCCAATTCACTACCCTATCTCACCCTATACATCTATCATTATATCCTCTACACCCACTCTCTCATTTATCCCAAACACCATACCACTACTGTGTTCCCCAAATAAACCCTTTCTTGACTCTCTCCTACTCTACCCCTCCTTGCATCTTCTGTCACCTCCTTTACTGTACCGATCCCCCAAAACAAACCTTTCTAAACTGTTCCCTCTGACTCTTTCCCCTCCAAAAACCCTTTTTACTCATCCAAAAGCCTCCTCCTACTGCTATGACCTAAAAAAAGAAATCCTTCACTCTTCTATCCCTCCACTATCCTTTTCAATCAAAATAACAGACTAGCATGTTCACTTCTCTAATTCCATATTCCACTATACTAATTCACCACTAATCCTTTATGGGTTCCAGAGTAGCGTGCTACTCGCCAACAAAGCGCTTCAACACCCCATCAGGGGTAACAGGCGCTATATGAATGCAAACCTTTCTTTCCCTTCTATCCCTCCACTATCCTTCTCACTCCAAATAACTGACTAATATCCACCACTCAAATTACTTTCATATTTCACCATACTAATTCACCACTAATCCTTTATGGGTTTCCGGAGTAGCGTGCTACTAGCCAAAAAAGCGATTCAACACCCCATCAGGGGTTAGAAGCGCTATATAAATACAAACCTTCTTTCCTCTTCTATCCTTCTGCTATCCTTCCAAATCCAAATAACTGACTAACATATCCACCACTTAAAATTTACTTGCATGTTTCACTATACTAATTCAACACTAATCCTCTATGGGTCCCGGAGTAGCGTGCTACTCGCCGAAAAAGCGCTTCTACGCCTCGTCAGGGGTAGTAAGTGCTATACAAATGCATTTACAATACAATTACAATACAATGGAGGCAAGCTCCCAGTTTACTAATTAGGCATTCATGCAACCCCTTACTGCCTCAAGGTGCGTCCCTCGTGATGCTCCTATGATCCGTCCTCGTTGCTTCCCCGCTGGTAACTGGCTCAGGAAGGGAGCACGGTTTATATAGGCGCCTGGAATGATAATTGGATTATTGAGGTGTGGGCGGACACCGCCCGAGTAAGTAATGAGCTGTAGCTGCGTTAAATCGCCATCACAGTGCCCAATGGCGCTCTGATTAATCGACACGCTTCCGTTGTCACGACATCTGCCTGACCGGCGTGTCAGAGGTGAGGGACTGAATAATAAATCACTGCTTGTGCTGTTCGGGGTGCATCGCGTTGAAAGAGGGCTGATGCGGAAATGCACACTCCACTGCGAGAGGCTGTCAAAGTGTTCCTAGTTCTGCGCGGGGAAAAAATGAGCCCCGGGCGCGGAGTGCGCCTGCGCAGTGTGGAAGAAGTGTGAAGACCTCTTCCAAGTCGAAAATGAACTGTAAAACTTGCATTTAAAACAACGGTAGTTGTGGCAGCCAAAGCTACACAGTCAAGGGGCTGCTATCACGATGTTACGTGCTATCTAGCCCCGGGCGCTGTGTGCGCCAGCGCAGTGCGACGGAAGTGAAAAAAAAAAATGTCTCCCAAGTCTCAAGAGATTGTAAAAATGCAAAATGAAACAGCGATAGTTATTGCTGCTAGAGGTACATAGCCAGAGGGCAGATGTCAGGACGGTTACATGCACTTGTGCAAAACGGTATGGGGAATGAGTGGGGCATGGCTGGTGGTTAAAAGAGTAATAAAATTACAGGGTGCCATAGAACCTTAACTGAGAGCCCCACCAGAACTAGATGTTATGTTATAGATATATATAGCCCGCAGTACAGTAGTGATGGTGAATCCAGGCACTTAAACTTTCTATCCCTGAAAAGGGAGGTGGGGAGCATCCCATCTATTTGACTTTGGTTGTTTTAAACCATATGAAGCCATGGGATGTCGTCATTTAAGCCCTGATTGCATGACTTGAGGTGGTACACCCATCTTTGTTCACGAATAATTTCCTTTGTATGTTTGGGATGCCTGGGTGCACCTTCTCCAAAACTACCCACTCAAGGTCTTTGTCACCGTGTCCTTGCTCCAGAAAATGCCATTTTCATATATTTATTGTTTTTGAGTACTTTTCTAAGGAGCTAATTGGATATACCCCTTAAGAAAGTCACTGGAAGTAGATTGCATAATCTTGAACTTTAGGCACCCGTCAATGGTGGGACACATCCTCTCAAGCCTCCAACATCTAAATCAAGAGGGGGGGATCCCAATCCACTAATTTTAACTTTCCAATTCAAATTACAATAAACTAAGGTGAGAATAAATTAATTAGGAAGCACTATTAAATTGAAATGGTCAGGAGTTGATCTTGTTGACTTTACATCAGGCATAATGAAAGAAAATAAGGGCTACATCCTCACTATCCTGGATGAAGCAGCCGATAATGAGTCGATCATTATGGCCCATGTCCAAATACCTAAATCTATTAGTCAACACTTAACCAAAGAAGTCAAGGGTAAAGTTTAGGAACCAAAAGGGGGGTTTTATCCCAACTGTACAAAGGCACGGAGAGATGTAATTAAACTACTTCATGCATATCCAAGAGATTGTGCTGCAATTTATAACAGTAGGAGTCAATATAAATTGCCCCTAAAAGAACAGGAAAAAGAGCCTCAAGCGAAAGCATGGGCACATTTATTACAGGCTGCACAAATAAGGGATAATATATTATTCTGGAAAACTGGAAACGCTCCACCATTTATCTCCCCCATTTAGGGACAGCTCTCCACCTAAACTAGATAGCTCTATTTTGGAAGAGGCCTGGCTGGCTCGTTTAATTTACATTTTTTCATCACCTCTAAATACAGACCAATACAGATCAAGATGAGATGTTGCTTATGGATATTGCCCAATACAGAGTACATTTTCCATAAAGGAGGTTCATAGAGCCTTAATGAGATGCCCACAGGGAAAAGCGGCCAGACCAGATGGTGTCCCTTACAGATTTCTGGGCACCTATGCTTACTAAGGTCTGTACTGCAGCTGGCTCTGGTATTTTTCTGCCCTCCTGGCTGAAATCTTTAATAATTCCAATTTTTAAAAAAGGCTGCAGAAATGATCCCAAATGCTATAGACCCATATCTTTGCTGAATTCTGCAGCTATGATATTAGGAAGAATCCTCCTTGAAAGGTTGGAGCAGTGGGCCGAGGATAATAATATATTGTCGAGTGTGCAATTTGGTTTTAGAAGAGGATTAGGGACTGTAGAACAATGTCTCAAATTAGATCTTTTAATGGGGAAGTAAACTAAGGCTAAGACAGGAAATCTATATATGTGTTTTATGTATTTAAGTTGTGCATTTGATACGGTTAATCATAAAAAGTTATGGAAATGTATGACAAAGTTGGGGGCCCCAAAAGACATAATATGACTATGTGCGTATATGTATATCAATTTGTCAGCGAGGGCGCACTATGGACCTCGGGGAGAATTAACCAGATGATTTAAAATACAAAGAGGGGGACGACCGGGGCATGTTTTGGCACCATGTTTGTTCTCAATTTACATTAATGGGATAGATGAGAAACTTCAGCTACTTGAAGCCGACACCCCCAGAGTAGGCTCACGTTCCATACCGATCCTCTTAAATGCAGAGGATGCTGTTCTTTTGGCTCTTACACCATTAAGTCTGCAGAGTCTTATCAACACATTTGTTAATTTAGGAAAACTATTGATGTAAACATAAATCAAGGGAAAACATTCACAATGTCATATGAAAGACGGAAACGAAAAACCCATTCACTCTACATCAAGAGAACTAAGATTTCTAGCACTAAGCAATTTTGTTACTTAGGACTGCATTTCTCTGAAGAGGGAGGATGGAAATTGCATACAGAGACAAATGCTGTCAATATGTTGAGGAACAATGAGATTATTTTTAGATTTGCTACTAAACTTGGGGCCAAACTGATAAAAGAAATGCTAACTCTCTATAATGCCAAATGCTTTCAGCAGCGACTTATGGGGCAGAAATATGGGGAGTGGAAGACGACCAAGCTTTACAAAGGCAGGAGAATAAATTCCTTAAAATGTTATTGGCAATCCCCCCTTAACCGTTGAAACTATAATACACATGGGGCCTGATTCACAAAGGTAAACTTAGACCAAAAGTCTAAGGGCCTGATTCACAAAGGTAAACTTAGACCAAAAGTCTAAGTTTAGACCTGATGTCTATGTTTAGACCTAAAGTCTAACTTTACTACTAGTAAGTTAGACATTTTGTCTAAGTTAGACTTTTGGTGTAAACTTAGATCAAAAGTCTAACTTTACTATTAGTAAAGTTAGACTTTAGGTCTAAACTTAGACTTCAGGTCTAAACTTAGGGGCCGATTCCGATCTCGGCCGGTAGGGCTCCGAATCGGATTCGGCTTTACCGGATCCGATTCGGAGCCCTGTTTCCCGACCGATTCGTACGTGCGTCCGGGTGAGCGAGTACGATGCGTGCGCTCGCGAAATCTCCGACCGACTCGTTCGCAGGACCCGACCGCTCCGACCGACTCGCACGGGGACGACTCGCACCGCGCAATGGAGACGTTTCCCGGCCGGGTAAGTACGATGCGCATCGCGACCGCTCCGACCGACTCGCGCAGTCCGGCTCCAAGGAGCTGTCGGAGCCGCACTTTGGGGGTCCGTGTCGGACCCCCCTGGAAGCGTAGGCATGCGAGTCGCACACAGGGGGGAGCCATGGGTCCCCCCTACACGTGCATGTACGGTGCGACCCGCACCAACGCGAACACACTGTAGGGGGCGCCCTTGTTCGCGTCGTGCCCATTGAGTCAATGGGAGCCCGTGTACGCGTCGTACCACTGGCTCCCATTGACTTCAATGGGAGTCCGACCGAATCGAGTCCGATGGCATACGTGCGCATCGTACTCATTCGGTCGGGCTGCCAGAGTCCGATTCGGTCGGAAATCTCTCCGGGTCCGGCTCGGTCGGAGAGATTTCCGGCCCGAATCGGAATCGGCCCCTTAGACTTTTGGTCTAAGTTTTCCTTTGTGAAAAGCCCATGGAGTTGGGAGTTACTCCTATTAAGGATATTATAAAAATCAAGCCGCTGCTACTCTGGCACTCAGTATGGTCCAAACCTGAGACTCAGCTGACTAAATGAATACTTAGAGATTGTCTAGCTAGGGATAGGATCTAAATATACTATGGTTAACTTTTATAAGGAATATTTTGAAACCTCTAGACAATGTGGAAAGGAGACTATGGGAGATCCCAGAGAATATTGTCCAATTTCCCAAAATTTCTCTACAACACTACTCAGTGGACAAGGGCGTTTGGGAGAATAAAACTAGAAATATGATGAAATGTACAAGGAAGAGTTATATATTGCACTTTAGACACTTGGGACAACAAAAATACATTAGTTTGGTCCTATACGCCGGACACAGATTTTATTTAACTAGATTCCTTTTATTTATAATTTAGCAGTTGTTCGCTTTCTCGAATGGGAAAACCTGGGTCTTTGGTGATGTTAAATGGCCATGTGATAAAAAATCCAAACAGTCAACACTGCACTTAACTCTCTTTTGCAGATTTTATTTTGATTTTAGGAATTTCTTTTTTTAAACCTTTGTTCTTAAGAGATCTGCTTTATCGTTATCAGCAGGTGTTTCAATTTTTAATGGACAGGAGGATATTGGAGACTGCTATGCCGTAGCCCTGCTATGCCCTATTTTGTTAATGTAATAGCTTTAAGGAAAAGGCTCTCTAACCAAGAGGTGGCACATCCTTAGAATGATAGTGGATGTGCCCCTCTCCTCCTAGCCATTACTTAATTGTGTGAATTTATTTTTAAGAAATGAGGACATTTTGTTCATTATGACATATGTATTCCTTTATAGAAGAAATCTGTCAATGTAAGACTTTTTAAAGGTTTTTAGATGCACTGTTATAAGTTTATTTCAAGATGAAAGGTGGCGGTGAAGGCTTGTAAGCTTAAGTATGAATGTGTAAATAGATTGGGTGTTTTTATGGTTTATTAATATATGAACCGCATAAAGAATTTTAAGAAGAAGAGACCTTTTCTAAAAGAAGTCAGTTATGGACAGGGCCTCTTGAATTAGGTGGAAGGAGATGTCCAAGTTATGTGGCAGAGGTGACTAAATTATGAGGCAAATAAAAGTAAATTACGCGTTTTTTTGTTTTTTTTTAATTGTATGACTTCATTTTTGTGTCATTCATAACCAGGTTAACTCTCTTAACAACGTTTTCACCTCATTAGTACCACTGTAACATCCAAATACAGCAATAAACTACTGAAAGGTGACCAGTCAACCTTGGTGAAGGGCATTCAAATGCGTGGCAGCACGTCACTGCCTTTTTTGAGAAACATCCCTTTGAGCCAGAAACCATTTTTATTGTTACAATCTGCAAATTATGCAGGAGATGATGGATTATGTGGCCAATGGGGCAACTCCATAATTATGCGTAAAACGCTGCTGCCACAGTGTCGCACAATTCTATTGGCCCTGTTTATAGATGCCTTGATATTACACTCAAATAAAGGTGATTCACCTTCAATTACGGCAGAAAAATAAGTTATATTTGATGGTGGCCGAGAAGAGTCGTTGATAACTAAATTCCACTGCCTCAGTGTGCGCTTCAATTGAGGCTTTTGTGTGGCCATGAAAGGGCTTTAAGTGAAAGAACGCTAGATTACGCTTGATTACACAGTTGTCGATATTTTAAAATATTTAAAAATGTGTAAACTTGTGTAACAGCTCCAAAAGACCAATGCACCGGAATTGTAAACGAAGACACTCACGTGAAGATGTCCAGAGTTCACCCGGGTGACTTGAGATATCAAAAGCACTGAATTCCAATGCTATAGTGGCGTCTTACGCATCCTAACTAACATAACAAAAATACACCAGCAAAACAAACACCCACCGCCGTCTGCGTCCCATGTACCGAGCACTACACCGACTTCACACTTCAAGCCGGGGGCAAAACTCAGCTCAGCCAGGATTCCTCTGCTTTTATCTGCCATGAAAGGCGCAGGACGCAGCACTTTCTGCCAAATCTGCAAGTCATGCCGCTGGTGAGGCAGAGCTCTTTTCCTAAGTTTTGACAAGGGAACATGCGCTCTCTTCAACCATAACAAACTTCCACTGCATCCTCCCTTTCAAGATGCATCAAAATATGTGTATTCGAAGTGTGGCAAATCTGGGCTGTAACAGTTTAAGCCGTGCATGTTTTATTTATTTTAATTCTGAGAGAATCTTAAGTGTGTAAAGCTCCACTTGTGATAGACTGTCCTACATATACAATGCTTCCTCTCGAATAATAAGCAAACATGAAACAGCTCTAGTACAGGCAAATTATTAGTATCACCATTATTACTTAGTTAATGTACCTTGTTGCACACAGGGAAGACTATTATACTGCCCAGGCCTACCGAATCCACTGTGTGTAGGGATATTCAGATAGTCATGTATTAGTTCACGCTGCACGTCCATGGACCGTGTGCCATGCACCATGTGGTGCATGGCACCCGTTGCATGAAGAGGCGTAGGGGTACTACATGTGCCGCCAGGGCAACTTTACAGTGGCCCACGGCGGACGGGGGCACTGTTGGGGCCGCCAAATTCCATTTCCAACAGCCTTTTCATAGCAGTCTTCCCGCCATGTAGAGGCTGTTGGAAAGGGATATTGTAATCCCGTCGGTGGGGCCTACCTCGACACCGCTGCCATTCCGAACTACAATTCCCACCACCGTCCCGTTGGGATCACTGATCCTGGCGGAGGCTGCGTTCTTCCCCCCGACCGTTGTGGGACCGACCGTTGGGAGTGTAATCTGGCAGTTGGACCGAGGGGCTGTCGGCGGGCAGACCACTACTGACGGCCTGTCTGTGGCGGTCCGCCTGCCATCATAATCAGACCCTAAGGGCCAGATGTACAAATCACTTTTCCAGTTGTGTGAATTGGGCCGTTTGTGACTGGAAAGATGCTTTTTTAAATGTACAAAATGCCAGATTCACCATTAGTGGAAGACCTGGGAATGCGTCAAAATGCCTGCCTTCCCTGGGTAGGTGTACCAAGGAGAAATATGCTTATTTCTCATGTTTTTTCCCCACTTTGCCTGAAAGGTGCATGCCATGGGTGTTGTTGTAGGTGTTCCCATGCAGCAGCCATAGATTCTGCCGCATTCCCAGATTTACAAACTTTTGTAAACCTAGGAATGCGTCACAATGCTATGCCTCCCTAGGGGAGGCGTAACGAGGTGCAACGAGGAGTAATGTTTTCATTTCTCCTCGTTTTTTCATCTTTATATGTGTGTTGCATTCTGCAGCACACATAGAAAGAGGAAATCACCTCTTGTGATTGTTTTTGTGCAGGGCGGTGTCCCTTCCTGCGCAAAAAGAATCTCTCCTAAAATGCAGACACGCAAGGGTGCCTGCATCGGCGCATGGCAGCCAATTGTGCGCCAGCGCAGGGGAGAACAAAGGGATCCGTCGTATTGTTGTAGATATGAGACATCCTTTTGCTTCCAAAAGACCGCAGCGCAGCCAAATGGCTTGCGGCACCGCGCTGCGTTACTTTGTCGTAAATAAGGCATTAAGACTGCTAAGTCATGATTTCACCTCAGGGCTCTCTCATCCATCATACTCTCCATGCCCCTTTATCGCTTCATCTTATCCTTTCAGGCACTTTTTTATGCTTGCTTTCTCCCTTTATCACTTTATCACTTTTTCCATATTTCTTTTCTTCCTTCTTTCACACTTTTCTGTGTTTCACTCACATCTTCTTAATGAAATTCTGATAATTAAAAAACAAGTCTCGGACACCAGAATATTTTGTCGGTGCTCAAATTAAGCACTGTGTGGCCAGTCAGGAATGCACATTGACAGATGTCTGTGGCCTGGTACACAGCTCTGCTGTCTAGACCACCCATTACCAGGTGGTTCTGGCGGACACATTGACCATGACCTGAATAAACGAGAGCTGGTGTGATGGGCATGAAGAGTTATGTTAGTGGTAATGTTCATGAAGATACCCTCACTATATTGCATGAGATATACAACATGACAAAAACAGTGCATCCAGTTAATCAATGTAACTGCTATATTGTAAGGCAAGTAGATGTGGAGTTAAAAATATGAAATGTGTGCTTACGTTGATGATGAAATGGTAGGCATTGTGGTGGATGAAATATATTTATAGTTCAATATTTTCAACCTTGATATAGTGACACACAACCATGCATTGTATGTGTGATGTATGTAACATGCTACATGTGTGTGTGTGTGTGTGTGTGTGTGTTTGTGTGTGTGTGTGTGTGTGCGTATTTGTGTAGTGTGAGTGTGTATGTATATGTCTGTGAATTGACTGCCTTTATGGTGGACATGAATTGAGGTTTTGTCTGCTGAGGGTAGTTCATCTTGAATTTCAAAGGTTGCCTACAGACAAGTGCTGAAGTTATTCGTGGGTGATGAAGGTGATTGTTTACACTGTGTGCTGTTTATTTATATTAGCATTGAATGCTGGTGCATAGGGTGGGGAATGTTGCTGAGTCTATTCTATGGATTAGGTGAGGTGTAGGCTTATGTAAGCACTAACAGTGGGGAACACCTGTCAAGCAATGAGTTATGCAAGAATAATCATGTATGTGTGGTGTTAGAAGTGATGTGTTACCAATGTATTGGCCTTAGGTGACTATTGTTCATGCAATGAAACAGAACAATGTCCTGTGTGGAAAAATCTGTGTATGTGTTCAGATATTCCTTTACGGTATTAGTTTGCTATTGCATATGCACTACAGAAGGGTCTCTTTAATAACAGCAAATAATTAGCAGAGGCCTGTTCAAGATGAAAGGGTACATATTTAATATAGGATTGCATGATCGGAAAGTATAAGTTGCAGTCTTATGGCACACAGTAGCCAGTATCAAGGTGGGCAGAGAACAAACTTTGAACACAAGTAAAAAAAAACAATATTTATAGATTTTATAGATAAAAAATGAGTTATTGTACACACATGAATGAAAGGTTCATTTAAACAAACTGTGATAAAGGTCTGTTGACGTTTAAGCCCCAAAGATAGACATTTGATGGGATTTTCTTCACTGTGTATTGTAAAAAAAAAGTTTCTAGCCATCATTCAGGACAGATGTAGTATAGGCTTTCAACAATGGAGAAATAGAGAAGTGGAGATACTCGTAGAGAGGAAGCTCCAAACTGGCAATCATAGCAGAAGAAATTGCTTATCTGGAGTTGATTCAAACAGTCAACATGGTAGAAGTATGGAATTAGCCAACTGGGGTTGAGCAGTACGTGAGTGTTTGTGTGTGTCACAACATAGGCGGTAACAAATATCCACTTACAAGAATATTGTATCGCGAATACTAAATACCACTTCATTGTCAAGGTAAGTTTATGCAGGTAAGTGTACATTTACGTGACAAGGTAAGTTTAGGTAGGTTTGTGTAAGGCAGTATAGATTTTCTATTTCCAACTTAACATCTATTTACCTTGATGTTTATATTCTAAAGGTACAGCGATGTGAAGTTAAGAATATATAATCAAGATGCAAAGATGTGGAGTTAATAATTGCTTAACTATATTGTGGTAGTAGATATTCTGAATTTGATAGTTTTGTTGGTTGATTTTGAAAACTCAATATTTTGTTAGTAGAAGATGCAGGGTGAAAGCATGTAGACATACGGTTGTGGGCGTACTGTGTTGATAGTGGCACATTGCGGTTGATTAGGCATTGTATCTATGGTTGTTGCAGAGAAGGCAATATGCACACAGAGGCAAGGTGGGGTGCAAGGGTTTAGTGTTGCCCATGCAGATGAAGGGACATGGATGCTAGTTTCCTTAGGCTGCTGCCAAGGAGAGACAGTAGAGGAGAGGGCATATAAGGAGGCAGGCACCAGACTGAAAATAGGCAAGAGCAGAAGAAAAGAGGTGTCACGTTGATGGCGTAATACATACATAGATATTGTAAGGTTTAATTAAATGAAGAACTACATCTTGTAGAAAAACCACACTGTATGCTCATATGGAAGTGATGATGGAAGCATAATTATGATGAACATCTGACAGAGTGGCATCTCCAATGGCATGCTCTGTCTCTCTGTCTCTCTGGGACACATGCACGTGGAGATCTCTGCCACCATGGAAGAGATATCCATATACGAAAGTATTGGGAAAATTATTAAAGTGCTTTAAGATTTAAAAAAATTACAAATATTTTGGTATAAAATATACATGTAGAATAATTCAAAATACTTATTATTAACTTAAAGTAATAAAATAGTATTTTATGCACATTAACCCATTACATTAAATTTGTATTAATTAATGTATATATATTTTTGTAATTTATAATTTACATTGCTTAGGAAAAATGAAAAAAATACATTTTGTTAAAAATTATGTGTTGAGTTAATTTTTAAATATTTTTTATTATTTAACAAAAGTTTTGAAGTCAAATTTAAATTAAATTTAATGTCAGGTTATTATTAAATTTTAAAATAAGTAAATGATTTAATGATTATTTATGTTTTTAACATTAAACAACATATATAAATCTTAAAAGTAAAAATAGGTGTATTCATTTATCATTAGTTCCTAAGGGATGTTATTTTAAGTTCCTACCACCGTTATGTTTTATCGCAGTGTGTTGCAGTACTTGTGAGTGGCCATACTCAGTGCTTGCTTTACTCCAAAAATGGGCTGGAATAATACATTTACTTTTACTACTGTTTTGAAACCTTCAGGGCTGTAGTAAGTTTAGAAGTATAGACTGTGAATAATGGGCCTACTCCTTTGCGGTGGGGTGTAGTAGCCTGTCCCTCCCTAAATCACTCCTTAAATTTCCCTAAACCCCTCTCCTTGTGTAGTACATATTCTCCATTTCCCAGCCACTTCTCCTTGTCCCTCCTACATTTACTACTAAAGTAAAGATGAACACGTGTAGATGGAGATCCCCTGAAAGAAAAGAGAGAGAAAGCGGAGGTGGAGGTCTACATCCGTAGATCAGTTAACAGCCTTTTAGAGTGCATGAGTAGTACTCCTCTAGTACTTTTAAACCTACTACAAAATGCAGTTTGTGAATAGTTCCCAAGGGATACACATGAGCCAGGAAGCCCAAGTCATTGTCACATAAACTTACACAGCAACAAACAAAGAGCAATACGGAGAATTGACACACCTCTATCCCACGCACAAAGCATAAGTATGGATTTATAAATCATGTATGTGGCAGTCTCTCTCCATAAACCTTTACCATGTCGAATAATTTAAACAATACGGTCTGAAGGACAAGGTCAGTGCAATCTTGTGCAACACTGTAACACATTTTGTTTTGTATGGCACTCACACCTATGACGAAAGTTGAAACGTGAACAGCATGCACTGCAATGCAGATCAGTGTAAATAAACCACTTTTCTCCTGTTGTCCACAGACCTACATGGTGAAGGCTTCTTGCATACAGCACCAACCAATGTCCTTTCAACAACCACCACTAAGACACAAGTGAACATGGACCAGAAGACCCTTAATACCCACCACCAGGTCAACATACAGACATGGATTAGGTGCTACAGAATCCACTCTGCTTGCTCACAGGTGCATTCACCTGACAGCGTTGTACTCTAATTAGGGCCCCTGCTCCACGCCCACTTGTGCGCAAGCTGCGAGTACCCATCCAATTACTAATTCGCCAATTGATGATGCCAAGTTTCCACTACATATGTGATGAATACAAATCCAAAGAGAGATGCATCTTCAATTGTCAAACAATTGAACTAACCTTGAATGGTTTGTTTACGTCGCACAACAAAGGCACCATGAGCATCCTTTAGGATTTGGTGAACAGCTACTGTTCCCCTTAAGGAGGGCTTCCCGCCATACTTAGAAATACACCAAAGAGAGAGGAGAATGCAGAGCGACCGAAATTGTTTTTTTTGCTCCACTCAGAATTCCAAAACCAAAAATCAATGGTCCAGCTAGGTATACAGTTTTTTCGTTTTGCATCAGGGTTATTGTGTATTCCCCATGTACGTTTTCGTAATCATTAGGAAAAAATGCAAAAACCCATATTATGTTGCCTCATCAAAGATCAGAAGGCAAAAGTCATAGGTCATCAGTGTAGCATTTGTGGATGAATGGGTGTGTGTCGAAGGACTCTGTTGTTGTTACTGTCTTTTAAGGGCACCCAATCTTTTGACCTATAGCCAGACACACACTATGATAACAGCATCAAGCACCACATCAGACTCCATAGTGTTCGGGCAGGTGTGCCTCCCAAAATCATCCGAACACCTGGCCAGAACAGAGCACCAACAGAGAACCAAAGTAGGCAAAGTCAATGGCAGAGCAAGTCGAGAATAAGCAGGGGATATTGGTTCCCAATATCATCTACTAACTTCTTTCAGCCCTGACTCACCCAAAGGCCCGAGCATCTCCTGGGACCTGGCACAGGCTATTGCCTCTTCCAAACAGCATAACTCTATCACTGTATACAACTAGTGCTCCCCCTAAAATATATCTCATTCACTTTACTTCTCCAACCTTGTCACCTGGGCGTGCCGCATCTGCTATCCACATCCAGCCTTTGCCAACCTCCACCACCCCAGCCCTCCTTCATTTTGAGCTTAGAAGCAGGCGTTTAGCTTTAGAAACGCTAATACGGAGTAAATTGAAACATACAGTGAAGTGTTCTCAAACCATACTATTGACATTTGCTATGCTTGCCAAATCTTAGCTTGAAACTGGTACAGACAATATGTGGGAAAAGAACTAGGAGGGGGCAAAAGTAAATAGGATTTTTTTAGATGTGTAGCTGCCCAAGAACACATTAAGATGCACAATTATCAAAAAATCACGCAGCACAGCAAGTCACCTTGTTGTGTGATTGGGAAAGGGCAGGAATAACTTATATTTAACATTATACTGCGCATTCCTGTCTTTTTCCTGCACTGGCTCACAATGTGCTGCCTAGCGCCAATGCAGGCACCCTTGGGTGCCTGCGTTGCAAGCAGGATTTAAAAACAATCCTCTGAGGCATTTTCATCTTTCTATGTGTGCTTCAGAATACACCTCAGCTGGGGAAGCATAGCATTTTAACACATTCCCTGGTCTCCCAGTAATGGTAAATCTATCAATGTGCCAAAATCCATGGGTGGATGCAGGGAAATACCCACGCTCCACCAATGGAACAACTCCCTGGGATAGAGTAATGCAATGCAGAGATTTGCTTATTAATCCACGCAAGGTGGCCTTGTGTCGCTTGATAAATCTTGCTTAGTAGTTTAGTCGCCGTTGCACCCCATTGAGTGGCACAAGGGTGGCACAACTGCTTGGTAAATATGCCCCATAATCTTTTCACAATAAAACAAGATGCATGTAATTTCCAGATTGAAAAAGATAATTTAATAAAACACAATGCACTACTATTTCTTCCCCTCTCCCTAGTAACTTCTCAGTACCTTCTTCATCTGTTCGGTGTGAACGCAATTAAGGCTTGTTTGATAGAGCAGAGCATTACTGCTGTTGACCCTTCAGAAAAACATGGAAAATTAGATTTTAACCTTAAGCACCTAACAATACATAGAGGAACTGCAAATTGGGCAAATAAAGTAGTATTTTTCTTCAAAGTCCCAAGTGTAAATATTTTTTGTCCTTTTTGAACTCTTGTTCTACATCCACCACATATACTCTCTGCAACTGTTACTGTGAATGAATTCATGGGACGGTAGGTACAACCCACACATAAGTTGTGGCAAGTGGTAGTGCGGAAAAAGCATAATTTGTAATGCAACGCAGGGTAAAAAATGTTGACATGTAACAAATGAGCAAATTGCTCCTGGAAGTGCAGTACAGTAAGGCACCACAAATATACGGGTTATGATCAATTGGGAGGGAACAATATTTGTTGATTAAATAATCAGGTTAAATTGCAATAACACTATCATTCTTAAGTGGTACATAGGTTGTCTCACTGCCATGTACTACTGAGCCAGATCAACTTTGACAGCAAGCTCTGCCTCCTAGTGACCACAGGACTCGTGCCATTGCTCACAAAAAGCAGGAGACATGAAGTGGGCAACACATTCAGGTAGACAAGTGGGTACCAGATGTTCTTGAAACCATATCGTTGGGAAAATGACATGCAAGTCTTTTGTCATGGCGCCTTTCCTAACCTACCCTAATCAGGGATGCTATGAGTTACAAGGATAGGTGAGATGATGAGGGAGCTTGGGAATTTTATGGAGTGATATAAGACGATACGGCAGCACTGTTCATGGATTAGTGGGCTAGGGTGTTGAAGGGGCAGGATGATTGTTTGAGATAGGGAGGAAGAAAGTGTGATGACGGCGAATATGCCTGTTGCGATTTATGAAGGAAGGACAGGTGACATGCTTTGTTAGAAGAAGGGGTTTTATCCTTTTACCTCACAACTGTAAATGAAACATGTATCAGAAAATGAGACATCAATGTATTTTGTCCTCGATTAGATGTTTCTGTTGTGCAATAGTAAACAACAAATAAATTGAGCTGACCATTCCTTGCATACATGAAGCAAGTTCTTGGGTAGGTGGTGGGCCGGGGAGGGGGACCACACCTTGTACTTTGCAGGGGCCCCCCCTCATGTTTTGTTACACCACTGGGTTCCGTGCAAAGCATCCCACCAGTCTTAAAATCATTGTCCTCAATTTTCTGCAGCTGTGACATTGTGTGCAATGATATAGGCAATGAGCCAAATGAAGGCCGGTTTTTACTTCGGTACACCTCCGGATCCATATAGGCATCATAACCCTAATTTTATTAGTGCTGTGGCCCACTTTATAAGTGAACATGTGTAGATGTGGATTGTGTGACGTCTTGTAGCACAGTTGCTATCTAAGTATAGATGTGTACGTGTATGTTTTCAACATTATCCACTGTCACCTGTAGACAACATGACCATTCATATTTTCGAACTGGCATATTTTTTGGTTTATCATTTTCTATTCATATATTAGAGGTATGTGTCTATGTATGAAATTTGCTTTGGAATGTCCCTTCATTCTTTTCCATCATAGGTGGGTGGTTTGGCAATAGGCAGATCAGTCTTTAATGTCGCAATAGGAGGAAATATGTGTCATCTACATATGCATTGTGTGTAAGTTACTCTCTTCTTTACAGAGACATATGTTTAAAGAAAAGCAATACAAGTCTTGTGCATTACTCAAGTCTCATCTCCAGTTAGGACAGCTTTTGAGAAATTGCCACAATTGTTCAAATAAGGCTGACAACTTTTCTCATGCAGACCTGTTGTCAAAAAAACCTCTGGTTAACCCCTTCACTGCTAGGCCTTTTCCCCCCCTGTGCTAAGCCTTTTTTTTGCTATTTGGGGTAGTTCGCGCTTAGGACGCTCTAACCTTTTGACCACATAAGGTATCCACGCCAAATTTGCGTCCTTTTTTTCCAACATCATAGGGATTCTAAAGGTACCCAGGGTTTGTGGATTCCCCTGGAGGGGACCCAGAAATTAGCCACAATACAGCTATATTTTGTTTTTTTTGGGAAAAATGGGAAAAAAGGGCTACAGATGAAAGCGTCTGGTTTTTTCCCTGCAAATGGTATCAAAAAAGGGGTTGTGGTGCTGAAATCACCATCTTCCTAGCTTTCAGGAACAAGCAGACTTTTTTCAGAAAACTAAAATTGTTTACACAGTTTTGGCATTTTTCTGGGACATAGCCTATTTTTGCTATTTTTTGTGCTTTCAACCTCCTTCAAGTTAATGGTAGAAATGGGTATGAAAGCAATAATGGATCCTGGAAAGCTATACATTTTAGAAAAGTAGACAAAATTCTGAATTCAGCAAGCGGTCATTTGTGTAGATCCTTCAAGGTTTCTTTATAGAAACTAACAGTTAAATATAGGAAAAATTGAAAATTAGTTGAAAAAAACAGCCATTTGTGTCAACGTTTTCACCTGTAACTTCTTCTACTTATGACAGCTGTTTGAAAGCAATATACTGTTACATCCGCTGGACCTTTCTGGTTATGGGGATATATAGGACTTGTAGGTTCACCAAGAACCCGACGAACCCAGAGCCAATAACTGAGCAGAGTCTTGCAATGGTTTTTTATTATGTACCGGGTATATAGCAATTATTTTGGGAACATGTATACATGGAAAAATCGGTATGAAAGACATCTATGTATTTCTGAAATGGGAACAAAATATAGAGTTTAGAAACAGTAGATATTTGCACATTTCCGAAGTTGGGAGTACCCATACTAGCATGAGAATTATAGGTCATTTTTCAAAATGACTTCTTTTTTTACACATTGTCTTTCATTTGGAAGGCAGAAATGCATCGAAAGTCAATAGGTAATAACAGTTGCTCTACAATTCTGTGTTACCCTAAGTCTCCCGATAAAAATGGTACCTCACTTGTGTGGGAAGGCCTAGTGCCCACGACAGGAAACGGCTCAAAACGCAACGTGGACACACCACATTTTCACAATGAAAAATGACCCTTTTTTTGCAAAGTGCCTAGCTGTAGTTTTTGAACCCTAGCTCTGCCGGCACCTAGGGAAACCTAGCAAACCTATACATTTTTGAAAACTAGACACCCAGAGGAATCCAGGATGGGGTGACTTGACTGCCTCTCACCAGGTTCTGTTACCCAGAATCCCTTGCAAACCTAAACAATTGTCAAAGAAAACACATTTTCCTCATATTTCTGTGGTGGAAAGTTCTGGAATCTGCGTGGATCCACAAAATTCTACGCACCCCGCGTTCCCCAAAGTCTTCTGAGAAAAATGGTACCTCACTTGTGGGGGTAGGCCTACTGCCCGCAACAGGAAACGGCCCAAAACGCAACGTGGACACACCACATTTTCACAGTGAAAAATGACCCTTTTTTTGCAAAGTGCCTAGCTGTAGTTTTTGAACCCTAGCTCTGCCGGCACCTAGGGAAACCTAGTGAACCTATACATTTTTAAAAACTAGACACCCAGGGGAATCCAGGATGGTGTGACTTGACTGGCTCTCACCAGGTTCTGTTACCCAGAATCCCTTGCAAACCTAAAAATTTGTCCAAAAAACACATTTTCCTCACATTTTTGTGGTGGAAAGTTCTGGAATCTGCGTGGTCTGGAATCTGCGTGGATCCACAAAATTCCACCCACCCCGGGTTCCCCAAAGTCTTCCGAGAAAAATGGTACTTCACTTGTGTGGGTAGGCCTAGTGCCCGCGACAGGAAACGGCCCAAAACAGAACGTGGACACACCACATTTTCACAATGAAAAATGACCCTTTTTTTGCAAAGTGCCTAGCTGTAGTTTTTTAACCCTAGCTCTGCCGCACCTAGGGGAACCTAGCAAACCTATACATTTTTAAAAACTAGACACCCAGGGGAATCCAGGATGGGGTGACTTGACTGGCTCTCACCAGGTTCTGTTACCCAGAATCCCTTGCAAACCTAAAAAATTGTCCAAAAACCCACATTTTCCTCACATTTCTGTGGTGGAAAGTTCTGGAATCTGCGTGGATCCACAAAATTCCACCCACCCCGCGTTCCCCAAAGTCTACTGAGAAAAATGGTACCTCACTTGTGTGGGTAGGCCGAGTGCCCGCGACAGGAAACGGCCCAAAACGCAACGTGGACACACCACATTTTCACAGTGAAAATGGACTCTTTTTTCAAAGTGCCTAGCTGTAGTTTTTGAACCCTAGCTCTGCCGGCACCTAGGGAAACCTATACATTTTTTAAAACTAGACACCCAGGGGAATCCATAATGGGGTGACTGGACTGGCTCTCACCAGGTTCTGTTACCCAGAATTCCTTGCAAACCTCAAAATATGTAAAAAAAAAAACAAATTTTCCTCACATCTCTGTGGTGGAAAGTTCTGGAATCTGCGAGGATCCACAAAATTCCACCCACCCTGCGTTCCCCAAAGTCTTCAGAGAAAAATGGTACCTCACTTGTGTGGGTACGCCTAGTGCCCGTGACAGGAAACAGCCCAAAACGCAACGTGGACACACTACATTTTCACAGTGAAAAATGATCCTGTTTTTGCAAAGTGCCTAGCTGTAGTTTTTGAACCCTAGCTCTGCCGGCACCTAGTGAAACCTAGCAAACCTATACATTTTTGAAAACTAGACACCCAGGGGAATCCAGGATGGGGTGACTTGACTGGCTCTCACCAGGTTCTGTTACCCAGAATCCCTTGCAAACCTAAAACATTGTCCAAAAAACCCAATTTTCCTCACATTTCTATGGTGGAAAGTTCTGGAATCTGCGTGGATCCACAAAATTCCACCCACCCCGTATTCCCCAAAGTCTTCCGAGGAAAAATGGTACCTCACTTGTGTGGATAGGCCTAGTGCCCGCAACAGGAAACGGCCCAAAACGCAACGTGGACACACCACATTTTCACAGTGAAAAATGACCCTTTTGTTGCAAAGTACCTAGCTGTAGTTTTTGAACCCTAGCTCTGCCGGCACCTTGGGAAACCTATCAAACCTATACATTTTTTAAAACTAGACACCCAGGGAAATCCAGGATGGGGTAAGTTCACTGGCTCTCTCCAGGTTCTGTTACCCAGAATCCCTTGGAAACCTAAAAATTTGTCCAAAAAAACAAATTTTCCTCACATTTTTGTGGTGGAAAGTTCTGGAATCTGCGTGGATCCACAAAATTCCACCCACCCCACGTTCCCCAAAGTCTTCAGAGAAAAATGGTACCTCACATGTGTGGGTAGGCCTAGTGCCCGCGACAGGAAACGTCCCAAAACGCAATGTGGACACACCACATTTTCACAGTGAAAAATGACCCTTTTTTTGCAAAGTGCCTAGCTGTAGTTTTTGAACCCTAGCTCTGCCGGCACCTAGGGAAACCTAGCAAACCTATACATTTTTGAAAACTAGACACCCAGGGAAATCCAGGATGGGGTGACTTGACTGGCTCTCACCAGATTCTGTTACCCAGAATCCCTTGCAAACCTAAACATTTGTCAAAAAAAACACATTTTCCTCACATTTCTGTGGTGGAAAGTCATGGAATCTGCGTGGATCCACAAAATTCCACCCACCCCGCATTCCCCAAAGTCTACTGAGAAAAATGGTACCTCACTTGTGTGGGTAGGCCTAGTGCCCGCGACAGGAAACGGACCAAAACGCAACGTGGACACACCACATTTTCACAGTGAAAACGGACCCTTTTTTTGCAAAGTGCCTAGCTGTCGTTTTTGAACCCTAGCTTTGCTGGCACCTAGGGAAACCTAGCAAACCTATACATTTTTGAAAACTAGACACCCAGGGGAATCCAGGATGTGGTGACTGGACTGGCTCTCACCAGGTTCTGTTACCCAGAATTCCTTGCAAACCTCAAAATATGTAAAAAACAAACAAATTTTCCTCACATTTCTGTGGTGGAAAGTTCTGGAATCTGCGTGGATCCACAAAATTCCACCCACCCCGTGTTCCCCAAAGTCTTCTGAGAAAACTGGTACCTCACTTGTGTGGGTAGGCCTAGTGCCCGTGACAGGAAACGGCCCAAAACGCAACGTGAACACACCACATTTTCACAGTGAAAAATGACCCTTTTTTTGCAAAGTGCCTAGCTGTAGTTTTTGAACCCTAGCACTGCCGGCTCCTAGGGAAACCTAGCAAACCTATACATTTTTGAAAACTAGACAGCCAGGGAAATCCATGATGGGGTGACTTGACTGGCTCTCACCAGGTTCTGTTACCCAGAATCCCTTGCAAACCTAAAAAATTGTCAAAACAAACACATTTTCCTCACATTTCTGTGGTGGAAAGTTCTGGAATCTGCGTGGATCCAAAAAACTCCACCCACCCCACGTTCCCCAAAGTCTTCCGAGAAAAATGGTACCTCACTTGTGTGGGTAGGCCTAGTGCCCGCAACAGGAAACAGCCCAAAACGCAACGTGGACACACCACATTTTCACAGTGAAAAATTACCCTTTTTTTGCCAAGTGCCTAGCTGTAGTTTTTGAACCCTAGTGATCCAGCGTCGTACTAACAACAGATACTCTACTACCATATACTCACCTGGGCCCATAAACACTTACACCAACCTTAAGTAGACCACAGGATTCATTTTTTTGTTTATTTCATATTTCAGGATTAGTTATTTATTATTCCTAACAAACCTCTCACTGATCAAAAAGTTCTTTTCTCCGGTCGATGGACCATTAGTTGAACTAGTTGATGGTGATAATGAACATAACTTATTAACAATTCTTTAATTAAAGAAATAATCACAGACTCAGGAAGTTTTTTAAATCTTTATCTAAATTTAAATGAATGTGAACCATCTCAAAATTTCAGCACAAACACCCTCATTCATAAGAGTGTAAATTCAATCGAAATAATCATTAAAATTACTTCAGATTCATACAATAACAATACTCAGAAAGGAGAGGACAGAGAGAAAAGAACATCTACAAATACCAATGAATTTTATAGTTACTAAGGATGGTGTGAAAACCAACCCCCTGGCCAAAGGGCTGGAAAAGGTCCCCCAGGATAGATCAGGAGACAAAGACTTCAGGACAGGAATCAGGACAGGATACTTAGCCTCTCTAAATACCGACGACTGCGTAGCACCCCTCTCTGTCACTCTCTTCCTCCTCGAGATTCTTCCGCGATCTTCTTATCTAACCCTATTTAATTAGGATGGAAAGTTCTGCATTCAGCTTCTTCTTCAGCTCAGCACAGCGTCTCTCCCAGCATCAGCACCACCCACAGCACCGACAGCATCCCGCTCCTTAATCAGCATCTGCTTCCGCTCTGCTGCCGCTGTGCTCTCTATCGGCTCTCTTAACCTTCCCTTTAACTAACTAAAGCTACCTCAGTTATACCCTTCGTTTCCCATGTACCACCCACTAAAGTTCCAATATTGCGAAAATGCAAAATCTAATTGGTCAGGCAAGGGGGGATGATCATCACACCATGCTTATATGTCATCTTATTTTATCATCCCCTTTGTTCATAAATCCAACCCCTTAATTTTTATTCAAAAGTTTTATTCCCACCCGTATTCACATCTTAATAGAAACAATTGTTTTTATTTGTTGTAAAAATCCATTCATCCAGAGGTCTTCAGTGCTTGTTCCCAGGGTATGTAATTTTTGCGTCCTTGGACCGCATTCAAGTGCATCGTCATGATTCCGGCTCATTTCTCAACAGACATGCGCGAGGGTCACGTGCTTAGCACACTCTGGTCACACACGATAGGCCCAAATGCGCACTAATAAGAAAGTCAAATAGACAAATGTTATTTTTAAAAATAAATGGTTTCACTGTATACCACCCATCTCTACTCTAACCCATTTTATTTATTAATACCCCTTCTGCGTTTGCATTAGTAAAATAGCTTGTTCTCTATTCAGCTAAGCAGGTGCCATAAATGTGAGCTTTCAAGCCGCCATATTAGTGCCTTCTGCTCATGCACTAGAGTTTCCCTCCAAGCTTTAATACGTCATGTTACGTGGATGCAGTTGATGCATGCGCAATAAAGATTTCCTTGTTAACGCAATATTAGTCCTTTGTCTATACTGTTAACGTTAGTAAACACATACGCAAGCTTCTCTAACCCGTGTTTTGATGTAGTGCGAATTAATTTTACATGATACGTGACTAATAACATGTTAGTGAATTAAACGAGAGGATTGCTTCCGAGCAAGTCTCTTTTCTATGAGTCCTTGCTCCATCAATCCCCTCTCTGATGGCATCTTATGCCATCACAAAATTACCTATCCCATCCAGATGCCAACTTTAGCACATCTCAATTTTCTACTTCTCTCCTCAATTTCCGTCATTTCCTTCTTTTCCTTCTAAATCTTTCATTCTTTTATATATTTTTCCTTTCATTTCTTCTAGTTGTATCTCATCATATTCTCTTTTCCGTTTCTTTCCTTTTCCCTCTCTTTCTAAATGTGTCCTTCCTTTCCCTCCTTTTCTACAACATTTGTATGTTATTATTATCATCATTACTATTGTCAGCATCACAACTATTGGTAATATTATTTGACCTAATAAACTTTTCCCAAAATTAGTAAACCGTTTCCCTATTGATGTTATGCTCTTTGTTAGTTTTCCCCACACACTGTCAACCTCCAGTTGGGTCAAGCCTTTATGTATTCTTGTAATGTTTTCAATGTATCCTTTAATTTCTCTGCTCTTATCCGGAATATAAGTGCAGCAATGTTGAGTCTTCAATATACCACAGACTCCACCTTCTTTTGCTAGTAATATATCAAGAGCAGGACGGTTTTGTAAGACCATAGACTTGATTGCAACCATCTCTATGTTAATCATCAAGAATCCTCCTGCAATATCTGTAGAAAGACGATCAACTATGGTTGATAATTTACAAATTTTCTGCGAATTAAGAATGACTCCAACTGAGGGTATCAATGCACTAAATATATCTCCTACTATTTCAGAAAAACTAGCTATTTTTCTACGTTTTAATTTATTAGACATGCCATTGATTCCATTGATTCTGTCCACATGATATATTTTCGGGAAAATTATTCCAAAATAACAGCTCCCGAACCACCTTTCAGGTAACGTATAATAGGCATTGTTCCCACAAACATAATATACTCCTGGAAATACAAGATCCGTTCCCCCTTTTAGTCCCCACCCTCCTAAAATCAGGACGTTGTGTGCACATTTACTGGAACCAATGTAATTATTATTATAATCTGTCTTTAATCTATGGAGGCAGAATTTTCCCTTTTTCACAAAATCCAGGGACATCGCAGCATGAGCCTTGCCCTTTATAAAAATTCTCTCTTTCTCAGCCCATGGAGGTACGTAGGACTTCTATTCAGCAGCTTTCTTTGTAAAATCCTGTCTCCTTTCTTCTACTAAATTCAAAAACTCTTTTTCTTCTTCTCGTAATATACATGTTAAGTTATCTTTATGTGCTTGAACTAAATCTATTGAACTCATGGTTAGGAAAAATTCACCCATAAATTTCGCATTCTTACTACTAGCCACTGGATTCATATTCTTTCTTATAGGTACTTCTGGAAATACTACATCTATGTTTGAATAAAAATACTGAAGTTTCCCTGATTTATAAAATAAACTGGATAATACACTACATGATATTCCATATGTTAAAGGTATATGATGATACGTCACCCCCTCTGATACTGATGAGGGCAACTTCATACAAACATAGCAGTTACTAACTTCCATTGTATTAACGTATTGAAATAACAATTTAGTAAACACATTTGAAGCTGTGTTATAGTTTGATCCATTATGATAATTTGCCTCATCTTCTACTCCTATTTCTATTTTAGTTCCTTTTATTTTATCTATCTTTTCATTAGAATTTGTATTATTTTTGTCATTCGTTTCTATTAACAAAGGTACTCCTACTGTTAGGAATAACCATGCTAATGCTACTAATAAAATGCTACATAAACAAAATGTCAAACATTTTCTTTTTAAACCTCGTTTTGGTCTTTCAGTACTTCAACTTCTGCCATTTTAATCTGAGAAAATTTCTTTTCTCTTTTCTTTCTTCTGTCAGTAAAATATTTCTTTTATCTTAAGGTGGTCTCAATTTGCTTTCATCAATCTGTGCAACATGAACTCTTTCTGTTTCTCCACTTAAATCTAAGTTTTCAAATTCTTCGAGTATAACGTAAGTCCATTCAGGGGCCTTGTATTTTCTGTTTAAATTTCTAAGTCTTGGGCTTTTTCGAGTAAGTTTCACTAAAGTTTGCTTAGGTTGTGTTTGACTCGTGATTTCATTTACTTGTTCTGGTTTCTTTTCTGATTTTCTCAAATAATACCTTAATTTCTTTACTCCAACTGGCCAATTGTCTCCTTTTCTAACTCTTTTGACCTGTACTGCGCTTTCACCTTCCTTATCTCCTTCTAATGTTCTTTTATTTTCACTTAATCTAGGCACCATCTGTCCTTGTTCTCTATTTTCTGTGCTTGGACCTTCTTCTACTTGCACCTGTTCAGGTCTTATTATAATTTGCTCTTCTTCTGCCTGAACTTGTTCTTCTAGATCTACCTGATCCTGTTCAGGCCTTATTTCAGATTGTTCTTCTTCTGCCTGAACCTGTTCTTCTATTTCTGACTCTCCCTCCTCAGGTTCCTGAATGTCTTTGTTTATTTCCACCTGAGTGTGTTCTTCTTTCCCTGTCTCCTTCTGTCTATCTTCCTGCCTTTTCAGTCTTGTTAATCTTCTTGTTTCAATAACATCATCAGGTATTTCAATTATTGGTATCCATTCTTCCTGACTTGTACTTGGCTGTTCGTCATTTAGTTGTCTTCCAGAATCTATCACTCTAGATTCTTCAATTTCACAGCTTTCAACTTCTGACGTTTCAGCCTGTTCAGTCAGTGGTTGCTCTTATTGTTCTGATGGGCTCGGAACTCTTCTGGTATGGCTAGCATGAATCCAGTTGGGCAAACCTGCACACTTCACTGCCGTGGTAGTGACCAGTATGACTTGACGCAGTTTATCCCACCTTGGGGCTAGACACGACTTCCTTGCGTGTTTCTTCACTAACACCCAATCTCCAGGATTCAAATCATGTGCTTGGTCTGGCTGTCTTTCAACTGCGTCTTCTCCAACCTGGTGAGAGACAGAACGCACCATTTCAGCCAATCCTTTGCAATAGTCCAATACCAAATCATCAGTTATACTCATTAATTTGTTTCCAGGAATGAATGCTTGTCTCATTGCCCTTCCCATGAGAACCTCGTGAGGACTCATTCCTGTCTTTCTGTCAGGAATACTTCTGAGACCCATCAGTACAAGAGGTAATGCATCTGGCCATTTCAGCATTGTGGATGCACATACTTTCCCTAATCTTGACTTGATTGTGCCGTTTAGCTGTTCAACTATTCCAGAAGGATCTGGACGATAAGGACAGTGCAGTTTTTGTTCAATGTTAAATGCAGCACAGATTAATCGAATTATCTCATTATTAAAATGAGGTCCTCTATCTGATTCCAAAGTGACTGGAAAACCAAACTGAGGAATCAACTCCCTCAACAATAATTTAGCAACTGTAAGACTGTAATTTTTTCTGGTGGGGTATGCCTCTACCCATCTTGAAAATAGGCACACTATGACAAGCACATACTTTAGTCCATTACAAGGAGGTAACTCAATGAAATCTAGCTGCAACCTGGTGAAGGGTCCTTCTGCCTTTCCAATTTTACCCCAGCTAACCACTATCTTCCTACCTGGATTTTGCTGCTGACAGGTTAAGCATCTTTGGCAAAGGCTTTCTGCGACTACCCTGAACTTTGGATTGTACCAACTCTGTCTGAATAATCTGATCATTGAATCTCTCCCTATGTGTGTTGCTCCATGATAAACTCTTGCCATTTTAGAGAGCAAACAATCTGGCATGACTGGTCTTCCATCTAAGTACACCCATACCTCATCTTCTGGTCTTTTTGTACATGCAGATTTCATCCAAATTTCTTTTTCCCTTTCCTTAACTTCTTCCTGCAACTGTCTAATCTCATCCCATGTTTCTGGTATTGAGAAAAGCATAAGTTGGCAGCTGGTTTCATCTGTTTCAATTTTTCTGTTTATTGCCATTGTATTTCTTGCACAGTATCGAGCAATCTGGTCAGCATATCTATTGCCGGCTGCCACATAGTCATTTCCTGACTGATGTGCAGTGCATTTAACAACTGCTACTTCTTTTGGCAATTGTAATGCTTCCAGCAGATCTTTCACATTTTTACTGTTTCTAATAGGAGATCCTGAAGAAGTCAGAAATCCCCTCTGCATCCAGAGTTGGCCAAAATCATGCACAACCCCGAAACCATATTGACTATCCGTAAATATGGTTATTCTCCAATTTTTCCCTTTTTTAAATGCCATTGTTAAGGCTACCAATTTGGCTACTTGTGCAGATTTGACTCCCGGTAAACAGGATGCTTCAACTACCCCTGATATCTTACATACAGCATATGCAGCACTTAATCCTCCTTCTTCATTTCGCATGCAAGACCCATCCACAAATAACTCATGATCAGCTTCTTTTAATGGGATCTCTTTGATGTCAGAACGGGGCTTAGTACACAATTCAGTCACATCCAAACAATCATGATCAATTTAATCTCTTACTTCCTCATTGCATGGATCTGGCAATAATGTGGCTGGGTTCATGACCGTACATCTTATCACTGTCACATTTTATGCTCCCAAAATCACTCTTTCATACTTAGCCAACCGACTAGGTGTAAGATGTTGCGTTCTTGTTCTTGTCAAAAGAATTTCAACTGAGTGTGGAACATAAACTTTTACAGAATGTCCCATCACTATTGACTCACTTTGCTCCAGGCTCATACAAGTAGCAGCTACTGCTTTTAAGCAGCCAGGTAAGGCTGAAGCTACTGGATCCAATGTGGCAGAAAAATATGCCACTGGACGTCGGCTTAATCCATGTCCCTGTGTTAGGACTGAAAGTGCACAATTTTCTCTCTCACAGCAAAACAACGCAAATGCTTTTGAATAATCTGGCATGCCCAAAGTGGGAGCTTCACACAAATAATTCCGCAATTTCACAAAGGCTTCCAAACATTCATCATTCTAATCAATTGGATCTTTAGCTCTCTTCCGTGTCAATTGTATCAGTGGTTTTGCTGGCATGGAAAAACCGTTAATCCACTGCCTACAGTACCCAACTACTCCCAGGAACCTTCTCATCTCTCTTTGTGTCTGAGGTAGTTGCATTTCTTTGATTATTTTTATTCTTTCCGGTGTCACTTTTGTAACTCCTCTTTCTATTTTATGCCCTAAATATCTTACTTCTTGTTAACAGAACTGTAACTTTTCTGGAGACACCTTGTGTCCTCCTTCAGCCAAATGGTTCAGTAATGCGATTGTGTCTGTGACACAAACTTCTCGTGTTTTTGATGCCACCAGTAGGTCATCAATGTACTGAACCAGAACCGAATTTTGAGGCATGACTAATGACTCTAAACACTTTTTCAGGATCTGATTAAAAATCGAGGGACTCTCTGTGTACCCTTGAGGAACTCTACACCATGCATAGATACGATCCTCGAACTTAAATGCAAAAAAGATACTGACTGTCTGGATGCAAAGGAATAGAAAAGAATGCTTGGCACAAATCAATTACTGTAAACCAGCCTGCATTCCAAGGTATCTGATAAATGATTACTGCTGGATTTGGCACTATTGGGCAACATGGCACTACAATTTTGTTTATTTCTCTTAAATCCTGTACTATTCTAAATTTTTCGCTAGGCTTTTTCAGTCCTATTATTGGTGAATTACAAGGACTACCCATTATTTCTTTTAAAATGCCTTGTTTAACCATGCGTTCGATTTCTGGTGTAATTCCTACTTTTACTTCTGGACTCATCTTGTACTGTCGCGTGTTTGGATAAACTGCACCTTCTTTCACTGTCACTTTAACTGGGTCTACATTTGAGATCAGCCCAATATCTTTTCCTGTAAAATCCCACACTTCCGGATTAACTGTGGCTCTCAACTCTTCTGGCAATTCATTTTCAGTCATTAATGAAAACATCTCATCTACTTCTGTTCCTTGCTTGACTAGCATCATTTTGTATATAACATCTTCATCAGGGGTCTGGAAAGCGACACCATCTGGTGTACAATAGATTGTGCAATTCATTTTGCACAGTAGATCTCTTCCCAACAGATTTACAGGACTTGAATCACAGACTACAAACCGATGCATTTCTTTAAAGTTTCTGATGTGCACCTCCATTGGTTTTGTGATTGGGGTTCTAATCTGTTGATTTGACACTCCTACAACTTGGATGGATTCTCCCGAGAAGGGTAGGTTTGGGATGTCTGCTGTTCTCACAGTAGACCGGGTAGCACCAGTATCCAATAGAAAAGTGATGTCTTTACCTTCTACTTTCCCATCAATAAATGGACCTGACTGGTCTACCGGGGAGAGGTGTGGCGCCGCGGCCAAGGCGACTGACCCTGGGGATCACAGTTCGATCCCTGGCTCCAGCGGCAGGGGTCTGCCCAGCACCATGCGACTCTGGGCAATAGCTCGCTTAATCTTCCCAACGGCCCCCAGTGCCGAGATACCCCTTCGGGGGTGATTCGTGCGCTATACAAGTACTGGATTTACATTTACATTTACCAGCAAGGATGCGCCAAGCACGCACTCCTCTTCCTCCCCCCTCAGGCACCGTCATTGCATAAAATCTGAATTTTCCTCATCATTCTGCAACAAATATTGCGTAACTGTTCTATTATTCTTACCACTTTCTCCTTGAAATCCGGTGTTCGTACTGAACTTTTGATGGTTCACAAAGTTTGGCATAGGAGCTGGTGGCACCTGATATTGTGGAGTAACTACCTGCTGCTGCTGATTCATAAGTATATATCTAGAAGCAGGGTTTTTAGTAAATCAGGGAAAAAATGGCGCACAGACAAAACGCGTAGTGTAACTGTATCACAATGTTGACGGTGCTACCAGGTCGGGGGAACTACCCTGTAACCCCCGTGGATGTATGAGTAGGAGACCCACACTAGAATTGAGAACAAAGTCCTGGGCACACGTATTGAAAGTGTAATAGAACCAGAAGTCTTATATGAGTTTCAAATTGTCGAGTCAACACCAGAGAAATTGTTGAAAGTTATTTAATGAGGCAACGACCAAAAGAAAGCAACCAGCCGACACGTGTTTCGTCATACGGGAATGCTCCCGTGACTCATCAGGGCTGGGGAGGATACAAAACATGAAGTGAGGGTATAGAAGCGCCACATAAATAATAACTCGAAAGGGGAATACTGAAGAAAAAAGACAAATACCAGGAAGTGTAAAAAACCCTACAAACACAGTGAGCAAGTGACAGTAATTGTGACTGGTGTGAGTGCCGCTATCATGAAAATTTCACGATAAAAATCGCGGGAAAATACCCCTTAAAAGATATAGAGTGACTAAGTGAAAGGGTGTCAACTGACGAACAAAACCGTAGCAGGGTGGATGTGAAGTGTGGGGGAGAAAAGAAAGGGTAGAGACCCATACCAAAAAGGCACAATGGCACAATATAAAACACACTGAAAAAAACACATTGAAATGAAAATTAATAAGCAATTGGAAGGGAGCTCTCAGAGTGAATAGATAGGAAAGGGAATAGACACTGAAACTGACATCAAAATAACCAAGTTACCGAAACGGGACTAAAGAGGAGCGAAAAGAATAGTATCAGTGGAGAGGAGGAGAAGGGGGGGATAGAGGGGGAGAAGGAAGGTGTGACACAAGAAGCTGCGTCGAAAGTAAAGATATGCACAAGGTATGTACCTGTATTGACAGTAGCGGATCGAGAGTCAGTAGGATGAGGAACAGGGAATGGGGTTCCTATGAGAAGGGTTGGACAATGTAAGCATGGATCGTGAGGGGGTGGTGAGTCAGACATAAGGAAACGCAACATTATAGTGAGACAAATGGCAGAATGGAGTAAAAATTAACTCACCGCAGAGCCAGTAGACCGGAGAAGCCGGTGCGAAAAATCATGAGGGGAGGTCAAGCCCTGGGCAAGGATATGACCCAGAGGTGTAAATTCAGTAGAACGAACAAGGGCGGAAGCGCCTGCAGGGGGGGAAAAGGAAAAAGCAATGAAAAGAAAAGATCCTAGTGTGTACAGGGTGGAAAAGGGGGGAAAAAAATGGGGGGGAAAGAGGAAATGACTTAACCTTACCTAGAATGTCAGCTCCAAAAGACCAACCGTGTCCTGGTGGTCGGAAAGGGGAGGCGGATGAGCCTGTAGAGGCGGCATGAATATAATGTAACAGAGCAGGTAAAGGAAAAGGCCCAAGTAAAAGAAAATGGAAACGTAGCAGGTAGGGGCGTATAAGGGAGAGATCTTACCCTTAAGACAATTCTGGAGCCAAAGTGACTCGGTGGTCGAGACGTGAAGGCGGGTGCGCCGATCTAAAAGCGGGCAGCGGGAGGGAAGGAGACCGTCAGTGTCAGGGAAACAAACAAGGGGGTTTGAGCAGAGTAACTAGGGAAAGTAATGGGACGCTGGCCGACAGGAGGTACAGCTTACCGTATGGCAGCGTGGTGGATGCCAAACTGAGGAGGTCTCGTTGGTAGAACCGGATACGGAAATGGACGGTGACAGAAGGACCATAAATACCGGGGCGTCCAGGAAGACTGGAGCGCGCACCGGCCTGTAGAATGGTGACGGAAGTGAGTATAAGCCACAGAGATAAGAGAGCGTAGTTCTACCAACGAGACCTCCTCAGTTTGGCATCCACCACGCTGCCATACGGTAAGCTGTACCTCCTGTCGGCCAGCGTCCCATTACTTTCCCTAGTTACTCTGCTCAAACCCCCTTGTTTGTTTCCCTGACACTGACGGTCTCCTTCCCTCCCGCTGCCCGCTTTTTAGATCGGCGCACCCGCCTTCACGTCTCGACCACTGAGTCACTTTGGCTCCAGAATTTTCTTAAGGGTAAGATCTCTCCCTTATACGCCCCTACCTGCTACGTTTCCATTTTCTTTTACTTGGGCCTTTTCCTTTACCTGCTCTGTTACATTATATTCATGCCGCCTCTACAGGCTCATCCGCCTCCCCGTTCCGACCACCAGGACACGGTTGGTCTTTTGGAGCTGACATTCTGGGTAAGGTTAAGTCATTTCCTCTTTCCCCCCCCCCATTTTTTCCCCCCCCTTTTCCACCCTGTACACACTAGGATCTTTTCTTTTCATTGCTTTTTCCTTTCCCTTCCCCTGCAGGCGCTTCCGCCCTTGTTCGTTCTACTGAATTTACACCTCTGGGTCATATCCCTGCCCAGGGCTTGACCTCCCCTCATGATTTTTCGCACCGGCTTCTCCGGTCTACTGGCTCTGCGGTGAGTTAATTTTTACTCCATTCTGCCATTTGTCTCACTATAATGTTGCGTTTCCTTATGTCTGACTCACCACCCCCTCACGATCCATGCTTACATTGTCCATCCCTTCTCATAGGAACCCCATTCCCTGTTCCTCATCCTACTGACTCTCGATCCGCTACTGTCAATACAGGTACATACCTTGTGCATATCTTTACTTTCGACGCAGCTTCTTGTGTCACACCTTCCTTCTCCCCCTCTATCCCCCCTTCTCCTCCTCTCCACTGATACTATTCTTTTCGCTCCTCTTTAGTCCCGTTTCGGTAACTTGGTTATTTTGATGTCAGTTTCAGTGTCTATTCCCTTTCCTATCTATTCACTCTGAGAGCTCCCTTCCAATTGCTTATTAATTTTCATTTCAATGTGTTTTTTTCAGTGTGTTTTATATTGTGCCATTGTGCCTTTTTGGTATGGGTCTCTCCCCTTTCTTTTCTCCCCCACACTTCACATCCACCCTGCTACGGTTTTGTTCGTCAGTTGACACCCTTTCACTTAGTCACTCTATATCTTTTAATGTGTATTTTCCCGCGATTTTTATCGTGAAATTTTCATGATAGCGGCACTCACACCAGTCACAATTACTGTCACTTGCTCACTGTGTTTGTAGGGTTTTTACACTTCCTGGTATTTGTCTTTTTTCTTCAGTATTCCCCTTTCGAGTTATTATTTATGTGGCGCTTCTATACCCTCACTTCATGTTTTGTATCCTCCCCAGCCCTGATGAGTCACGGGAGCATTCCCGTATGACGAAACACGTGTCGGCTGGTTGCTTTCTTTTGGTCGTTGCCTCATTAAATAACTTTCAACAATTTCTCTGGTGTTGACTCGACAATTTGATTCATAAGTACTTCATTCTGCATCTGTGGAATTAAATTTTGATTTGGCCCATTATTATTCTGAATACTCTTACACTCGTTCTTCCAATGTCCAAGCTTTCCGCACGCATGACAAGGAAACTTCTTCTTCGCTTCTTCTCTGTTCATTCGTCCTCTAAATGTTTTTCCACTCGTCTCTTGGTCAATCTGACTCTGCTCTTTCCCTTGGTTAACGTTCTGAGTATTTGTTTTATTTTCCTGCTGCTCTGTCAATTTTACTTGTGCCCACATCATTTTCTCCTTTAACTTTCTACGCCCTGCCTCAATGTCGTCTCCGCAATATTTTGCATACTTTAAAATGTCATCCACTGTCTTGCTTTGCCAACACAACATGTGCTGTTGTATCATCTCAATCAGGGGTTTGTTAAAGTGTGACTACTCACCCTAAGAGTCTCAAGGCGCTAGGGGTGGGGGGGGTGCAGGTTCCATCCATCAAGGAGGGGGTCTGTCGAAGAGCCAGGTTTTGAGGTTTCTTGCGAAGATGGGGAGCGATGTTGTCTGTCTGAGGTGAAGCGGAAGGGCGTTCCATGCTTTGGCCGCGAGGAAGGAGAAGGAGCGGCCTCCCGATCTGGTCTTTCTGGTGCGGGGGACCACGGCGTAGGAGAGCTGGGCTGATCGTAGGGTCCTTTGGGGTGCGTGGAATTTGAGTCGGCTGTTCAGGTATGCTGGTCCGGAGACTAATCTCTGGTTTCAAACCATATACAAACCGATATACGAAATGTCCCATATCCTTATCACCAATATTCTCAAAGCCACTATACTGCTTAAACACCTGCAATAACCTTTCATAATTCGCATGTACAGATTCATTTGGTTCTTGGGTTGTTCTATCTATTTTTACCCAATCTGTTTCTTTAGGAGGAATTTTCCCTTTCAAATAAGTAATTACTTGGTGATATTTCTTCATCACCTACTCCGAGGGTGCTCCTGTCTTTGGGTCTCTCGCATACTCCTCACTAGGCCAATCAACTGTGATCTTACATTCCGTCCATAAATCAGCAGGTACCACTATCTCAAATAAACCATCCAAATCTTTCAATAACACCTTTGAAACCTTCACAAATCTTTCTACCTGTTTATACCATTCAACTGGTTTTTCTCTCAATTTTGGAAAATCATTTGTAAATGACAAAATATCTTGTCTACTCCAAGGAACATGAACATATCCTCCTCCAGGAACCTCTCTCATTGGACACAATTTCTCAACTTTATCTGATTCCCCTACTGGAAATGCAGCTGCTGCTTCTCTTGCTTGAACTTCCTCTTTCTTCCTTATCCACCTAATTCTCCATTTATCAATGTCTCCCCACTTTCGCAAAACATTCATTAATTCTTTTATCTGCAGTCTTTTTCCAGATGCATTAACACTTTATAAATCTTTATCAGTAAAATCCGCTCGATATGGTTTCTGCAACAATTTCGATTTCCCTATATCTATTCCAATTTCTGAAGCAACTTCTGTTAATTTCTCATGAAATACTCTAGCTCTTCTGGTTATACTCTTACATAAGAATAATGACTCTTCATCATTATAGACATTCAATCTTTCTGTGCTCACACTTCCCACTATCATTTCTTCCAATTCCACTTTCAATCTACTGATATCTAAAATCTTTGATGGTGGGTTTCGATTATCTATTTCCTGTGCCCATCTCTCTATATCTTCAGGGGTAACTACTGTTGCACTTCCAGTTCCTATAGAAACAAAAGAACTTTTCTCTCTCAAATTTATGGGCGCAACTCTTTTCGGAGTTTCAGTTGAAAACTCTACATTAGGGAGATCCATTAATGATATAACTGATTCACTTTCCCTGACCTGGTCATCTGTAAGTATTACTTCTTTTCTAGGACTGTTTAACGGAATTGTCACAGTTTGTGGTTTCTGGCAAATCTTTTTATCTCCATACAATGGGATTACCGGACCAATAGTCACTGGTACTGTCAAAGCTTCAGTATTCAAATTCAATTGACTTATTTTCTGAACTAATTCTTCCCTAGTTTTATTTAAAACATCTCGCTCATTATCCTGCAACACCCTAGTGAATGATGTATCATGCAAAATTTGTGGGGTTAAAGGTATTCCTATCACTGGTGCACTTGGGGTAACCTTACGAGTCGCTTCTTGATACGGTGGTGGATTTTTAATCAAAATATCCTCCAATAACTCGTCATCTGATTCTCCATATCCTGTTGTATTCATATGTTTCGTTTTCTCTTTACACTTTCCTCCAGACTGTTCCTCAGGCATTAACACTGGATATAAACCTTCAGATACCATAGCTCTCCTCCACTGTTTCATTTGCCCTTCACGTGACTCATGCAAGTATCTTGGAAAGAATCCTCTATATTTTCCACCTCTGCCTTTCTCACGTTCATATGATTCAGTCTCCCATTCCTCCAAAGCCTCATATTGAGTTAACCTGGGTCTTGGTTCTAGATCATTTATTCTCATTCTCAAATTCTGAAGAATTCTCCCATTAAATGTACCATTTTCCGGAAACGCTAGCACTCCATCACCTTTTGTACATTCTATCCAATTTTTCAACCACACGCAAGCATGATATCCTCTTTCCATCATCATAAAGGATGCTGGTGTCTTCGGTGGCGGAATAGGAATTCCCTCCCTAGTTAACACAGGCTTATCCTTCTTAAAGAAATTCTTAATTTTCTTTATAAATGACATCTTTCTCTCTTCTCCATACATTCTAGATGAACGATGTATAAAATTATATTCTGCAAATCCTTGAAATCTTCTATCTGTACGTCTCACACTAACAGTCAAATAAAAATCTCGCATACACTCTCTCTTTCCACCAATCCCAGCGCGGCTTTTAACTAGTTATCCAATCAAAATCGGGCTCAAGCTCGTGGTCTGACCAATGCCAGCGCGGCCTTTTCTGACGTCAGTTCTGCTCCTCACTACTGACCCCTCCTTTACAAGGCTGCTTCTGTCACACGCCCGCTGTATCTACCAATCCCAGCGCGGCTCATTGTGACGTCAGTACAACTCCGGTGGCTGACCCTCCCTTCACAAGGTAATACGAAAACTTATTTCCTAATACTTTTCATTAAATTCTTTGTTATTAACAACATAAAAACATTCGCTACTCTGCCTGTTCAACTAAAACCAAAGGATAGATTATTTCTTTCCACTGCGAGTAAAACCTTCCGTTTACTCTTCATATACTGCGAGTAAAAACCTTCCGCTTACTCTTCACTCAAGCTCCAGAGAACCTGCTACTCCTCCAGTGTCACCCGTATTGGGAAATGAGACTAAAGTTTCACCCGCGAACCCCTTTTGCTATCATTCGTACTCTACTTTTATACGAAATAGTCCCTAGTTTAACACTGCCAGCCCTACCTAGCTTCTCAGTGTTATTCCAACAGACGAGTAACCTCACTGCAGTGTGGTTTCTATCTCCACCCGCTATTCATTCCCCGGGAATTCTGGACAACATAAAACAAGGACACTAACACTTTTGTTAAAACATAAATCGATAGTCAATAATCTATACTTATCACCAAACTAATCAATAATAACCATAACTCTGCTACCAGAAAACTGATCCAGCGTCGTACTAACAACAGATACTCTACTACCATATACTCACCTGGGCCCATAAACACTTACACCAACCTTAAGTAGACCGCTGGATTCATTTTTTTGTTTATTTCATATTTCAGGATTAGTTATTTATTATTCCTAACTAACCTCTCACTGATAAAAAAGTTCTTTCCTCTGGTCGATGGACCATTAGTTGAACTAGTTGATGGTGATAATGAACATAACTTATTAACAATTCTTTAATTAAAGAAATAATCACAGACTCAGGAAGTTTTTTTAATCTTTATCTAAATTTAAATGAATGTGAACCATCTCAAAATTTCAGCACAAACACCCTCATTCATAAGAGTGTAAATTCAATCGAAATAATCATTAAAATTACTTCAGATTCATACAATAACAATACTCAGAAAGGAGAGGACAGAGAGAAAAGAACATCTACAAATACCAATGAATTTTATAGTTACCAAGGATGGTGTGAAAACCAACCCCCTGGCCAAAGGGCTGGAAAAGGTCCCCCAGGATAGGTCAGGAGACAAAGACTTCAGGACAGGAATCAGGACAGGATACTTAGCCTCTCTAAATACCGACGACTGTGTAGCACCCCTCTCTGTCACTCTCTTCCGCCTTGAGATTCTTCCGTGATCTTCTTATCTAACCCTATTTAATTAGGATGGAAAGTTCTGCATTCTGCTTCTTCTTCAGCTCAGCACAGCGTTTCTCCCAGCATCAGCACCACCTACAGCACCGACAGCCTCCCGCTCCTTAATCAGCATCTGCTTCCTCTCTGCTGCCGCTTTGCTCTCTATGGGCTCTCTTAACCTTCCCTTTAACTAACTAAAGCTACCTCAGTTATACCCTTCGTTTCCCATGTACCCCCCACTAAAGTTTCAATATTGCGAAAATGCAAAATCTAATTGGTCAGGCAAGGGGGGATGATCATCACACCATGCTTATATGTCATCTTATTTTATCATCCCCTTTGTTCATAAATCCAACCCCTTAATTTTTATTCAAAAGTTTTATTCCCACCCGTATTCACATCTTAATAGAAACAATTGTTTTTATTTGTTGTAAAAATCCATTCATCCAGAGGTCTTCAGTGCTTGTTCCCAGGGTATGTAACTTTTGCGTCCTTGGACCGCATTCAAGTGCATCGTCATGATTCCGGCTCACTTCTCAACAGACATGTGCGAGGGTCACGTGCTTAGCACACTCTGGTCACACACGATAGGCCCAAATGCGCACTAATAAGAAAGTCAAATAGACAAATGTTATTTTAAAAAATAAATGGTTTCACTGTATACCACCCATCTCTACTCTAACCCATTTTATATATTAATACCCCTTCTGCGTTTGCATTAGTAAAATAGCTTGTTCTCTATTCAGCTAAGCAGGTGCCATGCATGTGAGCTTTGAAACCGCCATATTAGTGCCTTCTGCTCATGCGCTAGAGTTTCCCTCCAAGCTTTAATACGTCATGTTACGTGGATGCAGTTGACGCATGCGCAATAAAGATTTCCCTGTTAACGCGATATTAGTCCTTTATCTATACTGTTAACGTTAGTAAACACATACGCAAGCTTCTCTAACCCGTGTTTTGATGTAGTGCGAATTAATTTGACATGATACGTGATTAATAACATGTTAGTGAGTTAAACGAGAGGATTGCTTCCGAGCAAGTCTCTTTTCTACGAGTCCTTGCTCCATCAATAGCTCTGCCGGCACCTAGGGAAACCTAGCAAACCTATACATTTTTGAAAACTAGACACCCAGGGGAATCCAGGATGGGGTGACTTGACTGGCTCTCACAGGTTCTGTTACCCAGAATCCCTTGCAAACCTCAAAATATGTCCAAAAAAACACATTTTCCTCATATTTATGTGGTGGAAAGTTCTGGAATCTGCATGGATCCACAAAATTCCACCCACCCCGCGTTCCCCAAAGTCTTCCGAGAAAAATGGTACCTCACTTGTGTGGGTAGGCCTAGTGCCCGCGACAGGAAACGGCCCAAAACGCAACGTGGACACACCACATTTTCACAGTGAAAAATGCCCCTTTTTTTGCAAAGTGCCTAGCTGTAGTTTTTGAACCCTAGCTCTGCCGGCACCTAAGGAAACCTAGCAAACCTATACATTTTTGAAAACTAGACACAAAGGGGAATCCAGGATGGGGTGACTTGACTGGCTCTCACCAGGTTCTGTTACCCAGAATCCCTTGCAAACCTAAAAAATTATCAAAAGAAACACATTTTCCTCACATTTCTGTGGTGGAATGTTCTGGAATCTGCATTGATCCACAAAATTCCACCCACCACGCGTTCCCCAAAGTCTTCCGAGAAAAATGGTACCTCACTTGTGTGGGTAGGCCTAGTGCCCGTGACAGGAAACGGCCCAAAACGCAACATGGACACACCACATTTTCACAGTGAAAAATGACCTTTTTTTGCAAAGTGCCTAGCTGTAGTTTTTTAACCCTAGCTCTGCCGGCACCTAGGGAAACGTAGCAAACCTATACATTTTTGAAAACTAGACACCCAGGGGAATCCAGGATGGGGTGACTTGACTGGCTCTCACCAGGTTCTGTTACCCAGAATCCCTTGCAAACCTAAAAAATTGTCAAAAAAACCACATTTTCTTCACATTTCTGTGGGGGAAAGTTCTGGAATCGCCGTGGATCCACAAACTTCCACCCACCCCGCGTTCCCCAAAGTCTGCCAAGAAAAATGGTACCTCACTTGTGTGGGTAGGCCTAGTGCCCGCGACAGGAAACGGCCCAAAACGCAACGTGGACACACCACATTTTCACAGTGAAAAATGACCCTATTTTTGCAAAGTGCCTAGCTGTAGTTTTTGAACCCTAGCTCTGCCGGCACCTAGGGAAACCTAGCAAACCTATACATTTTTTAAAACTAGACACCCAGGGGAATCCAGGATGGGGTGACTTGACTGGCTCTCACCAGGTTCTGTTACCCAGAATCCCTTGCAAACCTAAAAAATTGTCCAAAAAAACACATTTTCTTCACATTTCTGTGGTGGAAAGTTCTGGAATCGCCGTGGATCCACAAAATTCCATTCACCCCGCGTTCCCCAAAGTCTTCCAAGAAAAATGGTACTTCACTTGTGTGGGTAGGCCTAGTGCCCGCAACAGGAAACAGCCCAAAACGCAACGTGAACACACCACATTTTCACAGTGAAAAATGACCCTTTTTTTGCAAAGTGCCTAGCTGTAGTTTTTGAACCCTAGCTCTGCCGGCACCTAGGGAAACCTAGCAAACCTATACATTTTTGAAAACTAGACACCCAGGGGAATCCAGGATGGGGTGACTTGACTGGCTCTCACCAGGTTCTGTTACCCAGAATCCCTTGCAAACCTAAACAATTGTCAAAAAAAACACATTTTCCTCACATTTCTGTGGTGGAAAGTTCTGGAATCTGCGTGGATCCACAAAATTCCACCCCCCCGCATCCCCCAAAGTCTTCCGAGAAAAATGGTACCTCACTTGTGTGGGTAGGCCTAGTGACCGCGACAGGAAACAGCCCAAAACGCAACGTGGACACACCACATTTTCACAGTGAAAAATGACCCCTTTTTTTGCAAAGTGCCTAGCTGTAGTTTTTGAACCCTAGCTCTGCCGGTACCTAGGAAAACCTAGCAAACCTGTATATTTTTGAAAAATAGACACCCAGGGGAATCCAGGATGGGGTGACTTGACTGGCTCTCACAGGGTTCTGTTACCCAGAATCCCTTGCAAACCTAAATAATTGTCAAAATAAACACATTTTCCTCACATTTCTGTGGTGGAAAGTTCTGGAATCTGCGTGGATCCACAAAATTCCACCCACCCCGCGTCCCCCAAAGTCTTCCGAGAAAAATGGTACCTCACTTGTTTGGGTAGGCCTAGTGCCCGTGACAGGAAATGGCCTAAAACGCAACGTGGACACACCACATTTTCACAGTGAAAAATGACCCTTTTTTTGCAAAGTGCCTAGCTGTAGCTTTTTAACCCTAGCTCTGCTGGCACCTAGGGAAACCTAGCAAACCTATATATTTTTGAAAACTAGACACCCAGGGGATTCCAGGATGGGGTGACTTGACTGGCTCTCAGCAGGTTCTGTTACCCAGAAACCCTTGCAAACCTATAAAATTGTAAAAAAAAAACACATTTTCCTCACATTTCTGTGGTGGAAAGTTCTGGAATCTGCGTGGATTCACAAAATTCCACCCACCGCGTGTTCCCCAAAGTCTTTCGAGACAAATGGTACCTTACTTGCGTGGGTGGGTCAAGTACCCGCGACAGGCAAGGGCCCAAAACCTATTGAGGCGACATCAAAATTACCTATCACAAACCAACCTGGTTTTGCAAGGGGGATCCCATGAGTTTTTGGCCCGGGGCTCGGCGGCCATCTAGGGAAACCTACCAAACCCATACATATCTGGAAACTAGAAACCCAGGGGAGTCCAGCGAGGTATGGCTTGCGTGGGTCCCCCAACATTCTCCTACCCAGAATCCCCTGTAAACCTCAAATTGTGCTGAAAAAATCACTTTTTTCTCAAATTTCTGTGTGGGAAAGTTCTGGAAACTACGTGGATCCACAAATTTCCTCCCACCCAGCGTTCCCCCAGGTCTCCCTATAAAAATGGTACCTCACTTGTGTGGGTAGGCATAGTGGCTGCAACAGGAAATGGCCCAAATCGTACTGTGAAGATTTCAAAATTACCTATAACAAAACTACCTGGTTTCGGCGGGGGGGGTACCTGGCGTTTTGGCCCCGGACTCGGCGGGCATCTTGGGAAAGTACCAAACCCAAACATTTCTGAAAACTAGACACCCGGGGGAGTCCAATGAGGTATGGCTTGCGTGGATCCCCCAACGTTTTCCTACCCACAATGCCATGCAAACCTCAAATTTAGCTGGAAAAAACACATTTTCCACATATTTTTGTGTGGAATCACCGTTCCTGGCACAAATGTCCTACCCCACAGCGTTCCCCTGAGTCTCTCAAGTAAAATGATACTTCACGTGTGGGTGGGGCAAAGGCCTGTGACTGGGAAGAGACCAAAACATAGGGAATAAGGGTATAGCACCGAGAATTCTAAGCGCTAAATTTTTTTTAAAATACGTTTTTAGCCAATTCTGCATTGGACACCCACACAAGTGAGGTATCACTTTACTCGGGACACTAAGGAGAACGCTGTGGGGTAGGACATTTGTGCCGGCACGGTGATTCCACACAAAAATATGTTGAAAATGTGTTTTTTCCAGCTAAAGTTAAGGTTTGCATGGTATTCTGGGTAGGAAAACGTTGGGGGATCCACGCAAGCCATACCTCATTGGACTCCCCCGGGTGTCTAGTTTTCAGAAATGTTTGGGTTTGGTACTTTCTCAAGATGGCTGCCGAGCCCGGGGCCAAAACCCAGGTGCCCCCCTCCCAAAACCAGGTAGTTTTGTTAGAGGTAATTTTGAAGTCTCCACAGTACGATTTGGGCCATTTCCTGTCGCAGCCACTATGCCTACCCACACAAGTGAGGTACCATTTTTATCGGGAGACCTGGGGGAACGCTGTGTGGGAGGAAATTTGTGGATCCACCCAGATTCCAGAACTTTCCCACACAGAAATTTGAGAAAAAAGTGATTTTTTCAGCAAAATTTGAGGTTTGCAGGGGATTCTGGGTAGGAGAATGTTGGGGGACCCACGCAAGCCATACCTTGCTGGACTCCCCTGGGTGTCTAGTTTCCAGAAATATGTGGGTTTGGTATGTTTCCCTATATGGCCGCCGAGCCCCGGGCCAAAAACTCATGGGACCCCCTTTGCAAAACCAGGTTGGTTTGTGATAGGTAATTTTGATGTCGCCTCAATAGGTTTTGGGCCCTTGCCTGTCGCGGGTCCTTGACCCACCCACGCGAGTGAGGTACCATTTTTATTGGGAGACCTGGGGGAACGCTGGGTGGGAGGAAATTTGTGGATCCATGCAGATTCCAGAACTTTCCCACACAGAAAGTTTGAGAAAAAAGGGATTTTTTCAGCAAAATTTGAGGTTTGCAGGGGATTCTGGGTAGGAGAATGTTGGGGGACCACGCAAGCCATACCTCGCTGGACTCACCCGGGGTGTCTAGTTTCCAGAAATGTGTGGGTTTGGTAGGTTTCCCTAGATGGCCGCCGAGCCACGGGCCAAAAACTTATGGGACCCCCTTGCAAAACCAGGTTGGTTTGTGATAGGTAATTTTGATGTCGCCTCAATAGGTTGTGGGCCCTTGCCTGTCGCGGGTACTTGACCTACCCACGCAAGTAAGGTACCATTTTTCTCGAAAGACTTTGGGGAACGCGGGGTGGGTGGAATTTTGTGAATCCACACAGATTCCAGAACTTTCCACCACAGAAATGTGAGAAAAATGTGGTTTTTGACAATTTTTTAGGTTTGCAAGGGATTCTGGGTAACAGAACCTGGTGAGAGCCAGTCAAGTCACCCCATCCTGGATTCCCCCGTGTGTCTAGTTTTCAAAAATGTATAGGTTTGCTAGGTTTCCCTAGGTGCCGGCAGAGCTAGGGTTCAAAATCTACAGCTAGGCACTTTGCAAAATAGTGTCAGTTTTCACTGTAAAATGTGGTGTGTCCACGTTGTGTTTTGGGCCGTTTCCTGTCGCGGGCACTAGGCCTACCCACACAAGTGAGGTACCATTTTTCTCAGAAGCCTTTGGGGAATGCGGGGTGGGTGGAATATTGTGGATCCACGCAGATTCCAGAACTTGCCACCACAGAAATGTGAGGAAAATGTGGTTTTTTTTTTTACACATTTTGAGGTTTGCAAGGGATTCTGGGTAACAGAACCTGGTGAGAGCCAGTCAAGTCACCCCATCCTGGATTCCCCTGGGTGTCTAGTTTTCAAAAATGTATAGGTTTGCTAGGTTTCCCTAGGTGCCGGCAGAGCTTGGGTTCAAAATCTACAGCTAGGCACTTTTCAAAAAAAGGGTCCGTATTCACTGTGAAAATGTGGTGTGTCCACGTTGCGTTTTGGGCCGTTTCCTGTCGCGGGCACTAGTTCTACCCACACAAGTGAGGTACCATTTTTCTCAGAAGACTTTGGGGAATGCGGGGTGGGTGGAATTGTGTGGATCCACGCAGATCCCAGAACATTCCATCACAGAAATGTGAGGAAAATGTGTTTTTTTTAACTAAGTTTGAGGCTTGCAAGGGATTCTGGGTAACAGAACCTGGTGAGAGGCACACAAGTCACCCCATCCCGGATTCCCCTTGGTGTCTAGTTTAAAAAAATGTACAGGTTTGCTAGGTCTCCCTATGTGCCGGCTGTGCTAGGGCCCAAAATCCACAGGTAGGCACATTGCTAAAAACAAGTCTGTGCCTAATGGGCTTTCTGCCACCCTGGGGGGGATCGGGGGGGGGTTGCCCCGATATGCCCCCAAGAGGGGCAGAAAGACTGTGGCTATGTTTTTGGGGGGTGGAGGCATTGGTATGCCCATTCTGGGCAGCCCCCACGCATAAAAAAAGCCAGCGTAATCGCTGGCGCCTAGTGGGCTTTCTGCAGATCAGGGGCCACTGCCCCCATCCGCCCCTCGGGGGGGCAGAAAGACTGTGGCATTTTTTTGGGGAGGTGTGGGCATTGGCATGCCCATTCTGGGCTGACCTCAACCCTGAATAAAAAATAAAAAAATCCTGAGGCCTCGAGGGCTTTCTACCCGCCACCCCGGGGGGCAGATAAGGGGCTATTGCCCCAATATGCCCCCGGGGAGGGGCAGAAAGGCTGTGGTAATTGTTTTTGGGGTGGGGGCATTATCATGCCCATTCTGGGCAGCCCCCACCCCTACATTATAAAAAAAAAATCCCTGGTGCCTAGTGGGCTTTCTGCCCCCCCGGGGGCAGATCAGGGGCTATTGCCCCCATCTGCCCCTGGGGGGAGCAGAAAGACTGTTGCATTTTTTGGGGGGGGCTGGGGGCATTGCCATTCCCTTTTTGGGCAGCCCCACCCCAACGTCAATAAAAAAAAAATCCCTGGTTTCTAGTGGGCTTTCTGCCCCCCCGGGGGGGTCAGATTGTGGGCTACTGCCCCCATCTGCCCCCTGGGGGGCAGAAAGACTGACATTTCTCTGGGGGGGTGGGGGCATTGCCATGACCTTTTTGGGCAACCCCTACCCCAACATCAATAAAAAAAAAATCCCTGGTTTCTAGTTGGCTTTCTGCCCCCCCGGGGGCAGATTGGGGGCTACTGCCCCCATTTCTCTGGGGTGGGGGCATTGCCATGCCCTTTTTGGGCAGCTCCCACCCCAACGTCAATTAAAAAAAATAATCCCTGGTTTCTAGTGGGCTTTCCGCCCCCCGGGGGGGCATAAAGACTGTTGCGACCAAACTAATATGGGGGGAGCAAAGGCCCTTGCCCAAGGGGCCACGCCCCCCTCCATGGTGTTAGTGGGTGGATCCCTGCTTGGGGATCGCCCTCCTGGGGTGATCCCCAAGCAGGGATCCACTAGGGAAGGGTACTGTTGGAAAGGGGAGATTCTTCTCCCCTTTCCAACAATACCCCTCACATCTTTTTCGGTGCTCGGGGGGGGTGAGATAGCCCCACAAGCACCGAAACTGAGAAACTGAAACTAAGTTTCAGTTTCGATTTCGTTGCAATGACGATTGCACGCCATGCGCGAGATCGTCATTGCAATGAAATTCCAAAATATGCCTGGGGAGGTTGGGGAAGCTCTTCCCCACCTCCCCAGGCAAAAAAGGGAAATCCCTCTGCTGTCTGCAGCAGAGGGATTTCCTGAGCATGTGCTCATGACGGAATGGTTCCGTCATGAGCACACTAGAACTTGTGCCGTCATGAGCATAGAAGGGGTTAAAAGGGTATCCTAAAAACTTGTAAGGAACTCACTCAAAAGAGCTTGGTCCAGCCACATGAAGTTTTTCTTAACAAACAACCTAAAAAAGAGACTAGTGGGCTGATTTGTGTTTCCACGTTTTGCCCAAGCACAAACCATTTGAAGAAAATCATCAATCAGAACTGACACATCCTATCGAATTTGGATTGTCACCTTAGAAGACCATTATTTTCCCTCACAAAGTACAGAAGCATAGTCAATCATCTTGTCAGAGCTAATGCCTTGTCAGAATCACTCAAACAAAAGTCTCTGAGAGAATTTTGGGATCTTGATCCCATCCTAGGTCATCATAAATGTGGCACGTGATCTGTCTGTAAGTATACTATGAAGGAGTTACCTTTGTACATCAAGGCATTTCCTGGAATCATTTAAAATATATTGGCAAAACGAATCAGGAAATCTGCAAAGATTTATCCAGCAAAAATCCAAGCAGAGCTGTTAGAGAATCACTTTTTGGAGCACTCATGTGAAACAGAGGACATTAAATGGACTGTTCCCGATTTCATTACTTCAAACTATAAGAAAGGTGATTTGGAAGCAATACTGTTGAAAAAATAATCATTTTTTATTCTCATACTTAACAAGGTCATAACTGGCCTGAATGAAGTTTCTGAACTGGATAATATCTAATTTTTCTATCTCACCCGTGTTTGACACCTTATTCTGCGATTCATGATTTCAATTCAATTGCCTTGCAGTCACATGCCACTGGACTTCATGTCCCACAAGCAATAGCCTGAGCACAGGATTGGGTCCACTCCTTTTAACCTGTTATTCAGTCAGACTCACCTTTCCCATTCCCCAGCATGCTTTCATGGAAGCAGGAGGCGCACCAGCTTCCTGCAATTCAAGTCGTACGGATGGGGACAGTCACTTAAAATGCCCTTAGCAAGCAATTTAAACATATTTTTTCTCGCTTCAATCTGGCCCTGTGTCCTGGTGAGCTTCAGTTTTACAGGATGCTCTCTACTAATTTAGAAAGACTTGGCTACTGGAACCCTTTTCTCCGCACCGCTCCCACTTTGCATTTACCATGTACAGATATGGCCCTTTGAGTTCAAATACACCTTAAGACAGGTATGTTTTTTTGGGTTATGTTGCACAGTGCACTTGGGTGGAGCACATACATTTTTCAAAAAAATGTTAACCTATGAATCCATTCCTACACTCCCCCCTTCCTTCTCTTTGTATTTCCAGGCTCTCTCATTCCTTTTCCTGAGGAGATCTAGTAATCAGTAGAGGTTGAAACCATTCTTCAGGAAAGAGGCGCTACAACTTTAGCCCCGGAGACTCACATGTAGAGATCATGGGAATATATTATCATGTTTCCCCAAAATATTCTGCACACAAATCCCGTTGACAATGTGTGATTAACTATTTGCAGGTTTGTTACCTCCATGCTGATTGAAAAGCATCACTATACTATCACCTTTTCCTAAATCATTTTGGAACTGGTACTTTGCCAACATCCTAAGATAGCTGCCTAGTAATCTTTTGAGCATGTGTTGTTTATTGATTATTTGACTGTAATATGAAACACACTGCATGGTGAATGGTTTTTGTCACAAATTTCACTCATGTTTTGTCTATTTCAGTGTTGCATCTTCTTTGTGTATGGAGCTGTATTGTGTAACTCTATAAAATGTTCAATGTTAAGTAGCAGTCACATATTTAAAATGAAACACTTTAGTATGAACAAGTTTGTAATTAACTGTCTTTGGTCATTTTGAAACACTGAATTTAATACCATACACGCAAGGTCTCTTTTTCTTGGTTTTGGTCCTTGGGGTTAGTCTCATTAGTGGCACAAGCATCCCTTGTTGTTGCCTTGCATGGAGTATTCTAGCATTGTGTATGACCTACCACCAATCTGCATTGCTGTTGTATGCGTTTTTGAAGATGCTTCACGCGTGGTGTTGATTTTAGTGGCTGTTCCTACCATATTTCTATATCCTTAGTATAATTTTGTAATTCCACACAGGTGCCTATTGTTTTCTTTTTTGGGAACATGTTTTCTGCTTATTTTCGCCTGCTACCACCAGTAGTATTTTTGTAATGTGAATGTCAGGTGTTGAAGCATTTACTCCAGGTCATTTTGGGTCTGACATTTGCCAATGCCTTCTGTTTTTTTTAAATAGTTATACTATACATGTTTACTTTCGGGGGCTTTCAGTCAATACTCTTTAACCATTTGTATTCTTTAGTGCCGTATACATTTTGCTTCTGTGCACCAAAGCATTAGCATGGAACACAGGGTCAGCCCACTTCAGTCATTGGATTACCTCACTGTGAGTGACAGCATTCTGCTCTTGCGCAGTGTGAACATCCACACAATAGGTAGACTCCTTCATTGACATGGACTACTTGTGCAGTGTTTCTTTTCCATTAATACAGTATACATCCCATTCATATAAGCCATTCACAATTGAAATAAGTATTGGCAAAGTAAAAAAGTGGATAGCCAATGCCAGACCTATCAATCAATCAATCAATCAATCACTCAGGATTTATAAAGCGCGGCTAATCACCAAATAGGGTATCCAGGTGCTTGCAGGTCCCGGAGGCTTATTCGAATAGCCAGGTCTTGAGGGCCATTCAGAATTCCGCAAATGAGGTGATGGTCCAGAGTTGCGTGGGGAGGCTGTTCCAGGTCGTTGCTGTGATGCGGGAGAAGGAGCATTCTCCACTTCTGCTTCTGTTGATGCGGGGAGTATGGGCAAGGGAAAGGGAGGCAGAGCATAATCTACTCGACGGTTGGTGGAAGTTCAGGCGGGCCCTTGGTTGTGTAGAGCCTTGTGTGTGTGGGTAAGCAGCTTGAATTGGTATCTCTTCTGCACGGGGAGCCAGTGGAGTTGCCTGGGGTGGGGTGTGATGTGGGTTCATCGGGGAAAGCCGAGGAAGAGTCTGGCTGCGGCGTTCTGTACGGCCTGATGTCTTTGTAGGAGGTTAGAGGCGATTCTTATGTAGAGGGCGTTGCCGTAGTCCAGTAGGCTGTAGGCTGGTCATGAGGCTGGTCATGAGGGCATGTGTCAGGGTGCGTCTCGTGTGAAGGGGTAGCCACTGCTTGCCATTGCTTGATTGGCACGCATCGGTCTGTGTACTCAGCTTTATCCTGACAAAGGATCAGTTTAAAAAAAAAATGAGTGATTATCTGTTCTGTCATAATGGGCAGGTGGAAAGAGTTCAGACTCTATCCGCGGTATTTTTACCATGCATTTTGTAACGATAGCCTCCTGTAATTAATTGCACACAAAGCAATGGTTTCAAAATTATTGATGTCAACGAAGAAAGCGTTCTGTTCTGCAGAAACATGCACTACCAAGTTTAGCATGATGAGGGTAGGGTCCGTTTTCCATCTCTAATTTATTGAAGCTCTCCATAACATTTTTAAGCTCAGCCCTCTTTCCGTTTGCTATTATTTTATTGCCATCATCCACTGACAGGCTGGGTTGAATGACGGGCGTATTTGGCAGGAAACAGAGTTACTCAGTTAAAGAACTTGGTTTCGCTCGAGGCACAAATTACTAATTTTTACAGCAATGTTGCGGATGATTTGAGCATTTGAAAAGAGAGACACAGCAACCGTTTCCCACTGCTCCTTATATTGTGCAAATCGCCATGAAAACATAATGGTGTCATTGGAAAACACTTTACTATATGTTTTTCTCCATATAGGCCTCTCGAAGATCATTAAGACAACGTCAAATGTGCGTCATTAACATAACAAGCAGGAAAATCATACTTTCTTTCCAAAAAGAGATTGAGATATGTTTGACATATTCTTCACAAGTAACCATGAAAATAAACCTACATTCAGTCCACCAGTCATCCATCTTATATTTTAGTAAATGAACCTTAAGCAACATGTATTCTGTGCTTCTTTTTAATGACACACTCACCTATGTGAGATTTTATATCATTTTCTATTATGCATTTGTCAAATATGTTCGTCATTAGTTGGCAGAAACCTCTTGTTTATACTCATTCTACTGTTAAAGGACGACTATGTTAATGTTGTCGTCACCAAGCAAGGTAGCGCCTCGGTCATTAAACTTTCGCATGTGGGGTTGTAACTACAGACACACCTCTTTACCGTGCAGAAATACAGAAATACTCATCATTTCTGGAGGTATCCGCCGCACAAGAAGTCTAATTGTCACCAGGCTCAAAGCCAACAACATCAAAGATTTAAAACAAGCATTGGCAACGTAATAGGTCTGGCATCAGCAAGCTGTACGTACCAGTGGTTAAAATGTGTTTAGTTGAATTGCATACAGCAAAAATAAAGAGAAGGGAAAAAAAGAAAACAACACATCCTTTTCTTGACGGCGATTTCAAGCTATATTTAAAAATACATTTACCATTCCATATAGATTTAATAGAACAGTTTGGGTGTTTCCTGGCAGGCAGGTGTACTTAGAACAGCGGTAAAAACCCTACATATTTTTTAGGTCCATCACAATGAAAAATGTTTTTTGATCCAAAGAAAAAGTACTACTTCCTTTAAGCTACTGTACACTGAAGACACAGTTTAAATACACAGAGTGGCTAAATACGAAAAATGAGAACGAATGGAATTTAAACAGCATTGGAAAACTAAGGTATTGGTCTACCCACCCTCAATCAATCAATCAATCAGGGGTTTGTTAAAGCGCGACTACTCACCCGTAAGGGTCTCAAGGCGCTAGGGGGGGGATGGGTGGGGCGCAGGTTCCATCCATCAAGGAGGGGGTCTGTCGAAGAGCCAGGTTTTGAGGTTTCTTGCGAAGATGGAGAGCGATGTTGTCTGTCTGAGGTGGAGCGGAAGGGCGTTCCATGCTTTGGCCGCGAGGAAGGAGAAGGAGCGGCCTCCCGATCTGGTCTTTCTGGTGCGGGGGACCACGGCGTAGGAGAGCTGGGCTGATCGTAGGGTCCTTTGGGGTGCATGGAATTTGAGTTGGCTGTTCAGGTATGCTGGTCCGGTGCCGTGGAGGGCCTTGTGTGCGTGAGTGAGCATCTTAAAGGTGATTCTCGCCTCGACAGGGAGCCAGTGGAGTGTGCGCAGGTGCTGGGAGATGTGGCAGTGTTTTGGCAGGTTGAGGACCAGTCTTGCGGCGGCGTTCTGCATGTTCTGTAGCTTGCGGGTGAGGTTTTTGTTTATTCCGGCGTAGAGTGCGTTGCCGTAGTCGAGTCTGCTGGTGACCAGGGCGTGAGTGACGGTCTTTCGGTGTTCGAGGGGATCCATTTGAAGGTCTTACGAAGGAGGCGGAGGGTGTGGAAGCAGGAAGACGAGACAGAGTTGATCTGGCGGTCCATTTTGAGCTCGGAGTCCAGGATGATTCCCAGGTTGCGTGCGTGGTCCGTGGGGGTTGGCGGGTTTCCGAGGGCGGTGGGCCACCAGGTGTCGCTCCAGGCATCGGGGTTTGGGCCCATGATGAGTACTTCTGTTTTGTTGGTGTTTAGTTGTAGGCAGCTGTTTTTCATCCATTTGGCGACGGCTTCCATGCCTTCTCGAAAGTTGCGTCTGGCGGTGTTGGGCTCGTTGGATAGGGAGAGGATGAGCTGGGTGTCGTCTGCGTATGACACGATGTTGAGTCCGTAGGTTCTGACGATGGGGGCGAGTGGAGCCATGTAGACGTTGAAGAGCATCGGGCTGAGGGAGGAGCCCTGGGGGACTCCGCAGGTGGTAGGTGTGGGGTCCGAGAGTTAAGGGGGGAGTCTGACCCGCTGCGTCCTGCCGGAGAGAAAGGAGCGGATCCAGTCGAGGGCCTTATCCTGGATTCCCACGTCGTAGAGTCTGCGTATTAGGGTGCGGTGGGAGACTGTGTCGAACGCCGCTGATAGGTCGAGGAGGATGAGGGCTACTGTTTCTCCTTTGTCCAGTAGGGTGCGGATGTCGTCTGTTGCGGCGAGGAGGACGGTTTCCGTACTGTGATTTTTTCTGAAGCCGGATTGGGAGGAGTCGAGGATGTTGTGTTCTTCAATGAATGTGGCGAGTTGGCTGTTGATGGCTTTCTCGATGACTTTCGCTGGGAACGGGAGCAGGGAGATGGGTCTGTAGTTTTTGAGGTCGGTGGGGTCCGCTGAGGGTTTCTTTAGGAGGGGGTTGACCTCGGCGTGTTTCCAGACGTCAGGGAACGAGGCGGTCGCCAGGGAGCGGTTGATGGTGTGGCGGAGCATGGGTGCGATGGTGTCGGCGGCTCTGTTGAAGATGTGGTGGGGGCAGGGGTCCGTGGGGGCCCCTGAGTGGATTGACTTCATTGTCTTCAGTGTGTCTTCGGTGGTGAGGGCTGTCCAGTCGTCAATCGCTGGTTTCCGGGTGTCGGGGGTGGTTGGTGAGGGTTCAGTGTGTTGGTTGTCTTCGTCGAAGTTGTCGTAGATGCTCTTGATTTTGTGGTGGAAAAAGGTGCTGAGTTTGTCGCAGAGGTCTTGTGAGGGAGGGATGTCGGTAGACTCGCTAGTGGGTTGGGCGAACTCCTTGATGATGCTGAAGAGTTCCTTGCTGTTGTGCGCGTGGGTGGAGATTCTGTCTTCAATCGCTTTTTCCTCGTTTCTCTGATGAGTTGATGGTGGGCGTTGGTGGCGGCTCTGAAGTTGTCGTGGGCTTCTGTGGATTTGGTGTTCCTCCAGGCCTTTTCGAGGTGGCGGCATGTGCTTCTGGACTCTCGAAGTTCGGTGGTAAACCATCTGGCTTTCTTGGCGCGGGTATTGTTGTTTTTCTTGAGGGGGCTATGGTGTTGGTGCTGTCCGAGATCCATCTATGCAGGGTTCGGGCTGCGGTGTTGGGGTCGTCGTTTTCCGCAATGGTTGGGGTGGAGTTGTTGAATGAGGAGGTGAGCTGGTCGTCGGTGATTTTGGTCCAGTTTCTTCGTGGAAGCAGGTGCTGGTGTCTGTGGATGGTGGGTGTTCTGAAGGTGAAGTGGACGCAACGATGGTCGGTCCATGGGAGATCGGTGGTGTGGCTGAAGGTGATGGAGTTTCCTGTAGTGAAGAGGGGGTCGAGGGTGTGTCCTGCTGAGTGCGTGGGCTCGGTCACGATCTGGCGCAGTCCAATGTTGTGGAGGTTGTCCAGGAGGGATGTGGTGTTGGGGTCCAGTTGGTTGTCGAGGTGGAAGTTGAGGTCTCCCAGCAGGGTGTAGTTGGTGGATGCGATCGGCTGCGGGGAGATAATGTCCGTGATGGAGTTGGCGAAGTGGCAGTGAAATGCACTTCTCTTTAGGGTATGTGAGCATGCGATCAGGAAAATAGTGTAATTCACAATGAAAGACAGCCAACGGCTAAATTGGGCTGAGGCATTGTCCTGTATGTATTCTGTGGTGGGCAAAGTCAAATAAAAATGAGAGATGATAAGACCAACAGCCAGATCCAAAACCCCTCTGTCTAAGTATATATGTATGTTTTTGTATTTATAAATATTTCAAATTACATGCGCCTGGTGAGATAGCTAAAGCTTGCTCCAGGGCCTATGTCAAAATAAGAGGGAAAACATTTTAAAGCACATTTTCCAGGATCTAGATCACCACTCCATTATCTTGTATAGACAAGCCCAACGACAAATTGAGAAAGAAGTTACTTGCAACCTACTTACAGGGTGGAGCAAGGCTATTTAGCCAGCAAATTACGATCATAGGGAATGACAGCTAGAGAAGCAGATGTAACAATCATCATGCGAGTGATGGGATATAGGAAAAAAACATTTAAGTTTTTAAAGAACCCCCACCCACCACCCAGGGCCAGTGCTGTTAGGGCCGGCGGTGAATTTAAACAAGTGAAGTAAATGCACACACACCCTAAGGTGTGCGTAAGTGGGGTGGATTCGCTACCTACTGCGGCCCTGTGCAGGATCCCGGAGATGATCTCCGGAATCCTGCACAGGGCCGCAGTAGGTAACTAGGCAGGCGGAAGGCCTTGATGAAAGTGTGACAATAGGCACCGCCTCCCGCCGGGATCCATGTTGCATGAATTATTGCAATCATAATATACCGCTTTGGGTGCAAATCGTAAGTTACGAATCCGCCCCACTTATGCACACCTTAGGGTGTGTGCGTTCACTTCACTTGTTTAGGGTTGCCGGTAGCCCTAACAGCACTGGTCCTGAAGAAAGCCGCCTTACATAGATTTGATTGGCTGAAACAGGTAGACCATTTCTGGATGTGTGAGATAATTTTTTTCTCTTTATCATCCACCTTTGTTTTTAATCCTACCCCAGGAACTCACTAATAAATTCATCTTGATCAGGGAGTGTATCCTGGAAGTAGTTTTAAGGTTCACACTCACTAAATTCACTTGTTCACTAAGAAAAAATCCTGCTCTGCTGTAATCAGGCGTTGCAGCACACCTAGGAGGCACTCGGCCCCTAGGTGGGAATCCGAAGATAAAGCATGCCACCAACTAGGTTTGTGGGTGAGGGTTCTTTAAAAAACCAAGGGGGTATTCTCAAGAACGTGCGATAATCATCGCCGAAATAGGTTAACACAATTTCTCACATCGCCGTCTATCGCGGGAAAATAACTCCCTGTTAACGTTCTATTCTCAACACGGCGGTAACATGCGATAGTTTCCCTATAACGCGTCAAATGTCCGCGATAAAATTACCGGGACGGCGATAAAAATCTAAAGCCGAAAGTGAAAAAAGTTGCGATGGGCCCAAATGCGATAAAAAATTCAGCGATAAGCAGCGCCAGGCCTGCAAGTCCCACAAGTCAGGCGGGAAAAACCACTATATAAGCTGCAACAAAAAACACAAACAAAACACAAACAACTGCGAAGCACCATGGAGGTAGCCGGAGCAAGTACAGAGGACAACCAGAACCCGACAAGCCCCAGGGAGGACCAGCCTGGACCTCGGGGTCAGGGAAGGGCAAGGAGAAGAAGAAGAGGACCCCGCCATTCAGTACGCAGGAAAACCAGATCCTCATTACGGAGGTGATAGAACACCACCACCAACTGTTCATTGGCAACTAAAAATACTATATGGCAGTCCATATTGGCCAAGGTGAATGCAGTCGGTGTGAAGAGAAGAGAAGTGGACGACTGCAAGAAGCGCTGGACTGATGTGAAGCGCAAAACTAAGCTGAAACTCGCAGCTAACCTAAAAGCAGCAATGCAGACTGGAGGTGGGAGTCCAGCGACACACCAGGAGCTGGATGAGATGGAGGAAATGGTGACCCGAGTCATCATTAGGGAGACGGTGGCAGGAGTTGGGGGACCGGACACTGCACAACATGACCTGAGCCAACAGCAACAGGGTGAGTAACGACCAGGGACTGGGGGGACAGGGGGAGATGGGCACAATGGCACACATGCACAATTAAGTATAGCACATCTGCGGACAAACCATGCCCAAGAGTCACAACTCCGACCAAGAGCCCAATTTACCCAAGTCTGCAACATCTTAGCACTGTATAAGCACAGAAGTGAAAGGCACACCGCCTGAAAGGGAGAAGGGCCAGCCAAATCAGAGCTGAAGGGGCAACACACCCACAATGCAGCACACACACATAAGAATCAGAGCACCTCAACATTGACAACAATGTGGTACAAACTGCAACACTTTCACAACAGAACAGAGGACACAACTGCTGCCACTTGTGTGCAGAAAATGGCCATTCACATTTGGCACAGCAGGAAACTGTGAGATGATAATGTACAAGTACAACCTCACATCCCTGATGGTGTAGAAATATCAACTGTCCCGCAAAAATAGGCATCTCCTCACAAACAGTCACAATGTACATTGTCATGCAGTCTGTAAGTAAACTTGTACAATGCGTGAACATACTGTAAACACAATGTCAATCTGCATCTCCCCTTCACATTGCAGAGGGAGAATCAACACCTCCTGCAGAGCAGACCCAACAACTCAGCACTGATGATGAAGAGGACCTCCCAACATCGACACCGACACCCGTCAACAGCTCACGGACAGCTTTGGCACACCACCTCCAGGAGAAGGGCAGCCCAGCTGCATCGAGGAGACCGCACCCCCTGCACAGACCACACAGCAGGAAGCACCCACCACCACGGCTGTCTCCCAGGACCCCCACGAACAACACATGGCATCCCAACGCCGTGCGTTAGGGTGCCAGGAGAAGATGGCTGATCAGCTGCGGGTGGGGTTCGACCTCATGGCAGCCAAACTAGATGCCATACGTGGGTGTCTAAGTCCCATCAGGGACCACTTACAGTCCCCAACGGACACCCACTGTCCGCTCCATGCTCTCCAACAATCCATGGCTGACATCGCTGGAGTCATGACTCAGAGCCAAGAACAACTGTCTAGTCAGAGTGGCTCCAGCGATGTCAGCCGTGAGTTGGGACACATAAGGAGAATGATGGAGAGCTTGGAGCGGATGCAGGCGGAAAGAATATTTGCCACGGCTGCACACCAGCGAGATGTAGCTGGGATCTTCCATGCCCTGCAGATCCTTGTCATGGCTTTGCCGCCACAAGGCCTGGCGCGGATGAATGCTGCTGCTGCTACCCCATCAACATCTCCGCCCCCTGAAGTGTCAGTGCCACACAGTGCGGCAGACATTCCACCTCCGGCCCCTGATGTGTCAGTGCCACACAGTGATGCAGACTAAACACCACCACCCACATGTGAGGCACCTGACACATCAGAGGACGAAGATGATGATGAATCTGGCTTTGTGGTAAGAATGAAGTGGTAGCATTCATCGCCGACATATGGCCTGTCTCAGCTTGGTTCTGCCCTCTGCATCATGCCCTGGAATAACACCTTCCACTGTCCCCCGATACACTCAGCGACACTCACCTTGGACCCCGACATGGACTGCCATATTTTGTTTGGTTACCAATGACACAGCAATCACACTGCGGACTGAAGTCTTCCTCTTCCGATGAACTTGTCAATCCCTAAAGGACTCTGACTGGCCCTACACGGGGCAACAATGTAAAGTGGGGTTTGCATGGCCCTTTACTGTCCAGCTTCAACACTCCTCTGAATGCGAATAAAACATTCTAATTCACACAGATGTGTCATGGCTATGATCAATCAAGTATGGATGAATGTAGGGACAGTGATTCCACAAAAAGGTACTCCCTGGGTAATGCTATCAATGCGCATGTATGGCCGTGACCCAGATCGGCAGTGAGACACACATTGTCATTCAAATCAACACTCATCACAGTTGAATACAAGTGAAGTTGCATAGCCTTTATTAGCATATGCGTGTCACCACGGGCAAGATAAGTGCCACAACATGCAGACCAATGCAGCAGTATGTCAGAATTTTGGAACACTGCCAATCGCCGCTGTCCACTCCGGGGGAGTGTCTCACCTTTCACAGGTGTGCGTTAACCCGAGTTGTTGTCCGCTCATGTATTCGGAGTCCAGGCGAATGCAGCCATGTCCACTGTTGTCGTGGGATATGTGACCAGATCTCCAAGATGCAACAAGGTGTTGGGACATGTGCAGACGGGCTACTGGCTGGACTCTGACACACCGATTTACACAGACGGAGGAAACGAGATCCCAGTTCAATTAGATTATTCAAATTGACGGTCCTTGATGTATAGGACCAGTAATAAGATGTCATTGTGAATCTGCACAGACATAGGAACAAATGGTACTGTTGGCGGAGACTGATTAAAAGAAGGGCCCAACCCCAGAGTTGATCATAAACAAGTGGGATACCTCTTCATTTAGACTCGCATTGTGAAAACACACGTCCCCTTCGGCTTGGATGCCTGTATGATTTTGTGCCTCATTTGGACAAGGTCCTGATGAAGGTGGTCTACAAATTGTACTAAAGCCACCGAAACGCGCGTCGACCTCGTGTGTCCAGACCTGTATTATGTTTAGTTACCATCTTTTGTGAAAACTTTTGACATCTGATTGTTTTCTTTATTTTCCAGATGAGTACATATGTTTTGTACGATTGTGAACGAATGGGTTGAGTGTATGTATGAGATATATTTTGAGTGTGTTGTTTGGGGATTATGTTATATTTATATGTCTATATTAAGTGAAAAATTAATTTATAAAAAAAAATGTGTTATTATTGACAATTGATGTATTATAAAAAAAATCTTTTTTGGTTTGAATTTTGATCAAATTGCTTTTTATATGGAAAACTAAGAAACTACTAAGAAAAAGAAAACATTTTTTAAAGTAAACTCATTTGTGTCAGTAGCACTATGTTTGGTTCCATACCGAGCTAGGATTAAATCCATATAGAAGAAATACAGGTCATAGGGGAGTCTTTTGTATTGAACACTTATTGCTTGTTCCCACCTTACTCCCAGACCTTACTTACTGATAGGGGGGTCCCTTGTTCTCACAACATGTGCAATGGGTTCCAATCTGTTGTGGCTGCAGGTACGTATTTACTCGTCCATGAAAGTGATTGCAGCTTCGTAGGCTATCATTTCCAACATGAGGTCGTTGTCGACTTCATCAAACAGGACGGCGAGGCAATCCATTAGCAGGTCCGGACAGATGTGCTGCGTCCACCCCCTTTCACCAATTAGCACTACAGCCCAATATGGGAGCAGTTCAATGTGGTCACTGCACACGAGGAGTTGTGCAATCTCCCAGGTCCAGCTGCCAGCATGTATGTCAAGTACCAAGGCATCCCATAAACGGGTATCACGGTGACACTCCTGGTCGTGGTCCAACAGGGGGCGCACACACATGTCAAAATCCAGTTCAGCTACCGTCCTGTTGGATAGGCGGACATCCATGGACCACTCGAATATGCACGATCGACAATGCAACACAGGCTGAACGCAGGTGACGTTGGCAAGGCGGAAGCTTAGCCGGTAACTGATCCACAGCACTGCCAATGGCAGTGCCCCCAGTAAATGCAGCATACATGCACGGTACAGTTCCACGTGACAGGGATTGTGCATGTGTCTGGGATGTTCTGCCATTGCGTCAGTGGCTCTGGTTGAAGCGGCACTGTTCTGACCTGCGCCAGTTCTGTGGATGAAATGCCACAGCTCGGATCAATGAGTTGTTTTAGTGTGCAACGGTTGTACGCCTGGGATGGTGTGGGAGTAAGTGTGAAGGCCATTCCATGCAAGATAACTTCAAGCAAGGACTTCCGTGTGTGGGGTGTATACGTTGGTCTTTCGTTGGGCTGTGCGTAGTGTGGGAGTCGTCATCAGCTGCTATAGTATCTGTCAGGGGGTGCCAGGCACATGCAATTCCGAGGTCAGAGGTGCAGATGTGCTTCAGCCTGGTTGCTCGGACAAAGGAGCTTGCATCTCAATGTTATTTTGTCATCTGCTTGCATTCAGGAACTGTGATGTGGCTTGTTGGGGGTGGGGTGGGATGTGTGCGACTTTGGGATTCATGTTTGACATGTCTTGCATGTGGCATATGAGCAGCATCACTGTGTGTTACGTTGCCTCACAGCTGCTCCTCTCTCCCCACGGGCCTATTTACTTGTGTGCGCTGCGCGGTTGCATCACTTGCACTCCTACGGCACACCATTGTCATGCCTGTCTGCGCATGTCCACAAGCCTGACAACGACACTGTGATGTTGGCCGTTGAAGGTGGGCAGCCACGTGAGTGTAGGCCGATGGTAAGGATCGGGCGGACACAGATGTAGAGTTTGTGCCTGGCTGTACTCGTGCTGCGATTAAGGCTAGGCATTTGGCTCATGCTGCGGCAATACAGATACACACAACACTTGGCATGTATGAGCCAAGACCCCGAGCGGTCTTGCGCTCCTTCATTTCTCCGTTCGTGCGAGCCCGCCCTCCGGGTGCATGCTACATTGCAACATTGTCGATTGCGGGCCGGGTGGCGCCGACACTACTACAGAGACACACGCATTGTTAACTTCCTTGTCCAGGCCAGCACTGAACCACGCCCAGAGCCCCGGGCAAATTCTTCACACCCCTACGCTGGACTGGTGTACGCTGGCCCAGCACACTCCGCTTACGCTTACAGGGGGACGACAAAGCTACGTGTCCAAGGTCTTACCCACTGCCTGAGGTGACATGGTTGCGTCCGCTGTCCACAGCACAATGTAATGTGGTAGGGCCCTGGGCCATCATGCATACATAATGACCACACGGACACACTTAGATAGATAGTGGAACTGGCTACGGGCATGTGCGCCGGGCCCCTTTTATTACCAGGGTCACATGTCCAGTGACGCCTGTGCTGGATGGGTGTGGGGTGAGTGTAAGCCAGCCCTCAGGGAGTGGTTGGTGCTGACAACAACTAGAACAGTGATCATCGGATCACACACACAAGACTCAATCATGAAGGGTCCATAACTTGTGGTGCACTGAGGTAGGGGCCCCATCTCTGACATCACACACACAAGATTCAATCATAAAGGGTCCATGACTTGCAGTGCACTGAGGTAGGGGCACCAGATCAAAAATCACACACACAAGATTCAAACATAAAGGGTCCATGACTTGAGCTGCACTGAGTTAGTGGCACCTGGAGCGCTCAGCGGGTGTGCAGCCTGCAATGATGCATCGTCCGGGCGGGCAGCATTGGAAGCAATGTCTGTTGCCTACTGGACTGCGCCATAAATAAATCAAGACTCCATTTGAATTGTGAGCCCTGCTGACTGCAGTGTAGGCCAGAGGCAGCAGTCAGAAAGGGCCCACAGCCACGTGGCGATGACTTGTGGTGCACTGAGTTAGTGGCACCTGAAGCGCTCAGCGGGTGTGCAGCCAACGATGATGGTGTGTCCTTGCAGGTCAGGATTGGATCCGATATGTGTGAGCCCTGCTGACCGCAGTGTAGGCCGGAGGCAGCAGTCAGCAAGGGCCCACAGCCACGTGGCAATGACTTGTGGTGCACTGAGTTGGTGGCCCCTGGAGCGCTCAGCGGGTGCGCAGCCAGCGATGATGCGTCGTCCGGGCGGGCCGCACCGGAAGCAATGTCTGTTGCCTACTGGACTGCGCCATAAATAAATCAAGACTCCATTTGAATTGTGATCCCTGCTGACCGCAGTGTAGGCCGGAGGCAGCAGTCAGAAAGGGCCCACAGCCACGTGGCGATGACTTGTGGTGCACTGAGTTAGTGGCACCTGAAGCGCTCAGCGGGTGTGCAGCCAGTGATGATGGCGTGTCCTTGCAGGTCAGGATTGGATCCGATATGTGTGAGCCCTGCTGACCGCAGTGTAGGCCGGAGGCAGCAGTCAGCAAGGGCCCACAGCCACGTGGCAATGACTTGTGGTGCACTGAGTTGGTGGCACCTGGAGCGCTCAGCGGGTGCGCAGCCAGCGATGATGCGTCGTCCGGGCGGGCGGCACTGGAAGCAATGTCTGTTGCCTACTGGACTGCGCCATAAATAAATCAAGGCTCAATTTGAATTGTGAGCCCTGCTGACCGCAGTGTAGGCCGCAGACAGTAGTCAGCACACATATAACTCCGTGTTGCTGTGCCGCTGGGTGCCTCTGTCGCGGGGGCCAGCGATCAGCTGAGGAGGCTGGCGGGCATGGCGGCGGAGTCATGGCAGGGTGAGGGGCGCCGCCTTGGCAGATGCGTTGGCCATCCCGGAAGTGAACCACGCCCAGAGCCCCGGCCTATTTATTCACACTCCTATGCTGGACTGGCGTACGCCGGCCCAGCCCACTCCGCTTACGCTTACAAGGGGGACGACACAGCTACGTGACGACAGAGGTCTTCCCCAACGCCTGAGGTAACATGGTTGCGTCCACTGTCCACAACACTACAAACACCAGCAGTATATGTCCACATGGACATGTCTGTGCTCTGCATACTGAAGTCTGTCCAGCACATCACCGCCACACTTGGCATTGTGTACATTCTTTTTCATGGGTGACTTGCCTCCTTCACACATACTTGGTTCCCACATTCTGCAATTGTGTGGCTGAGGGACCATGCCGTTTTCGGAAGGTCAGCTGTCTTCTTCTGCGCTGGTAAGGTGGTAGTCTTGGGAGGGTGGTCCGGGGGGGGGGTCCTGGGGGTGGTGGCGGTGGATGTTGTGGCCCTCTTGGGTCTCCAAGCTACATGATCATTGGCTCCATGGCATCTGTTGGTCTTCAGATGTGGCTCTGGGCTGGGCTCCCTTTCATACTGCAGGTTGTCATCCTGCTTAGCACCAGTAAAAGGCAGGTGTTAAATCCCTGCTGCTAACGCGCCTTATCGCCTGCTTTTGGGTCGCTTCGCCGATCTGGCTGGACATTGGGAATATCGCGAAGTGGTGTTTTCGTGTGTTTTTGCACGGGAACGCCTACTCTGCATATCATTAGCGTTAGTTGTCGCTCTCATCCGTGGCGATGTTTTTTGCTGCAGCTATCACTGGAAAACTGGCGATATCGGCAGTTTGCACCAGCCTGAGAATAGGGCGATAAATCTATCGCCACTTTTGCGGCGCTAAAGTGCCGATAATTCGGCGATAAGTCCTTGAGAATATGCCCCCAATTTTTTTTTTCTGAGAGACTACTTAATGTTAACAGGATGCTAGTTGAATGATACATATTCAGCTCATTCTCAGTGTTTGATACATGTATTAAGGGGAGAGGAATGAGCACGTGTGTTCCTCACTCTCTTTTTTGTTTAGTGATGGGATATGCCCTTATGAGGAGTAATCAGGTACTTAATGATAGTCTTTAGTGTGGTGTGGGACAAGGGTGTATGTGTGTGGTACCTTCCACCCAGAAATGGTTTAGCATTCAAATAAAGTGAATGTTGGTTCAGATGCAATTGTAGAACAGAACTGTGGAAAATGAAGGTGTAAAATATAATCACATTGGGATCAGTTTATTGGGTAACATTTGCCCTTCTTTTTCACCACTGTACCCAAAATCGTACTGATGACAGTAAATTTACTTTATCTAATGAGTAGCGTTCTTATTGGATGTGAACATTTCATTATATTCAGTCTTAGAACACTAGAAAAAGTTTGCTAAAATGTGTACAAATAAAACTATAGCACAGGGTGTTACAGTTATAATGATTTAATTCCAAATATATTATCAATTTAAGCATTTACATTCACAAAGCAGATGCTTCATTTTCTGTTTGTAAATTTCATAGGACGAGTTTGGCCTGATATTTGGAGGTTTACAATTCTTGACTTTGATTTTTTTTAAAGATAAATATTGCTTTAGCATTTTCGTTTTTTTACAAGATGGGATTTCAAGAATGAGGGAGTCCATACTTCAAAGACAGCTCCTCTGCCTTCCATGATTAGTTTAAGTGATGGTATGTGGGGGAACCGATATGGAAAGATTTATGAGTGATGCAGACTAGCTTGAAAATGTTTTGTGATTCCGCAGGTAATCATTTCAGTGAGATGAAGATCATTGACACATGATCACACTTTCTTAAGCCTGCTGCGTAAAGTGCCACTATGTGAGGAGATTAATGAATTTTAGGATTCACAATCAGAAGAGAATTTCCATAGTTGACCACTGGTACACCGAGGCTTATCTAAGCGGTACAAAAGTCCTCTCCAAATTGAAATGTTTATAGTAAACCCTCAAACAAATCTGAGTTGATATTATGTCCCTTTCACCATGGCATTAATGTGATCTTGAAGGGTCAGGTTTTTGTCTGGGAACAAGACAAGCGATTTGGCACATTCAACAATGGCAATTTGAAAACTAAGCAGGAATCTAACCATGTTTTAATTGGAGAGGTGCTCAATGGAGGAGAGATGAGTAGGAATTCCCATTTTTAGTGGATTGAGTTTTAGGTGGTGTGATATCATCAGGATATCTGACAGTACTTGTGGAGCCCTGTCAATGTCTTTATGTGAAGTGTCTTTGAAACAAAGCTTGGTGTCAGCTCTGTAGAAATAGTACTGAATATTATACTGTTTGAGAGAAGAACCAGAGGTTCTACATCCTGAATGAACAAAGTGAAGGAAATCAACCTATCAAACAGAACTTGTAGAGCGCACTAATCGCCCATGAGGGTATCCAGGCACTAGGTCATGGCTGCTCGGGGGTTCAATAGAAAATCCAGGTCTTGAGTCCCCTACTGAACTCCCGAAGGGAAGGCAAGGTCCGAAGGTGGATGTGGAGGCTGTTCCAGGACTTTGTGGTGAGGTAGGAGAAGGAACGACCTCCACTGTTGCTACGGCGGATGTGGGGGCTGGGCGAGCAAGAGCGAGGCGGAGCGCAGGGGTCTGGAGGGTAGGTGGAAGCTCAGGCGGTGGTTGATGTATGCTGATCCTTGGATGTAGAGGGCTATGTAGGCGTGTGTCAGAATCTTGAATTGGCATCTCTTGCGGACGGGGAGTTCTGATGGTGTCCGTGGCAGCAATCAGGGTGGTTTTGGTGCTGTGGTTGGAGAGGAATCCGGATTGGAAATCATCCAGAAGATTGTTGTTCTCTAGGTATTCCGTGAGTTGCTGGTTGATGGCTTTTTTGAGGACATTGGCAGTAAATGGCAGCAGGGAGATAGGCTGGTAGTTTTTTAGCTCATTGGGGTGGGCGTAAGGTTTCTTGAGGAGGGGGTTGATCTTGGGGTGTTTCCGATTCTCCAGTTAGGTGGCTGAGGTGATGGATCTGTTGAGGATGTCTGTGAGCTTGCTGCTGATGGTGTTGTTGCTGAGGTTTAACATGTGGTGTTGTCTGGGGTCCATGGGAGATCCAGAGTGGATGGAGTGAATTATGTTATCGGTGTTCTGCGTGGTGATCTGGTTCCAGATTGTGATCCTATTGCCAGAAGGGGCGTCTGTAGGGTCTAGGAGGCTGAGGGTGTCAGCAGCGGGTTGGGTTTTGAAGTTCCTGTAAATGGTGGATATTTTGTTGTGAAAGAAGTCAGCTAGGGAGTCACGGAATTCCTGGGATGAGGTGATGTTTTCAGTTGCTGAGGGACTGGAGAACTCATGTACGATGCTGAAGAGTTCTTTGCTGCAGTTAAAGCCAGCTTCGATGCGGTTGGCTAAGGCGTTCTGTCTGGTGATTTTCAGGAGTCTGTGGTACTGGCTGAGCGATGCCTTGATGGTTGTCTGGTCGGTGGGCTCCTTGGTTTTTCACCATTTCCTTTCCAGTTGTTTGCAGTTGCATTTCGAGGTTCTTAGTCCCGGGGTGTACCAGTTGGCTTGTTTGGAGGGTCTGTTGGGTTTGGAGGATTTGCTGGGGGCGACTCTGTCGGCACAGATGGAGATCCAAGTGGTGACGTTTTTGACTGCTTGTTTGACGTTTGAGGAGTTGTTGAGGGGGAGGAATGGAGGGCATCAGTCAATTGGCTTTCGGATACTCTGTTCCAGCTGCTGTGAGAGGTGCTGACCTGTCTGGTGGCTTGGTTGGGTGCTGCTGTGTAGGTGAAGTGGGCAATTGTGTGGTCTGTCCAGGTGAGCTCGGCGGTGTGGCTGTGTTTGACTCTGTTGTTGGCTGTGAAGATAGGATCTCGTTGTTGGGTTTATCGAGGTGTAAATTGAGATCTCCGAGGAAAATGTATTGTTCGGTGTCAATGGCCTGGGTGGTCAATGAATTTGGGGATGGCGTCGCAGAGGCTAGGGCGGGGTCCTGGTGGTCTGTAGGTAAGGGTGCCTCTGATGGGAGTTTTGCTGTCTATTCTGAGCTGGAAGTTGAGGTGTTCTATGATCATGGTTGTCGTCCGTAGCGGTGGTGCAGTGGATGAATTCCTTGTGGATGATGGTGTTTCCACCTCCGTGTTTGTTGATGCGGTCCCGGTGAACAATCTTGTAGCTGAGGAGTTTGGCCGTTGTGATGTCAGGTGCGTAGGCAGAGTTGAGCCAAATCTCGGTGAGGAAGACGATGTTGGGGTAAGGGTGGAGTCCCATATCTCAGTTGGGTGTTTGCTGAATGATCGGGCATTGAGCAGAAGGCAGTGGAGTTGTTTGGGTGCATTCGAATTGAACGAGGTGTTGGCATTGATTGATTTGCATATGGCCAGGTCTAAACTGGTGTGGCATCGTGAGCAAAAGAATGATGGATTTAACCCAGATCTCTTGACTGGGGGTGAATGTTTTGATTTGTCCTGCGTTCTGTCCATCAATTGTGTGTCTTTTGCTTTCTCGCCCTAAGTGCACTGGGTATGCCCAAACGTGGGTCCCGGGCTCACTGTGCCACTGGATTCAAGCTATCCTGGCTGATGAGGGGTAAAACCCCGAAACCGGTCCCAGGATGCTTGTTTCCGGTCCAGGGAGGACCTGACTTGGCAGTTCGGGCTGGACTGTTCCCATGATGCACAGGGTCAAGGCTGATTTGCATATGGCCAGGTCTAAACTGGGGTGGCACGGTGAGCAAAAGAATGATGGATTTAACCCAGATCTCTTGACTGGGGGTGAATGTTTTGATTTGTTCTGCATTCCGTCCATCAATTGTTTGTCTTTTGCTTTCTCGCCCTAAGTTCGCCGGGTATGCCCAGATGTGGGTCCCGGGCTCACTGTGCCACTTGATTCAAGCTATCCTGGCTGATGAGGGGTGAAACCCCAAAACTGGTCCTAGGATGCTTGTTTCCGGTCCAAATAGGAGGACCTAGCTCGGCAGTTCGGGCTGGACTGTTCCCATGAGGCACAGGGTCAAGAGTGATTTGCATATGGCCAGGTCTAAACTGAGGTGGCATGGTGAGCAAAAGAATGATGGATTTAACCCAGATCTCTTGACTGGGGATGAATGTTTTGATTTGTTCTGCATACCGTCCATCAATTGTGTGTCTTTGGCACTGTAAGGAGTGCAGAATATAAATGCTGTGTAGTTTTGATTCCACGTCATGCCTCTTTCATTCACCAACAGACACTGCGTGCCCCTTTATCTCACTCTTTCAGGTTCTTTTACAGGCCTGCTTTCTTTGTCACTGTTTTTCTAACTATCTTGTCCTCCTTTGCCCCTTTTGTTTTTTATCTGTCTTACTCTGGGTCAAAGTCTAATGAGGAGAAATAAGTGCTGGTCTCCAAATGTGAGTGCCGGTAGCTCAGCCTGCAACTGCTGCCTCAAATTAAGTACTGGGACCACCCTGTTTTAATATTAATGATTTAGATAGGATGTTTCAAATTTCACATTTTGATCATTTTCCAAGTAAGTGGAAAACCCACCCATAACAGTCCTATTCTATCTTTCAGTATTTATTTTTTGGCAGGATAGTTTACTTTGTAAAAAGCTGGTGAGAGGTCTACGAAGGTGAGGAAACAGGAGTCACCATTGTCTAAAATGTACAGTGCACGATTGGTTATCTTTAGTATGCTGTTTCAGTACTCCAGCCTGCCATGAAGTCTGATGGTAGATCATCAAGAAGATGGTTCTCTGGGATGCAGCGGTTCAATTGTGTTTCTACATAGGTCTCATGGGCTTTCGCCAGAAAGTGTAGGTTTGAAAGTTGTTCAGATTGTTCTCCTTAGCTGGTTTCTTACGTAAGGGGGTCATCTGACTAATTTAAAACAATCTAGGATAGTGCTTTCAGTCAAGCATGTGTTAATTATGTTAGTTGAATGGAGTTTCAAAGAGAGGCTAATCTCTTTACAGGGGTGATAAAGGCTTCAGTTCAAAGAACTGGATGAATGGTTTGGTGGTTACAATGGTCAATATTATTTCTGTCATTGGAGAGGAAAGCGGTGTGGATTTTTTGACTATTTCAAAATGTTTTCTATGGTGATTCTTTGCATTATGAATTTTGATTCTGATTCAGGCAGATTTGACAGATTTGGCTCCAAAGGGTTGTTGTTTGTATTACTTTCTACCAATCCTGAGTTTTTAAAGACTTTGGGGAGGGATGCCTTTGCCATTGGTTCTCAATAGTTTTAGTGTCCTTCCTTTCTTCATTCAGAGCTTTAGAAAGCCATTGAGCAGACTATATTGCCTTTATTCTTCTTAGTTTTTATTGAACAGTAATATTTATGATTGTTGTCAGTGTCCCAGTATCCTGGAAAGCAAGATGATATGCATATTGGTCCTGTGCCTAGGTTGTATCCAAAGATGTGGTTCTATTATTAGCTAAAATGGCATGATCAACATATGTAAAGTCTCTAACCAATTGTTTAGGTTGGCCTGAAGTTGTTATTCTACAGAAAAGGCGATAAAGGGGATAATGTTGTGTTACAACTAATAAAGAGGCATCGGTGTTTCCATTTAAGTCTTTCTGTACATGGAAATTATCATGTCCAGTATGGAACCCTAAGTGTGGGTGGCAGCAGAACATAATTTCGTACAATTGCAGCTACATAAAATGGAGTACATTAACCTAATGCAAGTTAAATGTCCAGACCTAGAAAAACAATCTTTCCATGTGAAATCAGGTTGTAAGTCATTAGTTCAATGAATTGATCCACGAAGGATAAGTTGTCCCCCAGATGGTGATAGATGACATGCACTCTAGTAGGAGCTGGAAATATTATTTTCGTTGGTACCAAAAGAAACTCAAATATTAGCAGATGGACATTTTTGTAGAACTGGACATTGAATAGACTTTTTATTAATGATGGCTATTTTTCCTCCTATTTTTCTATCTGATCAAAGAGAATGCTGGAGTAATCTGGTGGGACTAAGATGTCTGTCATAAACTAGTATGAGTCACCGAGCAATGCATCTGTGAGAAATAAGAGAATTAGATTATTCATGGTTATCATGTCAGCAAACTTGATCCTATGCTTTGAAGCAGATATGCAGTTGTGTAAGAGACACTTAAATGATTGTGCTGTTTTGCAAATAGAGGTATTTAACATTTCTATTTCAACTAGATTGCTGAGATTAGCACCCTTTTTGACGTGGGGCAGTCTATTTTTCTCTCCAATATTTACAATGACGAGGGCTCATGATATTTGTTGTATGTAGGTCCTCAATTCCTTCAATATGTAGAGGTGGAGATGATCTATGTGGAAGAGAATCAATTAATTTGTTCACTTTGAACCTCTCTTATGAAGAGGAGCTATTTTCTTGGATAGAGGGATTAGTGCAAGCATAGGGGGTCATTACAATGACGGGCGGATCGCCACCGCCCGTATGGCGGTGGCGATCCGCCCACCATTTCCCACCGCCCGCATGCCATTTCCCCCCGCCATATTACGATGGCGGTGGGGAGCCCGGCGGACGGAAAGACCGTCCGCCGGTTTTCCGCCGGTCCCACAGGGGACCGGGCGGTAAAGGACCATAATATGGTGGCAGTGTCTGCAAGACACCGCCATCCATATTAGGATGTTGGCGGAAAGTAGCCTTTCCATGGCGGTGTTGCCGCCATGGAAATGCATGTGGTCTTTGCTTCTGGGGGCCTGTTGCGGGCCCCCAGGATTTGGGGGGGTGGGGGATGCACATGGGGGGTACCTATGGTACCCCCTACATTTGAATGCATGAGGTGGCAGGCACTGCGCGGTGCCTGTCACGTTGTGCATTCAAATGCACAACATGCGTTTTTCGCATTGCGGCGGGTGCTGGTGACAGCACCGCCCGCCGCAATGCGAACAATACGGGATGCCACCGCCACCGTGGCGGTGGCATCCTAATACCCATGGCGGGACCACTGCACCCCTTGCGGACGGTCCCACATTCCGTTGCGGTGGCAGGCGGACTTTGTCCGCCCGCCATCGTAATGACCCTCATAGTGTTTTCCTGAGAAAATACTACAGAGGCAGTATCTTTAAGATTGGTCCCAAGGTATCTTACTGCTGTAATGAGATCCACCAATTTATTTGTGATGTCATTGGTCAAATTTGAGGCCAATTTTACTTCTTTCTTTGTCTTTATTGGTATATTTGGGGACTTATTGTGTATTGGATTGAATCAGGGTATTCTTGGTTAAAAGTTAAATGGGCGGAAATCCCTGGGCGTTTGAGGAGGTGGTAGATTCTGACATCTTAGAATAAGGAACGTTAAGGACTTGTGTTACAGAATTTGGATGGTTCTCTGTGTGTTTTGTAGGTGTATCAATAAGATTAAGGTTTCTCAGGAGAGGAGGGTGGTCTGGGCTTCATTTGTGGAGGTGTGGAGGGGATGCTGTCCTTGATAAATCTTGTATATAGGGATATTAGAGTCTTGTCTGATGATTCCTTTGGGGACAGATGTTTAAATCTTGAAGTTGGGTTTGAAAAGCCGGTAAGAGGGAAAGTTCAAGGATAGATGTATTTAGTGGATAGGTAATTGGAGATCAAAGAGCAGGGCTGGTTGAGGTATATGTCGGGCATTGAAATATTGCAAAAGGAGGGGGGTAGTGATTGGAGATAATGATGTTTGGAAAGAGGAGAGGATGGATCTAGAACTGGACTCCTCATATTAGGGGATGGAGATACCTGAATAGGGGAGATGTGACTAGATGAGAATCCCTCACAGAGGAAGGGATAGTACATATGGGGATTGGGGATGCTGAAGAATGATCTTGCCACTGATCCCATCTTTGAGTAAGATGTTATCTGAAGAGGAGTTTGGGTTGAGAGGTTCTTTTAAATGGATAGGAAGGCATGAAAGGTATGTAACTATAGGTACATTGTTTAAGATTGTCAAAGTAAGACGTAAGAAACCTACATTGTCCACTTCATTACTAAGTAAAAAGTTTAAATCCAAGAAGACAAATAAAGCAAAATAAAAGAAAAACACAGACATGAAATCATGAAAGCATGAAACAAAGCAAATAGTTCCTTTGGGCGCTAAATATCTCTACACCCGTTGTGCTTCAAATGAGTTACATACAAAGTGGAAATGTTTAGATGTTAAAAAGAGCCTCTTTGTGATAAGAATTCCCAAACTCTTTTATAGAAATGGAATTGGATGGATTGAAATGTTCAGTACCAAAATATAATCTAATTAAAAATAATCAGTTGAGGGCAGTGAGCAAAACAAGACATGTACGCTAAGGAATGTCTGCCCAAGGGAATTCATATGCTGGAAGAGCTTGGTCGCAGTCTGCTACACTGATGCATGCAGTTGCTCTTTGGTGATACCTTTGGCATTACAAGTTGATTTCTTTTACAAATCATCTTCATGACGGATTTACTTTCCTGTTGGAGGATGGGCACATGTCCAGACAATTCTTCAATGTGTGTACAGGAATTTTTTTATCTGAAGTCCTCCTTTGAAAATCTTAAACAAGTGGGACTGTAACTAACTATCTTACTGTCTTCTTGGAAAAGTCCATCTTGACAATGCTAAATTAATTCCCACTTCAAGTACATCTACCTCTACAGCAAAACGATGCAAGCAAATTCTTGGCATGTTTACTTCAATCGAGAATAATTGGATAGAATGTTCAGGGCCACGTTTGTGGGGTTTCCTTCCTGCTAGAGAGCTCCATTAAATGAAAAAATCTTCTATAGAGTCAAACGATTAACTGTAAAAAACACATTCTTTCTCTGCTAGTGATAGAAATTAGGTATTTTCTCTATAGATATTAGCAGCCTGAATGTTGTAATAGACTTTCCATCAAAATAAGGAGAGGCAGCTGAGGGCTTTATAGCTTCCAGGAAAGGAGAGAGAACTCCACAATTTCTCCTTCCCTCTCTCTTGCCCTTTATCCCAAGAAGCTTCTAACGTTTTTTTTTATTGAGACACCTTGCAACTGTTTTTAGGTATCAATTTTACTGTTTAAAACTACAATGCTATATATATGTGAAGAGCTCTGATACCCTTTTCTGAATCTTGTTCGCGCTATACAAAACACTAAATAAATCAATAGCAGCTGCTGGAAAAACTCAGTCATATGTTTGACCTATTTGTCTTTACACACAGCCAAGAAAATCTAATCATCTACTAAATCATCATACTCTATCTGAAAAATACATTTTTTATATTAAAAACCATAAAGGCATTTGACATCTCATTGATGAATTGTTTGTTTCAGACAAAACAATATGCTTGCAGATTAATTATAATTAGTAGCAATGAACTTTAATAAGATATGAATCTAGGGATCTATTCCCAAACAGAATTTTGTAGTTGCTTTTTTAATACTCCAAAAGTCTATTCACAAGCCTATGTGTGGAGGTTATGCCTCTGTTTTCCCTATCTTTTTCCAAGCAAAGATCTCTGCCCTGAGTGTGGAATATCTGCACTCTTAAGTATACGTTTTAGTAGTAAATGTGGGAGGTACAGATGGGAGTGGCTGGAAATTTAGGAATATTTACTATTAAAGGGGGGTGGAATGGGAAGGAGTAAGGAGGGTTTAAGGTAGGGTCAGGGAAGGGTTTATAGATCAACGTCTACTACCTACAAAATCAATCAATCAATCAATCAGGGAATTGTAAGCGCGCTACTCACCCGTGAGGGTCTCAAGGCGCTGAGGGGGGGGTCCGCAGATCTGTTTAGCCAAAGAGCCAGGTCTTGAGGGTCTTCCTGAAGGTGTTCAGGGAGGGGGCGCGTCTGATGTCTGCCGGTAGCTCGTTCCAGGTCTTGGCTGCAATGTGAGAGAACGATCTTCCACCTGCTCTGGCTCTGTGGATGCGCGGGGTTTCGGCCAGTGCGAGGTTGGAAGATCAGAGGTTTCTTTTGGGTACGTGGAAGTTGATTCTGTCGTTGAGGTATTTGGGTCCGTTGTTGTGTAGGCATTTGTAGGCGTCAGTGAGGATTTTGAAATGACTCTTTTCTCCACGGGGAGCTAGTGGAGACTTCGTAGGTGTTGGCTGATGTGTTCGTGTCGGGGGATGCCGAGGACGAGTCTGGCGGCGGTGTTCTGTACTGTCTGGAGTTTGCGGAGTAGGGACTTGTTGATGCCGGCGTACAATGCGTTTCCATAGTCCAGTCTGCTGGTGATGAGTGCGTGGGTGACTGTCTTCCTTGACTCAGGGGGGATCCACTTGAAGGTCTTGCGGAGGGTGTTGAAGCAGCTGGAGGTGACGGCGTTGACCTGTCGGTTCATGGTGAGTGATGAGTCGAGTACGATGCCGAGGTTCTTGGCGTGGTCTGAGGGGGTAGGTAGGCTTCCGAGGGCGGTCGGCCACCAGGTGCTGTCCCATGCAGAAGGGGTGGTACCGAGGACGAGGACTTCTGTCTTCTCGGCGTTGAGCTTCAGGCAGCTGTTGGTCATCCAGACTGTGACGTCTTGCATTCCTTTCTGGAAGTTGAGTTTGGCAGTGGTGGGGTCTTTGGTGAGGGAGAGGATGAGCTGGGTGTCGTCGGCGTAGGATACGATGTTGAGGCCGTGTTGTCAGATGATGGCTGCGAGGGGGGCCATGTAAATGTTGAAGAGGGTGGGGCTCAGTGATGAACCCTGTGGGACTCCGCAGGTGATTTTCGTGGGGTCTGAGAGGAAGGGTGGGAGTCTGATCCTTTGGCTTCTTCCGGTGAGGAATGATCGGATCCAGTCCAGGGCTGTTCCTTGTATGCCTGCGTCGTGTAGTCTGGCGACTAGTGTGCGATGGGAGACGGTGTCGAAGGCCGCTGATAGGTCGAGTAGGATGAGGGCTGCGGAGTGGCCTTGGTCCAGGAGGGTACGGATGTCGTCTGTGGCGGCGAGTAGGGCGGTCTCTGTGCTGTGGTTGCTTCGGAATCCGGATTGGGACGGGTCGAGGACAGCGTTCTCTTCAATGAATCGTGTCAGTTTCCTGTTGACTGTTTTCTCTGCAACTTTGGCTGCGAAGGGGAGGAGCGAGATGGGCCGATAGTTCTTGAGGTCGGAGGGGTCAGCTGTGGGCTTCTGCGCGCTTCCAGTCGTCTGGGAAGGTGCCTGTTTTGAAGGTGGTGTTGATGGTGCATTGTAGTTTGGGTACGATGGCGGCCACGGCTCTGTGGTAGATGTGAGGGGGACAGGGGTCGGTGGGGACCCCCGAGTGGATGCTTTTCATGGTCGAGGCGGTGTCTTCGGCAGTGATTGGTGTCCAGTTGGAGATGGTGGGCTGGCTGGTGTTTCTGGGGGGCGGGGGGCCGTCTGTGGCGCCTGGTGGATGGTCAATGAAGTTGTCGTAGAGGTTTTTAATCTTGAGGTGGAAATAGGTTCCAAGCTTGTCGCAGAGGTCTTGGGATGGAGTAAGCTTGATCCTATTTGTAAACTGCACTTCTGAAATTACTACAGCCAAAGAGGGACCTAAAATGGTAGCAAAGTACTCCAGCTCTAAGCTGGAGTAAGTTCAGCACTAGACATGGCCTACCACTGGTGCGGCAACACCTTTCCAAGAAGTCAATGGAGTTAAGGGTTTAAACAAAATCCCTTTAGGAAATAATGTTAAATTAGATTAAATTAATTGAAATAGTTAAAAATATAAATAAATATGATCCAATGTTAAAAATATATGAAAATAGTACCTATATTTAATGAAATTGTAAAATATCTTAACATTTTTGTGCATTTTGGCTTGAGATAAAATAAAAGCTCTACCATTTATGCCCCTGAAGTGTACTAACAACTAGGAAGTGAGGATTAACTGTGAAACAAGTTTATTGAGTGGTCTAGTACAAAGGCCATTCGGTGTCCATTCTCCTATTCCAGTCCTGACACACTCTTCACCTGATCCCATGTCTGATGCTGAGCCTGAAACTGACAGTACCCTCCTCCCAAAGAATGCTTCCCTGGAGAACCAGTGACTGGGCATGGAATTATTTAGGACATTTATTTTATTGTCGGAGTTTGCAAAATCCATCAATTCATTATAATACAAGCTAGCAGCTAACCTTTACAACACCCATATTTCAAAGCATTTTACAGCTCGGTTTATAACACCACATCGATCTATCGTCATTTATCCTGAATGTAGCAGCAATCTTCTACATGGCTAGAAACTATCCAATATTTCAGATAGAGACTTAGTTTTCTGGCATAATACTGTGGTCTGATATCAGACATATTACCCACTTTGACATAAACATCTCAAACAGATTAAAGTGCAACATCAATTCGTCCTTTATTTTAGCAGCAGCTCTACACAGAGTAAAAACCTTTTCGCATTTTGTATATCGATTTTGCTTTTGGACACGCCAATCTCGTCTCATGCAAGCCTTTTTAAGAACACATAGCATCACTCTAATCCCTTTATTATTAACATTATAGATTGCCATTGTTCAAATGTGGGTACTAACTCTTCAATTTTGCAGAATTCTAGACCTTGCAATGAGTGTAACTATAATCATTTTTTTTAATATTCCATAATGAAATTAACATCTGGAGAATATCCTAAAAACATCAGCTGTTGGTAATTCAGAAAGTCAATATTAATGATGTGCCGACAGTAGTTCTGTGTGAAAGCCCAGTATTCCTCAATCTTTACCAAGTAATATGAGTCCAGTTGCCCTCGGCTTCCATCGAACACCTAAAACATTTTATCGGTATCTGACGATTCATTTTATTGAGAAAAGCCAACGTCCTATAAAGCAGCCATTTGGTATAGAATTGCATGCGGCAGAGATTCGCTCCCTTTAGTAAGGAAAAGTTATATGGATTTATTTTATTCCATAATTCTGCCGTAATAGGCAATACTTCCCCTGACTGCTATCTCTGTCGAGCTTTACTTAAAACTCTGACTTCTTTGTATTTTAAGAGTGCAGCTTTCCAATACTTTACAGATCTGCGTGTGTTTGTTTCTATCAAATCTTCCACTTTTTCCAATCTATTCCTTCTAATTTTAGGATCTAGCCCCTTTAACAAGTGTGGGATTTGGATAAAAGACAATTGAATGGGGGCTTTCAAATACATACAGCTTGGTACTATATCTGCCCACATTTATATGTATCATAGTTTGGAAAATCACTCATGGTTCGATATCCGTTAGTTTCCCAACTATGGATAGTTTGTTCATATCAAAACGGGGAAGATGTCCTGACATGGACGTCATTTGGGCGTAGTCTGAGGTCGCAGCTGTGACCTCTAGCTTGATTCCTGCTACTCGTGGCACTTCCTTTGTGACCCCTGGCCTCAGAGGGGGCAAAACATTTGCTTCCTTTGAGGCCAGGGGTCGTAAAGAAAGTGCCAAGAGTAGCAAGATGCAAACTAGAGGTCACAGCTGTGACCCCTGATTACCCCCAAATGACGTCCATGTGTCCTGAAGTCCTGCTGAGATATCTACTAATCTAATCGATCCGTTAATGACTGGTATGGCATAATATCTAAACAGCTGTTCGTTTCTTTTTAATGACGACTGCAAAAGCTTATATCAGACCTTTTTAGATGACATGGTCAAGCGTAAGAAATCGTGTATCCTATATTCCTGCAAAATTGAATCTAAAAAAGTTATCAACTGTTTTTTTTAACCTTGAGTATTAAAAAAAGTGTGCTAAGCCTGCAAAGTAGTACTCTCTCTCCCACATTTGTTAGAGCCAAGCCCCCTTCTTTTGCAGGTCTACACATAATGTTTAATGCTACTTTAGGCACTTTATTGGCCCAAATGAAAGTAGAGAACAGTCCTTCGACTTCATTGATAAAGTTAATCGTATGATACAAGGCGGAGCAGTAAATAAAAAGATAAATATCAGTAGGACTGACATACGAATCAGTGTGAATCTGGCCATTATAGATATGGATAAATGCATTCATTTCGAAAATAAAGATTTAATTTTCCTCATTAGTGGTACATAGTTTAGCACAAAAATATCTTTTATGTCTTCTGTTGTGTATACAAAAGACACACAATTGATGGACGGAATGCAGAACAAATCAAAACATTCACCCCCAGTCAAGAGATCTGGGTTAAATCCATCATTCTTTTGCTCACCATGCCACCCCAGTTTAGACCTGGCCATATGCAAATCAGTCTTGACCCTGTGCCTCATGGGAACAGTCCAGCCCGAACTGCCAAGCCAGGTCCTTCACTGGACCGGAAACAAGCATCCTAGGACCGGTTTCGGGGTTTCACGCCCAAACATCTCTTGGTCTTATGATTCACAAGACCCCGAAGTTCTAGAGATAAAGTGTCTATAATGCAATTACATAAAATACTTTACATTTTTAATCTATTGATCTTTTAACCCCTTTTCAATTGAAATAATTGGAAAATATTTAAAACCCTTTTCTGAATTTCCAGGTCAGACTTTATAAAAAGTACTATGTCGTCTGGATAACATTTTACTTTAGATAGCCTGCTGACAGGTGGCTCTATTTTTGTTCTTCTCCTATGGCTATGGCCACTGGTTCAATAAAAATAACAAATAATGTAGCGGAGAGAGGGCATTTCTGCCTTGTCCTGCGATTGACCTTACATGGACCACTATCCACCAAATTCACTATTAATGGTGCTAGTCCTGCCAATACATCTTAGATATAGCCTGTATAAAATTTGTAGGGATTCCAAATTTCATTTAAATGTAAAAAAGACTCTCCCAGTTGACTAGATCAAAGGCCTTTTCGGCGTCTAATAATAGAACTTGGGCAGGGACCTGCTTCTGCTTAAAAATCCAATGCTTCAATTAAAAAATTTGTATTAGTGGATATTTGCCTGCCTGAAATAAACTCACATTGATCTTTATTGATTAGTGTGCCAATTACCTTGTTCATTCGATTAGCGAGTGGTTTCATACGATTTTAAAGTCGGTATTTAAAAGGCTGATTGGTCTGTATGAGTTGATATTCTCAGGATTCTTGTACTTTTTAAGAAAGCTTACTACAATGGCTGTATTGAATGATGATGGAATATTACCTCCATTAAAAATATAGTTAGCAAGTTTCAAAATCTGTTGTTTCAGGATGGGTAAAGACCTGTAAACAAATTCTACACAAATACCATTCTCCCCACAGGATTTCCCATTGGCTAACGAATTGATTACTCCGTCTACTTCAGCTAAGGAGAACACACCCACCAGAGCTTGACCTTGTCTCAACTTAGGGATGGGGATTTTACCCAAAAAAGTTCGCAGCTGTTCTATTTCGACCACCTGCTTCGAGCTGTATACATACTCGTAGGGCTGCCGAAACGTAGCTGTATCATTTTAGGGTCAGTAATCTGAGTCTTTGTTTCTTCATTATAAAGTGACATGATGGTATTCTGTGCCCTCCCTTCTCGAACCTGCCAGGCTAAAAGTCTGCCGGCATATTCGCTGTCCTCAAAGGTTTTTTTGCAAATATAGCTCTGTTCATAATAGTAACCTTGAATCTGTTGTTTAGCTTTCCTTAGCGCCTGTTTGTTGATGGGTGTTTTATGACGTAGAAGTTTCGGAGGCCTGTTTCAATTCATGTTTTAGACCCATTCTTTTCTCTGTAAGATTTCAGTTTTCTGCTATGTTTATCAACGTTATGTGAGCACACATTGTTGCTTTAAGTGCATCCCAGACCATTTCTACACTAGCTGTGTTATTGTTAAAGTCAAAATAGCGAGTTATCTCATTCTCAATTTATTTTAACCCTGAACTCGTCTTCTAGTTTCACTTTGTTAAAAAACCATCTACGCATAGGTCTATCTAGCTTTATCCCAGTCACAAACATTTCAACTAGTGAATGGTCCAAAAAAACATTTGTTATGTGGCTATATTTATGTAGAGATAGATCTGAAGAGGATAAGAAGTAGTCTAATCTTGTGGCTGATGTATATCTTTCTGAGATTTGGGAAAAAGGGGGACCCCTACGTACAACAATAGAACTTGCTAGCTGTAGAGAAAATTACATAAAGGGTAAGAGGAAAGCTAAATACAAGTTATACATTCATTCTTGGTGGTTCAATACAGGCTATGAATTCAACAATAGAGATATTTATGAAAGTGCAAAGCCATAAATACGCAAACAATACCACAATTCTTACTTTTTTTCAATGAACTTTTTTATTTTTTTGGTATTATTTTTTATTATTAGTTATTTTGTTATCTATGTTTTTTCCATCTAAATAGTTCATTTGGTAACTTGATTCATAAAAATCTTTTTATGTATATATGACTGTTGATTTTTTTATACAAAATAATAATGCACAATCATAGAACATACATAAACTAACGTACAATTTAAATACAACCAATTACCTAAAACTTATAAAAATACAGCATTCTGTATAATGAAACAACATAAGAGATGGAGAAGGTAAATTATCAGAAAATGTTTTTCCAAGGCAGGCGGTAGATAACTACGCGCGTTTCGGCAGTATTGCCTTCATCAGGAAAACCGTCTCAACTTTCTCTGTTTTAGATATGAGCGGATGCTCTCTATTTAATGATGAATGCTCCTGCGTAAACCGAGTATTGACTTTGTGCCCAGTACGTCAAGAAGGATTTGTAATATATATATAAGATATTCAACTTCATCAGTGTCTATCCAAGACTTTAAGTCATATGTATATTTGTGCAATGTGTAAGTATGTTTGCATCTTTTCTTCTTATCTAACGTTGCAGTATTCAATATAGGTGAAAAGGAACAGCATAGGTAGTCACCGGTGCTTGATAGATGGCATATCTGAGTAGTGAGTCGGATGTTTCTCTCCCCCGGATCCCCAGTTGAAACGAACGAAGGAGACACGGATTATCTAAGACAGATATGCCATCTATCAAGCACCGGTGACTACCTATGCTGTTCCTTTTCACCTATATTGAATACTGCAACGTTACTGAAAAGATTCTTGCTTCGGTATATGAGGCTCTTGGGACTGAAGTCTATGAACTGACTGTAGTTTTTGATTTTTACATGCTTATCTGATGAACTGCAGGCACAGTCCGATTGAAACTGAAATGCTGAAAAAGTCTAAAAAAAAAAAATAAAAATTGAGTCCAAAATAACGCACACCTGACAGCCAGTCTGCGAGAATTATAGCACAAGTTTACTATGTACAGACCTGTCTTTTTACAAACCTTTATGTCATGCAGCACAACCACACTGCTGTGCAACACAGCTAAAATATGCTAAACCAATAGCTCTCGCAGAGGCGAGACCTATTGGCTTTGCAAATGCTTGTGTATTGCGTCACTGTGCACCCCCCCCTCCCCTACCAAGGAAGAACTGCGGGTTGGGTGAGATTGGGGTGAGGGGTGTCCTTCAGTTCTTACGTGCACTAACGCACACTATATTGGTTCCCGAGACTGGACGTGCGCAGGGACACACCACAATAGCTTTGCACATAGCGCATCATGCGGCACGTTGTAGTTTTTAGGCATTGTAAATGACAGTTGTTAGTCTTTAAATCCTTCAGTGCTCTGCTTCCCGTACAAAAATGTACGTTTCACAGAGATAATAATCACACACAGAAGAAAACGCATTACGCAGGGCACTAACAATAATAAGTAAATCATATATTTTATAACTCAAGGAGGTGAAAACCTGGGGAGAGGATGTGGCTTAACGGTCAGAGCGGCTGACCTTGAAGCTGGGGAACCAGGTTCCAGTCTGGCGGAGGCTCACGCATCCTGTGATTCTGGACAAATCACTTAATCTCCCCAAAAATATAATGTGTCTGTTTGTAACGCAACTGGTGCTCATGTAAAGCGCTCTGATACCCTCAGGTCGAGTTCGCGCTATAATAAAACTGCAAACCCTGTGGGTGCTGCCGTGAATTGAACACCATGGGGCTTATTTACAAGCCCCTTGCGCTGCCGGTATGTCACTTTTTCCCGTATTAAAAGTGACGTACAGGCAGCGCAAGGGGCTTGTAAATATGCCCCCGTGTTTGGACTTACAACCCTGGAGTGGGTAGTGCGCACACCACTGAATTCTCGACAATGAGCCCAAGGGTTTGTCTGGCGCCACTCAAGCAGCTTACTCGGGTAAATCCCCATTTTTAGGCACTGAACAAAAAAAAACCTCAAACTATTCACACAAAAAAAAAACATCCCGAGGTCCTGAGTGCAAAACGTGGTTGCAAAACAGTTCAGAATGTGCAGTGCGTTATCTGAAGCCAAACTGTGTCAGTGATCGGTTTTCTGGGACTACAGGGCACAAACACCTCTCTACTGTAGGTACACTGACCCACAGGGTTGTGTTCCTGCGACCAAGTCCCGCCATTTACAACTAGGTGAGCGAAACAAAGCTCAACTTCTGAAATTACAACCATAAAAGCAAACAAAACACCACTTCATCTGAAAGTGAATTTCAGGGAACATGTTCCCAGAGCCTGTTCCAAAACTTGCATAGATCAGTTTCTGTCTGCGCTTACCTCTCTAAAACCTTCTGACGCTGCTATAGACCCAGCCTTAGCATGCCTGCAGTGTAGATTATGCCGCACTGTTCGCACCCCTGATCAACCTCTCAGTCTCAGAAGTGTTAGTCCCCCCTGACTGGGAAAACAGGAATTATCACTTAACTTGCCTCCGCCCACTTTAGGAACATTACCAATGTGTCTGTTTAGTCCAAAGTCCTTAAAAAGGTTGTTACCAAGAATGATGGGTTGGGATGCTACCCGAGCGATTACCAGGGGTTAGACAAATTGCAAACATTCTTCCCATCACCTTTTGTATGTTTCATGTACAATAGGTCTCGCTTTAGGACCTTATAAGTGTTTAGCCATGCAACAGTTGATGTTGTTGCACCAAGGATATTGTGCTGCATAACTAAATACTTATAAGGTCACAAAGGCGAGACCTATTGGCTATGCCAATGCTTGTTGTTTATTGCCACTCCTCTCTGTGCTGCCTTTGCACCAATTAAACATTCAAACCGAGCCCAGTTTTTGATCATTGTAAAGTTTTGTACCTTCTCTAAACTGAGTCTCTTGAAGTAAAACTATATCTGGAGAGTGGCCTTTTATCCACTCTTTGATTGCTTTAGCCTTTCGTTTATTGTTTAAGCCAATGACATTAAGCGAGATGACCTTCAAAGTTTCATTTTGTGTCTTCATTTTGCTCTGTCTTTATGGTTTTGCTGACTGGTCTGGATGGATCTCACCCAGTTAGGTTTCCTGGAGTTCCTAAAATATAAGGCCCAAAGAAAGAAAAAAAATATTAGCCCACCATTACATAGACAGAGTGAGACAAGGAACATAATATATTTATATGTCATTGTGTAGGTGTTCTCAAAATCTCAGCTAACTATTCTAAGGTCACAAAATGCCCACTGGTGTGGGTAGTTTAAGTGTCGTGTGTCTTTCATTCCATCTAAATAGTGCTACATAAAGTCCTGAAATTGGTTATATGCTCAGGCAGCCAACTGCACAATCATCCTCAGATAGGCAATGTCTCATTTAACTAGGGTGTCATATACAAAGCCTGCCCCTTGCGCTGTGCTTGTGAAATCTATTGTATTAAAAATCTTAAAAGGGGCTTACATCCCTCCCCCTTACTTTCCTTCCTTTTCATTGGTGCGTGTGCTTGCCAATTACTTTTCCTTCATTCCTATTGGCTGTAGCATACTATTTCCTGTTGTTCCTATTTTGTTCCTGATGTGCTTCTCTTCCTAGTTTCCCGTAGCCAAAATACTGTTTCCATTCACTTTTGTAGAACAATTTTTGTAAGGTTTTGCATGCACAGCACTTGCTTTACTTTACTTTCTGTTCAGGAACTTCTAAAAAAAATTACAGCTCTTCACACATGCAATCGCATGCCTTTATCTTGTGTTTTTTTTTGTAATGCCGCAATGTGAATGTGTGGGTGGCCTCTCTGTGCGCTAATACCCTGTGCTTCTCATCTGTCACCCGGTTGCAGCACCATGCAGCGCTCGTGGCCCCTCACTGTTTGTCCCCCTGTTTGTCCCCAAATGAGGAGGCCTTTTGGGGGTGATCATCATATGCCCACTTGAGGTGGTGAAGACCAGGCTGCAGGCCTCACAGCTTAGCTTCCAGCCTCTCTGCTTCCGTGAGTTTCACCTCCAAACAGTGACTGGCGGCAACTTCACCCTATCCCGGGTCTACACCAAGGGGGTCCTCCAGCTCCTGAGGTAAGTGCTGGGGATGACAGCTGGGGACCCAGGCCAGCCAGCAGCACGTACTCATCCTGGACCCCCAGGACCAGCACCAACCCCTACCTCTGCCACCGCAAGAGCCAGTGCCACTGCACTCTGTGTCCTCTTCACAGCATGCCGGCGGCAGCCCTGCCTCTTCCACCAAGGACACCAGCCTAGCGTCGCCCACCGCGTCCAAGCAGATCTTCCTTTGGATGAAGGAGTCTGGTCAGAATCCCAAACTGACAACCGGCAACTCCAGTTCAGGAAACGGCAGCTTATCTCTTTATAAAAAAACTGACACTCTTCTGTCGGCCACTTGTAAGACTTCTCACTAGTGCCCGGTGCATATTTGCTTCCAGGCTGTGTGAGGTGTGTAACCATTAGCTGAAGTTTAAAGGCGAGTGTAATGGCGGGTGCATGGCCGTTCTTAGTTGGTGGAGCGATTTGTCTGGTTAACTCCGATAACGAACGAGACTCCTCCATGCTAACTAGTTACGCGACCCCCAGCAAGATTATGTAAGTAGTAACATCTTTAAGCCCTCTAGTACTATGTTGTATGGTTACTATTCACCCATGAACGAACATCACTACATATAGGGAATACTATGCCAAATTGTTAACATTATGTCTATTTGTTAGCAATATCAAATTGTATCAATATCATGATGAATTGTTTGACATTATAGAAATTAATATTTGCTATATTCGTTACAAAATAGGAATGTGAATAATGGAGCCGAAAGTCTTTAAACAGCATTTTAGCATTATTCCTAATGTATCCCAAATAAATATTTTGCTACGTTAGATATAAACAAACTTAGAAGTTGAATTTTTTTAAAAATATATAACTGTCTATTATATTGTTTGATTAAGTCACCAGTGTGTTGCTATACGCCCGCAATTTAACCATATATTCTCTTGCTCAATATATGTTTTAAAGATTTAAAGGCGAGTGTAAGACATATGGATGCATGTCTCTTTGTGATGTGCTTGCATCTCTGTATTTTCAGGGTGTAGGTTATCTGCGCCTCGTAGATGTAGCGCCTGGTTACAGCTTCTGCAAATTGTTGCCCACCAAAGAAGTTCTGTAAAGGACCTAACATATGTTAGAACTCTCTTTGTGAGGAATAATTTATGCACTTCAGTGCATTTCTGTGCAACTGTATTAGTGGCAAGTTAATTGCTGGTGGTAAAATTTGCTGTTGGAAACATTCATGTATACACATTTTAAGTTGTGGCTGAGACTAGTGATATATCATTTCTAGCTGGAGGATTTCTTCGGCATTCTTACCATACATCTTTGATATTCGCATGAATCCTAGGTTTCATTGGTAGTTCTATAATGCTATCAGCACTGCTGTATACTATCAACTTTGCCACTGCAGTAGCAGAACAGTAAATTTTCCTCGCTGATGGAACTTGCAAAATGTTCCCACTAAGGTTCATAACACTCTTAGAGTTACGTCCAAGTCAAATGTGGTTGAAGATCCTCAGATTCTGTATGATGATGTATGCCACCATCTCCATATAATATCCCATGCCTGTACTTCTCACTGCAGGTATGATATTTTAATGGCTGAATACAGGCAATTCTCAGTAGCAAACAGTATTCTGGGATAGTGAGTACCTAAACTTCTATATTTTTTATTAAAAGCACTGCAATTGTTTCTGTGTCATTCTCATGAGGAAACTATTTATAGTGGAGTGTACTTGCTGTTGATCCTCTGTCTTTCACCAAATCATTCCAGGGCACAAACAAATGGCCAGTGGTGATTTCTGTACGAGCAATTAAAACGTGCAAACTCTGCTTTGCAATTTGGATGTACATATTAACTGACGTGATTTAGACATCTACAATTTTAATATGAAGTGAGCTGTAACTACATACCATTTTAATGAGCCTTCAGGTTTAAGCACAGCTATTCTTTTCATCGCCGATGTCACTTTCACTTTTGTAAGATTCCCGGCTCACATTACTTGAACGAGAGAACGCTCCTGTGTACGAGGGAAGCTTTACACTGTGTGGTGACTGTCTTAGTATCAGGCAAAGCACTTTGCAGTTTTTAGGTTTCGCCTGCACAGCGCTTGCAGCCTCTCTGCTTCCGCGAGTTTCACCTCCAAACAGTGACTGTTGGCAACTTCACCCCAGCCGGGATGTACACCATGGGGGTCCTCCAGCTCCTGAGGTAAGTGCTAAGGATGGCAATACCGTCTCTCATTTTGCACATATCTATAGACGCAGGTAGCACATCTATCTCTCAGGCTACACAGCCCTTACAAACTCCAGTTGCAAAAAGAGAGTTATGCCTCAGGTATACAGAACTTACACTTGCAGCCTCACTCCCCTATGTCAGCAGAGCTATTCCCCAAGTTGCACAAGGCAAACATACACAGGTCTCGGATACCTTTACATTGGGTTTCACATACTTAACAGGCTCAGTGGTTATACAGCAGAGCTATATCACAGGTTACACAGGCCTCCAGCCGTAAACTATCTGAGTACAGGGAGTTTAAATACCGAGATCTGGTCATGACTATTTTGCAGGTTGCACAGATCTTACAGGCTCAGGACACAGATGGCACATACCACAGGCAGCACTTTGTCGCATGGCAGGAGGGTTGCCCGAAGGCACTACGTGGGACATAGACCTAAGTCACTCCCTCTCTGGGTATCTGTGCAACGTTCGCCAGGCACAATGCATCAACACACTGATGGCCTCAGGGGCTAGCCTGCCCCACAGCAGCCAGCTTGCTCCATGTCACATGCATCATCAAATGCTCTTCGCCATTTTTGGCATTGGAGTATTCTGGGAATTGTAGGCCATAGCTTTATGGAGACCTGTGACACTTCAAATCCCAGAACACATGTGCGCTTTGACTTAAAACCCCAGGTCTGGCTAAGGGAGCTACAGACAAAACATTCTGCCTCTTCCTGGGTTTCACATAGGGTACCCTAGGATCTCCAATTATTGCTCAGGGAATGGGCTTTCCAGACACTTGGTTTCAGCTGAGGCCTTCTAAACGCTTGGAGGGGTTATGCACCTACAAATGTTTCTGTGAAGCATGCATGCCTTTCAACCTATTCTACCTTGTTCTGATCCCTTCTTTTCCTCAACCTGCTCTCAGACACTGCTCACCCTGCACACTCACCCACCATTTACTCTGCCCAGTCACCCTGACATTGTGCTGGCTGTCAGATACTGCTCACCCACCACTCACACAGTGGTGACTCTGCACTCACACACCATTGACATACCTCTCACCCAGCACTCACATTCCTCTCAACCTCCACCCACACCTCTCACCCTGAACTCAAACCGCTCATCCTGCACTTACACAATTGACATACTGCTCACCCTGTACTCACACACCTCTTACCTTGTACAGGGTAACATCTCTCACCCGGTAAACTCACACAATTCTCCTTCTGCACTGAACACACATCAATCACCATGCATTGAGACTCTTTCACCCTGTACTCAGACACATATCAACCTTTGTTCATGCACCACTCACCCTGTACAGAGAGCACTCACACCATTCCCCTGCACTCATACACTGCTCCCACACTTCTTAACTTATTATTAATCCCATAGGTGAAACGTAATGCATTTGCCAATGCTTGTTTAATATAACAGTCCACTTAAAGTGCCTAAGCTCTAAAGTGCTCTGTGCAAATTTCACATTGATGTTTCAGTTAAAAAAAGGGCAAATGCATAAACGATGATATAATTCTTCCCCATCGTGATCCAGTACTGGTAATACTTAATAAACGAACAACTAATTTTCCAATCTAAATTGATTATAGTGCATCTTTCTTCATATTTCCCCAGGGATTTCTTAGAAAGCATGAAAAGCAAAACTGTACCTGGTCTAAACTGGATCTAAAGTACCTCTAAAGTGCATTCTATGAATATTGATGATCTAAAGTGCAGCGCGTCAAAGTGCCAAAGTACCTTTTGAAATTTATGAACCAACGCATCTAGAGGTGCGTGGGTGTATAGCACAATAATTTTCCTATACATATCCGTGCTATCTAACTGATGAAAAGGCTTAATTGTACCTCACAATGAAAAGTCATCCCTTTTATATCTGCTCTTTCCCTCCCATCACCCCTTTACTCCCCCCGCCCCATCCATCCGGGGCCCCACCCCCTGTGGTCACAGAGTCCCAAGTCTATTGCAGTAATTGGCACCATGGTTTTGTGCTACTCTTTCGTGCCCCACAGATGCCTCCTCTTCCCCGCAAATCACTTGTGAAGACTTATTTATTCCCACTCCAAAGCTTTGTGATATCTTTTTTTTTAAAACAGTGCTTCCTCCATTGTTGTGAATACATTGAATGGGCTTTTATGCAGACCTTTGAGCTTTGCAGGCTGAATGATGGTTGACAGTGCCCTTATCTGATGAAATGATGAAAGCAGGGTCTTAAAAAACTTGTGCTGGCGAGCAAAGTCAACTATGTCAAAAAAGATTTTGATAGAAAATTCCTTAATAATTTTAAAAGCTTTCTCACAAATTGCTTTGCTTAAAAAACTTTCTTTGATACGAAAATCTGCAAACATGACCAAGAGTGTGTGGGAATTTGGCATGAAAAGGTACACGGTGGGCACGAACATTGGTTAGATCCTGTGTGTGTTCCGGGAGCACACATTTTTTAATCAAGTCATTCACATATGTGAAGGGTGCCACGGTGTCCTCTTTGTGCTCGAGAATTCCGGTTATTCTTAAGTAGGACTTTCTGGGGTGGTTTTCCAGCTCCTCTTGCTTATTCCGTAGGAGCATCAGTTGCTTTTCTAGATTCTCCACTGCTCCAGTAGTCTGAGAAAGTTTGTCCTCACAGTCTGATATTTGTTTCTCCATTCTGTTGAGTGACAGGGTAATTTTCTCCTCTAAGCTATATAGGTGATCTGCCATTTGTTTTGCAATTTTTTGCTGTATACTTTGAATCTGTTTCATTTCCCCTAGTACCTCACACAGAATCTCTTATAGGGCAGCTGGGATTTCCTTCCCTGCTGTATCTTTCCATATGGATAGCTTTTGCTTATTTTCCATTTTCTGCAGATCGGCTAGCTCATCAACCACCTCCAAACTTGCCTCAGTTTTTGAAACTCTATTAACTGAAACTATGCCTCTCTATGCTTCATCTGTCCTTGATTGTATGGGGGAAGTTAATTTTGGTCTAGGATCTTCCACATTATTAAAAATGTTTTATTTGCCTAAAAAGAGAGGGAATAATTCTGTGGTTTTGTTGTTTATCGATGCACCCAATAACTCTTGAGGCTTGTCTTGCCCTTCAGTAGGCTTATTAGCATGGAAAGGCTAATGAGGAGCCCCTTGCACTTCTTTACTTTCCAAATCCTTTCCCACAGCCTTTTTAGTCACTTATCCCATACGTGATTCCCCCCTTCATCACTATTGCTTCCTGCGCTGGTACACATTGTGTGCTATTTTTGTGCTCACCCGGTATTCCGGTCTTCAGTTGCATAGCTACTTCCAGTGGGTCACTCACTGTTACTGGTTGGGAGAGTACCCTCGTTTCTGGGTCTGGCCTCTTCTCTTGCTCATTTTCTTGTGAATCCTCCATAAACCTTTCTTTTGAATAGCTTTGACGGCTAGTACTGCTATCTTTTGAGTTAATCCTAGACAGACGGATTATTTTCCCGGTCAAACCAGCCTTACATGTTTTAGTTCACCTTTAAGCACTTTTGTTGGCATAGTTCAACGCATTTGATTTTTTGTACCTGTTGTATTTTTTGCAGCACGCAGTAGCTCCAATGTCTATTTGCCAAGTGTCTTGCTCCACTTTCCTTCCCCCAATGGAGGAATACGTTGACTATTGGGGAGTACTCAGATTGGTACTATAAAGATTGCTGGATCAAGTTCGGCTTTGCTGTTTCAGGCAAGGACAACTTAAGAGTGTTCAATGAACTACTTGATTCGACTCCGCCCACTTACTTCTGGAGTATCGTCATCCTTGTCAAGCAGGCTACGCAGGTTCCATCTACTTGATAAGGCCTGTAGAGTTGGTTTCTACTTTGGGAGGTCGGGACGGCTCTTCAGCCGTATCGCACTTAGCCGTGAAGAAAGCACAATGTTTTCTGTTGCAGGGAATCTAGTCGATACATCCTGTCTGGATTCCTGCCACAGCTCACCTCTGTTGACAATCACAATATACCAGCATCACTCATATCATTCCTGAAAAGGCTTATTAGTTTTTATAAATGTTTTACCATGCATATGCAAGGTCAGGTTTCAGCCACCTTGGAAACATCCAGAAAATCCACTAGAATAAGCATCAAGCAACTGGCATAGATGACCTCAACGTGAACCTTCCGGAAGACAGCCATCATCAAATTAATTCCCTGCACCTGTTCCTTGCTAAAAGCAATTAGAATGCGACCTTTGTGAACATTCTAAAACACCTTCTAGAAGACAGCTCCATCAAATTAATCATCTGCACCTGTTCCTTGCTATAAGCAATTAGAACGCAACCTTTGTGAACATTCTAAAACACCTTCTAAAAGACAGCCTCATCAAATTAATAATCTGCACCTGTTCCTTGCTAAAAGCAATTCGAATGCGAGCTTTGTGAACATTCTAAAACACCTTCTAGAAGACAGCTTCATCAAATTAATCATCTGCACCTGTTCCTTGCCATAAGCAATTAGAACGCAACCTTTGTGAACATTCTAGAACACCTTCTAAAAGACAGCCTCATCAAATTAATAATCTGCACCTGCTCCTTGCTATAAGCAATTAGAACGTGACCTTTGAGAACATTCTAAAGCACCTTCTAGAAGGCAGTCTCATCAAGTTAATTATCTGCACCTGTTCCTCGTTACAAACAATTAGAATATGACCTTTATGAATGTTATAAAGCAGTCTTATTTAAAGGCCGTCCACACTCCTTCCCTTTCGCTTAGCCTCTTTGCCTGCCACTTACCTGTTTACCGGCTTCCAGAACTCAGTCTTGCCAGCTCCCTTGATCCTCCCGCTGAGCCTCATCGCTGAGCACGTCCTGTATTAGTCGTGCACCTGGATGGAAAAAAGAACAAGAAGAAAAGGAGAGACGCATTAACAGATTTAATTTTATCACGCGCTGAGCTCAGTTGCAACATTGTGCTGAAAACATGTAACCAGTGTTTTTGTTCAACTTGTACATACTGATGGCAGGGCTCTGCCAGAGAGGACTTGGGTGAAGCTAACCCCGTCCAAATTTGCTTGTGGATTTGATGCGGAAATCACACTCACTACAGTTTCGAAACTTGTGATAAAGGAGCCTCTACGGACCATCTAAATGAAAACAAAACAATAACAAAATTAAAGGTTGGTTGAGGCTCCTTTATCAAATTACGGACAATATAAAGGAAAACAAAACAACAACAAAATTAAAGGTTGGTTGAGATTTGAAAAGCTTTTGTGAGGTGATACCTTAAGAGATAGAGTTAATATTAGAATAAAGCCTAATTATTTGTTTGTTTATAGGTACCATATCTGCTGCTACCATTCATCAGACTGGTGTGAATGCCTGCTGCAGTGTTACTGATGAGTAGGCAAGCCACAGCATGTTTGACTCTACACGCTCTCTCCATCCCAACCCCTACCCCCTGGGATTTGCCACCGGAGCAGTGTCTCTTCTTGTAAACCGAGGGCAAGTCTAGGGAGGATTCGGAAATTAGTGTCGCTGCCCCATTGGATTCATCTGGGATCCAGGTAGGTGGCTTATGACACATCCAGATCAGTCTGCCACATCGCATAACAACTCTGCAGTTATAATCACTGCGGCTCCAAACACCTATGCTGGTGCCTTCCAGGCATATCATCCTGCTGCGTCTTTGCTCGGCAAGAGAGGAGGTATCAGTACCGGGCTGGGCACTGGACATGGTTTTTGAATGTGACACAACTACTAAATTATTTGCCTGGAGGTCTGATCCATGTATTACAGGTAGCAGCATAACCCGAGGCACTGTAATACTGGGTAATGTAGCACATAGCCTGATTGAGTTGCCATTCAAAGAGGTTGCATTTTTTTTACAGACTATTCCTGAAGACAAATGTTACATCAATGTCCTGAGTTTCCTCTGGAATCTCTTTCTCCATGAAAGAGATCTGCACATCATCCTGGAATTTGTAATCTATAAAACATCATGAGGCCCTGGAGATGACCAAAGCCATGCTTATAATTAGGACTTCCAGGGGTTGTCAACACAACTCGTATAAATTAAAGGCATTTGTCAACTTCAGTTATTCTATTGCTTGTCCCTGATCTGTTACTCATGAATGAATCAATCCTTTTCATGATAACTGGCACGAATGAAGTGTTCCATCTTTCTACAGCAAAGGAAGAGCTCTGTCTTTCATCTTTTTTTCTTTTTCATCTGCTGTAAAAGATTTCAGCGCTCCTCCAATCTGCATAGGTTCATCTTGGTTAGTCTGAGTTTCAGTGGGTTCAGATGTATTAGGAGTCCAAGAGTGACAAGTATAAAGCAGGCTCTCAGTTTTACAAGTCTTTTGTTCTGTTTCTTTGGGATTTGAGTGAAAGTAGTAGCAGTGGTAACTGTAGTATAACAAACCTGATTAATTTGCATTAGTAAAAACACCCTTCCTTATTGGTGTTTGTGGACATTTGTGATAGCCTGTGTCATTTCTTTATTGGGGTTGGCCAGGCAAATTGTCAGATTCCTAGTGAGCAGATGCACTGAAAGCCTCAGCTAACTGCTCACTGTTGTTATGGGGGAAATCAGGAAGGGGACTTGAGTTCATGATCTGAACGGGTCTGTAACAGGTGGTGATTGGTACTGATTGGCCTTGTTACTGGAGGAATGTAAGTAACTGAACTAGCTTTAAGGTAAGTAGGAAACCACAGATAAATGCCCTCTACAGACAGTTTTGAGATCTGCATAGCACAGAAGAGACTCATGGTTAGAGGTTTCGGCAAACAATAGGCAGACTAAGGTACTAGACTGACACCACAAGACTCCACTACAAAGAGACCAGAGAAGAGCTGAGGAGGTCAGTGAGAAATAGGATACCTTAAGTTATTAGGCGCAAAACAGGCACAGCAATAAAGGCAGGCACACAGAATCCTGAACATGAAGGAACTGAAATGAACAAACTAGCAAAAGGAAGGGATGCATAAACACATGTGAACTAGTAGGTAGCAGAGAGCCAACACATTGCTCAACCGCCATACTGTATGACGTAAACTACAGGCTCTATTATCTATGACATGGAAGTGTAATAAGAACCAGGAAGTTAGTGTGAATGGTGAAACAGGTTTGTACAGGCTATAAGTGTACAAGTCCTGTCACTTTTCCATGGTACCGTTCTCAACAGTTTCCAGCCCTGTCCATGGCTACACCTGATTCCATGCCTACGTCACACCAGAATGCTGACACATGGAAATGAAATTCCTACTGTTTCTCTCTAGTTGTTACACTGTCTACATAGTTGACTGATGAGCTGAGAACTTCTGAAGACACAATGGATATGAAACCTGTCAGAATCTTTCAACACCCCTTTATGGCATTGTAATCGCATATGGCTAGTGTGCATAATCATTGTGGGTTAACAAATGTATTTTGAAACCATCTGCTCCAATATCCAACAGGCTAATACACCACTGTGAGATAGGTCCAACATAGAACACATAACACAATATCAATTCTTCAAAACAATTATTCGTAATTTCTCTTACTGTGATTAATAATTCAAATTCCCTCTCAGCCAGTAACATGGAGCCTGACTTAGGGCTATCGCTTGGAGGTGGCATCTGGGGTTATTTGTCCCATTACCACTCTTTTGAGGGCTCTATTTTGTTGAAGAGACAAGGATACAATAAGTATCAAATGGCAGAGCCACTCGAAGGCATGGATTTGGCATGAATGTGGCTTTAGAGGCTAATCTGTATTTTCTATTTTCATGGCAGATCCAGGGTCATTAGAATGAAAGGAGTGACAGAGTGATAACAGAGAGAAAGGCAAGCATACAGCCAGGTTTGCACAGTTTGCCTAGGACTGTAAAGGAAAAAGCCCATAAGATGGAAAGAGGGGTTTCTTGGGACTCCAGTGGAAATGCAAGTGAATCTAGTTGGTATCCCTGCTCTGTTCTCTTGTCCTGCTGTTAATTCAGTGGTGCACTCAGTACATAAACTATTAGAGGTGGACCGGCCAGACAGACAGAGGCCCAACCTGAGGTTGTGTGTGGTTGTAGGAAAGAAGGATCTACTTCTATGGTTACCCCCACTTTTTGCCTGGTGCTAAGCTGTATTTTGACTAGCCTGACTGGGATCCTGCTAATCAGGACCCCAGTCTATCTGCTTTCTCCATAAATTGTTGTGTTAAGTACTTAGGTACACTCCAGATTGGATACTGGGGGACCCTTATCAGTTCCTAGTATATGGTACTAAGGTACCCAGGGCAGAGGTACCCCAGAGGTCTCCCACGGGCTGAAGCATGCATTATGCCACCCATGGAAGACCATGAAAAATGGAACTACAGGCCTGCCATTGCAGCCTGTGTAAGTTGGTGCATGCACCACTTACTAAAGATATAGTTTTACTATCTCTAAGGGTCACTGCACTTAAAACCTATAAGTCACCCCTATAGCAGGTCTTTGCAATCCTGAAGGCAGAGTGCTTGGTTCTAAGTGAGAGGGTGCCCCTGCATGAGTAGGACACCCCTGCAGCCTACAGAGTCCATTCTCCCTGGTTGTCAGTGAAGCAGCCATATACTATATAGAGGGGCACCGCGTAATTACGCGATGACCATCTCGAAAACGGCTGCAACGAATCCTATCATGTTTGGTATCAAACATGTTGGAATCATACCCCCACACAGTAAACAGTGTGGGAGGTATGATTCCAAGCACTGGCCCTCCGTTAGGCTCTCAGTGTTCCCGGTACCAGTCTTCTAGACCCAGACAGCACAAAATGGTTGCTGCCGACCAGAGACACATTTCTGCCCTCCTGCTGCTGAGACAAGCTCGAGCAGAGGACGGTGGAACAGTAGGCATCCTGTCACAGAGAGGTGTGACCACCTCCCAGATAGGATTTAGTGTATTAGGACCGGGTGGGTGCACTTGCCAGCGCCAGAAAGTCTGCATGAGGGGCACACTTGGTGTCCTCAGTGCATAGTCCAGTTCAAACCAGTTCTGGGAGCCGTTGGCTCCCGCTCTGGCGCGAAACTGGACAAAGGACATGGGAGTAACCTCCCCCCTGTGCAGACCCTCCCCTGGCAGGGTCCCCTGAATCTTCCCAACCCTTTCCCTAGGGTACTTAAGGGATTACCTGGGTGTAGGTCCCTAGATTCGTCGTGGGATAAGATTCAGATTAGACACCTCTGCACTTCTACCGTCTGGGCACTCTGGACTTTGCTGGACTTCGTTTGGGCCTGACTTTGTCTCCCTTCCAGTCTGCTGCATAGTCTGTGCCTGTGCATCATACAGGAACTTTCCAAGGTCTGTGAAGCATCAAAGGCACCTGAAGTAATCTCCCTTGGAGTGAAGGAGTCACTCCCCTGCATTTACAGGCACTGCAACTAAGTCGACCAGTCTGCAGATCCTGAGCTCCTCCGGACTCCGTGGGCTCTGCAACACAGGTGGTGGTATTCCATAGCTCCTCAGGCCTGCCCTGCCCTCTCACCAAGTTTGAGGCCAGTATCCCTCATGGGGGTTTCAATAACCGAACCACTGTGCACTGCGTCCAACTTGCAGTTGCAAAGGCTTGTTGGCTCCTTTGCAAGAAGATCTTTGGGCTCCAAGTAACCCCATCCTCGAGCACATCCAGTGACCAGAATCTTCAGCCACAAAGCATTGTCTGCATCGTGGCCTGCATCTTTTGTTGAGCTGCCTGAGGTCCTCTTGCGACTCCAGTGCCTCCGGCCGGTGGGTGCACTTGAGAGGCACACTTGTTTCTTTGGAGCTCCCCAGTTTGCTCGGGCCTGCCCTGATTCCCCTACCTTTGGTGAGTCCCCTGGACCTTCCTCAATGGCTTGCCTTTGCCAAGGCTTGTTGGTGCTCCCGCCGGACACCCACCCCTCACCACTCAACATCCTTCATGGGACAGCTCGTGCACAGCTCCTGGTCCTCCTCAGCATTGCCTGGTCCTCACAGCTGCAGAGTCAAGGTCATCGTCATCCAACCTGCAACACCCGACATCAGAGGGCATTCATCTTCCAAGTCTACTGGTCACCCCTGAGTGACATAGACTCTATCCCCTCTGCTTGCAGGTACCTCCTATCAATAATCCATCCTTGGATTCCACCGGACACTTTCTCCTTCTTCACCAGCTGCACTTTCCTGAAGTCCTCCATTGGGTTCGACGGCGGTTTCCGACACCACTTAACACATATGCACCCGGCTACCCTGGTGTAGGTAACGTGGGTACTAGGGTATCCACGAGTGGGGTGGCTCTCCAACCTTCTGTCTTCCACGGGGTTTCTTCAGGGTCCACTGGGAAGGGTCCTTAATCTTTAAAAATCCAACCGCGTCTTGCACATGGAATTGCACCGAGCACGCGGTCTTGTTTCCGCACTGCACACGCTTTCTGTGGGTCCCTATCTACTTACCTTGGGTGGTTCCTTGGGGTCCCAGCACTTCTACGTCCTCTCGACACTATCTTGACTCGAGTCGTGGTTCTTATACCACTTTTTTAGTATATGGTTTGGCCCCCCCTGGGGCCCCTGTGTATTTCGTGCTATTTACTGTGTTTCTTTGCTAAAGTGTTGTGTGTCTTGTGTTTATCTCCGTGTTGGAGATATTGGAATGTACTAGAGAGTATTATATAATAAATAGATATTTTTATAAATACTTGGTGTGGTTCTTTTTCACTTAATCTATACTATAAGATTGCATTCTGGTAAGACAAGCTGCTTTACACTCCTTCTGGAGTAAGCCTGATGCTGCTCTCCACAGCTACCACTTAGAGAGCTTTCTAAGGTTGTCTAAGACCTCTTAAATCACCGTAAGGGTTGTCTGGACTGGTACAGGGTGCCCACTTACATTAGTGGACATCATATACCAGGCCAGCTTCTCACAGTGGTGTCACATAATGTAATGCACCAGTCCATGCAGTGAAACTCTGAAAAACAAGATTCTCTTTTTTTGTTCGGACCTGAGCGATGCAGCTGTAATGGCTCCATTTGAAATTCATGTGCCTTTGCAAACACTGGTCACAGGGTGGTGGGGCAGAAAATCTAGAGATGGCCGTCACATAAAAAGGCGCAACCTGCTGAGTGATATTCACAAGCACACGTAAAGCCACCCTGCGTGACTTTACCTGTGCTTGTAAATATCGCCCCTTTTCACGCAACACTTTGTGCGTTAGTGGCGTGACATGGGTGTTGCTGTGGGTGTTCCCACGCAACACCCATGTCCACTGATGCATTTCCAGATTTACGAGCAATCGTAAATCTGGAAATGCGTCCGAATGCAATGCCACCCTAGGGGTGGTGTAGCGAGGTGCAACACGGAGAAATGTTTTCATTTCTCTCTGTTTTTTCCCTCTTTCAATGCGTGCTGCATTCTACAGCACGCATTGGAAGAGGAAATCACCTCAATTGATTGTTTTTGTGCAGGAAAGAGCCGGTTCCTGCACAAAAACAATCGCCCACCAACGCAGGCATCCTTTCACAATGGTGCAAGGGTGCCTGCGCCGACGCATGGCAGCAGTTTGCGCACCAGCGCAGGGGGAAGTAAAGAGATGCGAAATATTGTTGTAAATATGTCGCATCCCTGTGCTTTGAAACTAACGCAGCGCAGCCAAATGACTTGTGGCACCGCGCTGCATTGGTTTCTTGTAAATCTGCCCCTCAATATACTACAAGAGAATTTACAAGCACATATTTCTGTCTGTAATGCTCTACCTTTTTTACCGTTTTTAGTTCAAAACACTAATGTTGTCACTGGCATGTTCAAAGCAAAAACAAATCTTTTTATCACACCTAACTGCAATATTACTTTAACCCTTGTTTTTTTAGTGAATTTCATGTCCATACATAAAGCAAACCCCCCGCCATGCACACTTTTGCCAGTGCATGGCAGGGTGTTGGCTGCAGGGCCTGTGGCCAACCACGCGCTGCGTATCGCCTTTGCTGTGCGCAGCATAAGGTTGGTCTTCAGGCCCCTGGGAATCCATCCAGGGCCAAATACTAGAGAGAAGTGGAAGGGGGATGCACAGTCCCCCTCCCCAAGCCTTAATAGACCCCGGGGATCCCATTCCCCGGGGCAATACAAACAAAAATGAATATGGGGGCCTTGTGGTTCCCCCACTCCGAGCCCCATTTGGCCCTTGGGACCCTATTCCCCAAGCCATTTTAAAAAAAAGTAGAATGAGGACAAGTGGCACCCCTCCCGAGCCTGTTAGGGCCCTGGGAACCCCATCTCCCAGGGCCATATATATTTTAAAGGGAAGGGAGTGGTGTGGCCGCCTCACTGAGCCAATTTTGGCCCTGGGAGTCCCATCCCCCAGGGCCGTATATATGTATATATTTAATGGGAGGGGGCCACGTGGCTCCCCTCCCAGAGTCTTTTTAGGCACCTGTGACCCCATCCCACAGGGATGTTTGTTTATTTAAAGGGGAGGGAGGCCGCGTGGCCCCTGTCCCCAAGCCTTTCTTGGCCAGAGGAACCCCATCCCCTGGGCCTGCCTTTAATATGGGTGGGTGTCCTGGTGCCCACCCAGGGCATCAACCATACACTGGTTGGGGGCTGTGGGGGGAGGCCCAGAGCCAGCGTGACCTCAGCCGGCTCCTCGAAAGCTACAGGACCAGGCATTGCTCCTGCACACAGGGAGCAACTATTTATATTACCCCCCTCTGGGCAGAAACAATCTCCCTATCTGTTTTTGTGACTCATCAGTGAGGGCAGGGAACTAAATCAAAAGTCTGCTCCCAGCTGGTGGAAGCGTTTTTAAAGCTCCAGCCCACTGAGAGCAGACTTTGTGTTTGCTCCCCCATGGTGGGAGATTCAAAAATGCTCCCACCAGGCAGCAGAAAACATAAGTTTCCTGCCCACCCGCAATTTACTTCAGGACAGAGGACTATGTACCGAGTCCTGTAATGGCTGCCAGCAACATTTTTCTCATGTTGCTGGAAGGCAATCAGAGTGTTCACACCTGCGCTAACCTGTCTCCCACAGGAGTGAGGTGGCCCAAGAGAAATAAAGCTACCTGGGCCAATCAGAACGCTCTATTTTTAAACTGGCACTCCCGCGAGAGTCTCAGAGACACCCACAAGCTTAACTGCAAAAATATACCATTACTTTTGACCCTTAGCTTCTCAAAAACTAGTGAACTGATTTAAACCAAATCACAAAATGCTCAATCTGTGGACCAAGCTCTAGCTCCCTGATGAATTTGGTGAAATTCTGTTCAGCATTTTTTACTATAACCTGTCTGAAAAGAAGTCTGTTTTTAAATTGGCCCTCCTGCGAGAGTCTCGAGTCTCTTGCGGACCCAACTGCCCAGACATACAAATATTTCTGACCCTTAATTTCTAAAAGACTACTGAACGGATTTACACCAAATCATACAAAGCACAATCTGCGGTCTAAGATCTAGTTTCAAAGCAAATTTGGTGTAATTCCATTCAGAAGTTTTTGCTGTAGCCATGACTAAAGAAGTCTAAGGAAATTGAATGGAGATTATGCATTTTGGGATCCCCTTTTTCCCTCGGCCCACGCCTGATGGATCACTCTGAAACTTTCCATGCACAAACTAGGCAAAAAGAGCACTTTTTTGAAAAGTTTAGTGGAGATTCGTCAAAACGGTGTCAAAATTATTAGCAACAAAAAACCCGAAAAGTACGCATTTCCTATAGAAAGCCTGACCTAACTATACCTACCCAGTGGGGACTGGGTTAAAAAAAATATATATATATATATATATATATATATATAAATAACTAAATATATATATATTCACTGAAGAAACCATAGGTTTCAGGCACGTTATAGTTAGAAATTAGCATTTAAAAAACCTTACAAATTCACTGAAAAAACCATAGGTTTTAGGGACAGTTATAGTTAGTTGGAAATTGCACTCGTACAAAACCCGTGAAATTCCCCGTTATAGTTAGTTCAGCTAACTATAACTCGCGCCCCGCAATGCACTGCTGATGACGTCACATATTACATCACTCATGACATGGTCAGTGACATCACTGATGACATCACTGATGACATCTCAAATGACATCACTGATGACATCATCCAGTGACTGTGTGTTTCTGTAAAGTTTAAATATTTTTAATATATATAGGGAAAGGCGTATTGAAGAATGAGTGGGTGTATAAGTGTCTGTATGGATGATTTAGTAGGTGCCTGACTAACTCTATAAGTGAGTGATTAAACGTATCTTACTGAATGCATGGGTTAGTGACTAAACTGGGTGAATGTCTGTATCCGTCTGTCTGTTGCTGTGTAAGTGGCTGCATGGGTTTGTCAATAGCTACATGAGTGTCTATATGAGTTATTGATTGGTTGTCTGAGTATCTGTATGGGTGCCTGAGTGTTTGTGTGGGTGGGGTGTGTGCGACTCTGTGCATAGATGTGTGAGTGGGTGATTCACTGGGTGGATGGTTCCAAGAGTGCATCTGTGATAGACTGTATGGGTGGGTAAGTGTGTGTAAGAGTGTGTTAGTGAGTGAATGTATGTCCCAGTGGTACATGTGTGAGTAACTACATATGTGAAAGGCAGTATATATGTGTGTTGGAGTATATAAATAGCTATAAGCGAGAGTGTGTGATTGTGAGAGTGACTGTATGGATGAGTGTGTGCTTGTATCAGTGATTGTATAAGAGCGTAAGAATGTGCTAGTATTTGTATGAGTAAGTGAGCTGGTGTGTGTATAACTGTATAGGTGAGTAAATGGCAGTGTGTTTAATTATTTGCATGACTGACTAGGTGTGTGAGTACCTCTATGGATGAGTGGCGGTGTTTGAGTGTCTATATAGGAGTATGAGTGCATTTGATAGTCCTGTACTGAGTGACCGTAAGTATGAGTGACTGTACGGGTGAGTGAGTGGATGTGTGTGTAGACCTAAGAATCAGTGAGTGGGTATGTAGTTATTGGTGTTGGAGTGTCTATGGTTTTGCAAATGGCAGTCTGTAATTTAGAATGGGTGTATCAAAGGTTATATTAGGGTGTGAGGAGGTGCATGAAATTATCACGTGGATGATGTCATCAGTGATGTCATTTGAGATGTCATCAGTGATGTCATCAGTGATGTCACTGACCATGTCATGAGTGATGTAATATGTGACATCATCAGCAGTGCATTGCGGGCGCGAGTTATAGTTAGCTGAACTAACTATAACGGGGAATTTCACGGGTTTTGTACGAGTACAATGTCCAACTAACTATAACTGTCCCTAAAACCTATGGTTTTTTCAGTGAATTTCAAAGGTTTTTAAATGCTAATTCCTAACTATAACATGTCTGAAACCTATGGTTTTTTTCAGTGAATTTCAAAGGTTTTGTAAATGACAATTTTAAAATGTATTAATTGTTATATTTATTTTTTTGATACTGATTTACTACATTTTTTTTACTATTTATTTTTACATATTTTATTTTTTAAATTACATTGTAATTACATTATACATTACATTACAAAATATACATTCTCAGAATGAATTACTTTTAGTTTAAATACTTTGCAAATAGGCAATAGACTTTTAAGTACAGTAGTTACAGTTGTTGCAATGGGCAACACAATTTCAAACACAATGCAACATTGAGCTCAATGAGAATTTCTAGTTAAATGCAATTAGTTACTTTATGGATTACTTTTCTAACCACAGGACTGGATCCTAGATTCAGTCCTGGGACATCTCCTGTAAACAGTTGAGTAAAAGCGTTTTGGTTACAGTAGTGATTTTTAAGGAATATTATTGTATTTTAAAAGTTGACACTTAGAAACTTTTTCACATAGAATCACCAATGTTATCCTATGGGAGGAAATTCACTTAGCAGGTAAGTAGTGTTATCGTTACTTTTTCTTACTCAGTGGTGGATCCTGGATCCAGCACTGGTGCATCTCCTGTAAACAGTTGAAAGAATGCGTTTAAGTCATACAGGCGATTTTTAAGGAATATTTGTAGTTTGTGAAAATCGACACTTTGAAACTTTTCTGCTGAAAACCAGACAATGGATTCCTATGGAAGGAAATACAAGTTACTGGTAAGTACGGTTAGAATTACTTTTCAGGGTCAGTGCTGGGCTAAAAGATGCAGCACTGGGTTCTCTCCTGATAACAGGTGAGTAAATCGGAATTCGTATTTCGGCTGATTTTAGAGGAATATTTTAAAGTTCCAAAACTCCACACTTAGAAGAATTTCCAAGTGAAACCAGTCAATGTTAGCCTATGGAAGGAAATTCAAGTTACTGGTAAGTACGGTTAGAATTACTTTTCAGGATCAGTACTGGGCTCAAAGATGCAGCACTGAGGTCTCTCCTGATAACAGGTGAGTAAATCGGAATTTGTTGTTCGGCTGATTTTAGATGAATATTTTAAAGTTCCAAAACTCCACACTTAGAAGAATTTCCAAGTGAAACCAGTCAATGTTAGCCTATGGAAGGAAATTCAAGTTACTGGTAAGTACGGTTAAAATTACTTTTGAGGATCAGTACTGGGCTGAAAGATGCAGCACTGAGGTCTCTCCTGATAACAGGTGAGTAAATCGGAATTCGTATTTCGGCTGATTTTAGAGGAATATTTTAAAGTTCCAAAACTCCACACTTAGAAGAATTTCCAAGTGAAACCAGTCAATGTTAGCCTATGGAAGGAAATTCAAGTTACTGGTAAGTACGGTTAAAATTACTTTTCAGGATTAGTACTGGGCTGAAAGATGCAGCACTGAGGTCTCTCCTGATAACAGGTGAGTAAATCAGAATTCGTATTTCGGCTGATTTTAGAGGAATAGTTGCACAATGGTGAAGGGAGGGGGCGGGGCCTGAGGTGACATCTGTGCAAACGCGCCCGTGGCGCGTTTAAGTTGGGGGATTAAGTCCCCTTGAATCATGAGGGTCCCTACGGGCCAACTAGCCCACCAGGAACCTCCAGTATGCGCCTAGGGGCTGCGTTGCAGAGACATGTACAGAGGCCACACACCTTTACACCTCTCTGCAAAGCAGCTCTGTGGCGCTTTCTGGACGTACCTGTTGGGCTAGTTGGCCCCAGGGACCCTCAGGATTGAAGAGGATTTAATTCCCCATCTTAAAATGCGCCACGGGGCCTGTTTGCACACATGTCACCTGAAGCCCCGCCCCCTCCCTTCACCACTGTGCAAACGCGCCGCGTGGCGCGTTTTAAGTCGGGGGATTAACTCCCTTGAATCCTGAGGGTCCCTGGGGTGCAACTAGCCCACCATATACCTCCAAAAGCGCCATAGAGATGCGCTGCAGAGAGGTGTAAAAGGGGCATGGCCTCTGTACACCTCTCTGCAAGGCAGCCCCTGGCGCATACTGGAGGTTCCTGGTGGGCTAGTTGGCCCCCAGGGACCCCCAGCATTCAAGGGGAATTCGTTTCCTCTGCAAACGCGCCAGGGGCGCGTTTGCAGAGTGGTGAAGGAAGGGGCGGGGCCTACGGGCCCGATCGTTTTTTTTGTTTTTTTCTGAAGGGGGCTGTGTGGCCCCCTTCCTTTTCCTCTATTTTTAGGCCCTGGGGACCCCATCCCCCAGGGCCTTACCTCCTTTTTAAAATTAAAATAAAATAAAAACGGAAGGGGGCCGCGTGGCCCCCTTCCCTGGGCCTGTATTGGCCCCGGGGACCCCATCCCCGGGCATGGCCTCTTTTTTTTATTTGGAGGGGGCTGCGTGGCCCTCTCCTCAGGCCATTTAAGGCCCCGGGACCCCATCCCCGGGCCGGCCTTGCACTTTTTTTAAATTTTTTTACTTTGGGGAGGGGGCTGCATGGCCCCTCCATGGCCACTTATGGCCCCGGGGACCCCATCCCCCGGGCCTGGCCTCGCTGGGGACTGTGGGGGTCCCCAAGCCCCCTACAGTCCCGCCGGCTCCCCGTGTCCTACGGGAGCCGGCATTAGCTGTACACATGGGGAGCTGCTAAGATGCAGCTCCCCATGTGGAAAGCATCGGCTTTGGATATTGGAAGAGAGAGCAGGTTTCCTGCTCTCTCTTCCAATATCCAAGCAGTTTGTAATGACAGGACGGAGCCGCGAGGCTCCCGTCCTGTCATTGCAAACAGCAGTGTCCCGGCGGTAGGCACCCCGGGACACTGCAGGAGCCGGCCCTGGGGGTGGCGGTCCCCAGGGCCACCACAGGCTCCAGGAGTGGAGCCGCGCGCCCCCTCCCTACATTTTGAAAGCCCAGGGGAGGTGGTGGTCCTCGGAGCTTGGGGGTCCAAAACGGACCCCATTTTAATTTTTCTTAGTGCCCCTGGGAGGTGGTGGTCCCCGGGCGTGTGGGGGCTGGAGCCCCGCCACACAGGTTTTTAATTTAAAAAGATAAGCCCCCGGGAGGTGGTGGTCCCTGGGCTTGGGGGCCCTAGAGGCCCCCACACATAAAATTAACCCCCCAGCATGCCCCTGGACTTGGCCCACCCAGGGCCATACCATCGAAGCGCGGAGACCGTGCTTCGATTTTTTTTCTTCGGCAGGATTCGCGCTCCCTGAGCGCATCCTGCCGATTAAAAAAAAAAAAACAATTTGCCCAGGGGTCCTTGTGGGACCCCTGAGCAGACTCTAGGGGGTCAGGGTGTTTCTACCCTGCTCTTTGTGCGCTTTGCGCACTTGTTTCTGTCCCTCGGTTCTACCGAGGATAAATGGCTGCCAACACTTCCTGATTTGGAGTGTTGACAGCCAATTAACATAAAGCTCGTGCTCGGGAGGATCCGCGGCCCTAGATATATCTATCTTTTTACTTTTGATTTTCTCAGCAACTACTGAACGGATTTACACCATTTAACAAAAGGGTTCTTTCTGAACCAAGAACTACCTCTTGCCAAATTTGGTGTAATTCCGTTCAGCAGTTCGGGCTGTAGCCGTGTCCAAAGTTTCCTATGGAAAATTGCATGGGAAAATGCGTTTGGGACCCCCTTTTCTCGGCCGCTTGACTAATCTCTCGAGACTTTCAGGGTAGGAGCGGACCGGAGCGCCCACAAAGTTTGAAAATTTTGCGAAGATACGTCAACCGGCAAGAGAGTTATTTCAAATAGAATGTCGCGGATTTCCTATGGATAATAGGTTGTAACTATAACTATCTACTGAGCGACCGCCAGTAGATATATATATATATATATATATATATTTATATATATATTATCTACTGGGGGTCGCCAGTAGATAGTTATAGTTAGGACCTATTTTCCATAGGAAATCCGCAACATTCTATTTGAAATAACGTTGGCGCCGGTTGACGAATCTTTGCGAAATTTTCCAACTTGTTGGGGCGCTCCGGTCCGCTCCTATCCTGAAAGTCTCGGGGTGATTCGTCAAGCGGGGGCCGACAAAAAAGGGGGGTCCCAAAACGTGTTTTCCCCATTCATTTTTCCATAGGAACCGTTCATCGCGGCTACAGCCCGAACTGCTGAACGGAATTACACCAAATTTGGCAAAGAGGTAGCCCTTGGTTCAGACTCGTGCCTTTTTCTTAAATGGTGTAAATCCGTTCAGCAGTTCCTGAGAAAATCAAAAGTAACTTGAATTTCCTTCATAGGCTAACATTGACTGGTTTCACTTGGAAATTCTTCTAAGTGTGGAGTTTTGGAACTTTAAAATATTCCTCTAAAATCAGCCGAAATACGAATTCCGATTTACTCACCTGTTATCAGGAGAGACCTCAGTGCTGCATCTTTCAGCCCAGTACTGATCCTCAAAAGTAATTTTAACCGTACTTACCAGTAACTTGAATTTCCTTCCATAGGATATCATTGCCTGCTTTTTGCTGAAAAAGTTTCTAAGTGTTGATTTTTGAAACATACAAATATTCCTCTAAAATCAGCCGAAATCCGAATTCTGATTTACTCACCTGTTATCAGGAGAGACCTCAGTGCTGCATCTTTCAGCCCAGTACTGGTCCTGAAAAGTAATTTTAACCGTACTTACCAGTAACTTGAATTTCCTTCCATAGGCTAACATTGACTGGTTTCACTTGGAAATTCTTCTAAGTGTGGAGTTTTGGAACTTTAAAATATTCCTCTAAAATCAGCCGAAATACGATTCCGATTTACTCACCTGTTATCAGGAGAGACCTCAGTGCTGTATCTTTCAGCCCAGTACTGGTCCTGAAAAGTAATTTTAACCGTACTTACCGGTAACTTGAATTTCCTTCCATAGGCTAACATTGACTGGTTTCACTTGGAAATTCTTCTAAGTGTGGAGTTTTGGAACTTTAAAATATTCATCTAAAATCAGCCGAAATACGAATTCCGATTTACTCACCTGTTATCAGGAGAGACCTCAGTGCTGTATCTTTCAGCCCAGTACTGGTCCTGAAAAGTAATTTTAACCGTACTTACAGGTAACTTGAATTTCCTTCCATAGGCTAACATTGACTGGTTTCACTTGGAAATTCTTCTAAGTGTGGAGTTTTGGAACTTTAAAATATTCATCTAAAATCAGCCGAAATAGTAATTCTGATTTACTCAACTGTTATCAGGAGAGACCTCAGTGCTGCATCTTTCAGCCCAGTACTGATCCTCAAAAGTAATTTTAACCGTACTTTACCAGTAACTTGAATTTCCTTCCATAGGATATCATTGCCTGCTTTTGCTGAAAAAGTTTCTAAGTGTTGATTTTTGAAACATACAAATATTCCTCTAAAATCAGCCGAAATACGAATTCCGATTTACTCACCTGTTATAAGGAGAGACCTCAGTGCTGTATCCTTCAGCCCAGTACTGGTCCTGAAAAGTAATTTTAACCGTACTTACCAGTAACTTATATTTTCTTCCATAGGAATCCATTGTCTGGTTTTCAGCAGAAAAGTTTCAAAGTGTCGATTTTCACAAACTACAAATATTCCTTAAAAATCGCCTGTATGACTTAAACGCATTCTTTCAACTGTTTACAGGAGATGCACCAGTGCTGGATCCAGGATCCAACACTGAGTAAGAAAAAGTAACGATAACAGTTTTTACCTGCTAAGTGAATTTCCTTCCATAGGATAACATTGGTGATTCTATGAGAAAAAGTTTCTAAGTGTCAATTTTTAAAATACAATAATATTCCTTAAAAATCACGACTGTAACCAAAACGCTTTTACTCAACTGTTTACAGGAGATGTACCAGGACTGAATCTAGGATCCAGTCCTGTGGTTAGAAAAGTAATCCATAAAGTAACTAATTGCATTTAACTAGAAATTCACATTGAGCTGAATGTTGCATTGTGTTTGAAAATGTGTTGCCCATTGCAACAACTATAACTACTGTACTTAAAAGTCTATTGCCTATGTGCAAAGTATTTAAACTAAAGTAATTCATTCTGAGAAAGTATTTTTTGTAATGTAATGTATAATGTAATTACAATGTAATTTAAAAAATAAAATATGTAAAAGAAATTGTTTCTAAAAATGTAGTAAATCAGTATGAAAAAAATTAATATAAAAATTAATACATTTAAAAATTGTCATTTAAAAACCTTTGAAATTCACTGAAAAAACCGTAGGTTTCAGGCACGTTATAGTTACAAATTAGCATTTTAAAAACCTTTGAAATTCACTGAAAAACCATACGTTTCAGACACGTTATAGTTAGAAATTAGCATTTAAAAAACCTTTGAAATTCACTGAAAAAACCATAGGTTTTAGGGACAGTTATAGTTAGTTGGACATTGCACTCGTACAAAACCCGTGAAATTCCCCGTTATAGTTAGTTCAGCTAACTATAACTCGCGCCCCGCAATGCACTGCTGATGACGTCACATATTACATCACTCATGACATGGTCAGTGACATCACTGATGACATCACTGATGACATCTCAAATGACATCACTGATGACATCATCCACGTGATAATCTGATGCAGCTCCTCACACCCTAATATAACCTTTGATACACCCAATCTAAATTACAGAGTGCCATTCGCAAAACCATAGACACTCCAACACCAATAACTACATACCCACTCACTGATTCTTAGGTCTACACACACACATCCACTCACTCACCCGTACAGTCACTCATACTTATGGTCACTCAGTACAGGACTATCATATGCACTCTTACTCCTATATAGACACTCAAACACCGCCACTCATCCATAGAGGTACTCACACACCTAGTCAGTCATGCAAATAATTAAACACACTGCCATTTACTCACCTATACAGTTATACACACACCAGCTCACTTAATCATACAAATACTAGCACATTGTTACGCTCTTATACAATCACTGATACAAGCACACACTCATCCATACAGCCACTATCACAATCACTCACTCCGCTTATAGCTATTTATATACTCCAATACACATATATACTGCCTTTCACATATGTAGTTACTCACACATGTACCACTGGGACATACATTCACTCACTAACACAGCTCTTACACACACTTACCCACCCATACAGTCTATCACAGATGCACTCTTGAAACCATCCACCCAGTGAATCACCCACTCACACATCTATGCACAGTCGCACACACCCCATCCACACAAACACTCAGGCACCCATACAGATACTCATAGAACCAATCAATAACCCATATAGACACTCATGTAGCTATTCGCAAATCCATGCATCCACTTACACACCAACAGACGGATACAGACATTCACACAGTTTAGTCACTAACCCATGCATTCAGTAAGATACGTTTAATCACTCACTTGTAGAGTCAGTCACGCACGTACTAAATCATCCATTCAGACACTTATACACCCACTCATTCTTCAATACGCCTTTCCCTATATATATTAAACATATTTAAACTTTACAGAAACACACAGTCACTGGATGATGTCATCAGTGATGTCATTTGAGATGTCATCAGTGATGTCATCAGTGATGTCACTGACCATGTCATGAGTGATGTAATATGTGACGTCATCAGCAGTGCATTGCGGGGGCGCGAGTTATAGTTAGCTGAACTAACTGTAACGGGGGAATTTCACGGGTGATTTGTACGAGTGCAATGTCCAACTAACTATAACTGTCCCTAAAACCTATGGTTTTTTTAGTGAATATATATATATATATATATATATATATATATATATATATATATATATATATATATATATATATATATATATATATATATATATATATATATATACAAAGCAAATCCTGGTTTGATCCCCACCATCCACCTTCGAAGGAAAACAGGTACGGACCACTCACTGGAACAATTTTCAATGCAGTGCTTTATTTAAATGGCATCTACACGTCGACCAATCAGTCCTGGCCAGTGCCTCAGCATGACAGGTTTCGCCCGAAACAAATCGATCTTGATCACATGACGCGCTATATATATATATATATATCTAACTTACAGTCCTTCCGTAAACTCCTTAAAACTTATCTTTTTAGTACTTCACACTAACCTGCCATGATTCTGTCTGTCCTGTCCTAAGCGCTACGAGGCCTCAGGGTAGTAAAGCGCTATAGAAATTCAATTTCATTCATTCAATCATATATATCAAATTCGCAGATCCGCCCTTCCGTTTTCCTCGAAACGGTCCAAAAGAGCACAAACTCCTCTTAACTTGCAGTTGTGTTTATTGCTCACAAATCCCTCATGTCATTTTATTTATTTTATTTTTATTTATTGCGATTTTATATAGCGCGAACATTACCCGAAGGTGTCAGAGCGCTTTACAAAAGAACCAGTTGCGTTACATAAGGATTTAGGATAACATGAGTTACATAAGAGATACAAACAGAAAAAAATTGCAAATGTACAAGTTGTAAAGTCACACAAGGAAGAGATGCAAGCAGAAAAAATTGCAAATGTACAAGTTGTAAAGTCACACAAGGAAGAGATGCAAGCAGAAAAAATTGCAAATGTACAAGTTGTAAAGTCACTCAAGGAAGAGATACAAACGGATAAACTCTAAAAATCACATAGGAATGGTAGTAAGTATAAAGGTCTACTACATATACTAGTGGTTAGAGTTATATATATATATATATATACAAATAGTACATTTACTCAGGATTACATTTTACCAGCGATTAGGCTTGGACAAGTATATATTACATATTTACAGAGTGAACGGAGAAATAAAACATCAAAAGGGGTAGAGAGCGGTAGGGGGGAGAAGAGTCGGAGGCTGAGATTGGTGAGAGGAGAGAGGGGGACCTGAGGGGGAGAAAGAGATAAGGCAGTCCAGCAAAAGAGAAATGTCTGAAGGTCGGCAGGATGGAATCCAATGGACCGAAGGAAAGGACAAGAATCAACAAAATGGCGGATCCGGGTCGTGGGCATCGAAGGAACCATCTCAAAATGGCAAGATGCACCCAAGTCAAGACCCAAAAAACCAGGAGAGCAGAGTTCGATTAAGTAGGGTCGGAGGGGGGACGCAGCGTAGGCTGACGACCAGCGCATCAAGGAGAGTTGAGAACTGGAGCGATTTCGGTCAACGAGTGACCTTGATCACATAGTCAATCGCTACACGTTAACATCTTTTAAACAAAACACCTGACCATATCACGTGACATTTTTGAAAACAGACATAATAAACAGACTACATTGTGGCGCGATCTCCGCTGTTAAAAAAGACTTTCTATGTACACCTCTAAAAACAACTATATATGTTTTTAAAAGAACTTTTTGTTGAATAAATACAAGTTGTAAATAATGAATATAGTGTTATTAAGAAACATTTGATTTTCAAATTCATAGCACTTAACATCACATCGAATGGGGCCAGTATCTAACATTTTTCTAACTGCACGAATGCATTAATGTTGATGCGCTCACATATAGCTTGTATCAACCAATCCTTATGTTAGCCAATCTAACATAATTAAAATCGTCTAGAGAGTCTTAAATGAATGTCACAGCGCCTTCATCGTGTGCAAAATGAGCCTGATTGTCCTTATTTAAAGTGCAAATGTGCTAAATTACTGTTCCATAAGTGCACGAGTGCATAAAAAGTGCTTGGTGCATCATAGTGCAAATATACAAATGTGTCACAAAAGGACATTTAAAATTATTTTTTTGTTTTGTTTCGTTATTATTTTATCTTAAAATGTCTGGCTGGCGGCTGTTCCGCTGTTGTTCTCTATTTTGTGTTTCATTGTTTGAACTAAGATTCTTATAGTTAAACTGGGAGTCCGCCACTGCCTTGATAGCAGGATGTTTCCTAAATAAAAGTTGGCGCTTAATATTTGGGCTCGTGCTATCCATTATCCATATATAATTGGATTTCATCATAAGTGAGGCTTAATTGAAAAAGTGCAGTAGGGATTACAGAAAATTATGAAGGTCTTCCTTGTTGTTCAAACCTGTAGGTACTTTGCAGTCTAGTTCTAATATCATCTGGGACACGAGCTGCCGGAGCATGCGTTCCCTATTACCTCCTCGACGGAGAGTTGGGATGGCATCAATGACATAGTATTTCAGGCAACCTAGATCGTTCTTATGTACAGCTTTGAAGTGGCGTGCCACTGGATATGAGGCATCACTATTTACTATGGCTCGTAGGTGCTGGAGAATACTTACATGTACCTGCAGCTTGGTACTCCCAACATATCTCAAGCTGCAGGTACATTCCAGCACGTAGACGGCATATTCTGTCCGGCAGTTGAAATTGCCAGTGATAGCCACCTGCCTAGGGCTGAAAGGTGTCATATAATGTGTTGTATTGATTCCAAATTTACATGCCCGGCAGGAAGAGCATTTAAAGAAACCTTGCTTCGGTTTTAGCCAGGAAATATTTTGGCTGATCTCTGGACTGCTTTTGACTAGCTGTGATCTCATGGATGCTGCTCGTCTAAATGTGAATGTGGGTAATCTCGGTAATTTCGATACCATTACCCCATCAGTGCGCAGAATTGGCCAGTTTTTATTCACAATTGTCCTTATTTGCCGTTCTTGACTGCTATAGGTGGTAATAAGTCTAATGGTGTTGCCTTCTGATACATTAGATGTTGCTGTGTCCTGTTCTAGTTCCCTCTCTTCGATGTTTTGCTGCATTAGGGATTCTCTGCTTCTAGTTTTGGCTTTGTTCATCGCCTCTTGGAGAGTTTTCTCATCATACCCCCTATTTAGGAATCTTTCATTGGCTTCATCTAGGCATATATATATATATTCAACTATATATTTAATTTCAACAAGTGAGGACACTCCTGAAGTAAATATTGCTGATGTACTGGTACTTCCAATGTAACTCCAGCAATGTTATGACTTGATGTAAAGCCATGCAAAGTATTAACCTACATGCCCATGTGATACATAACGTATTTATTCAGACACTATCCTCTTGCTGAAAACATGAGGTAACTGGAGCAGCGGCCCCTCCTTTAGGGCGGAGGAGCGCCGCCCCCGCCACCTCTCGCAAATAAAATGATAATAAAACGGTTTCTAACCCTTTTTATTATTGTTTTTTTCAATCCCCCTTGACCCGCCCCAAGGACTCTGATGAGTCTTGGGGGCAGGTCCAGGGGGATCACACTGTGGTGAGGGAGTTCTAGTGCACCCTTGTCCCCTCACTGCGCATGAGGTGTTTGCCCATCTCATGACAGTGAAGCTTTCTCCAGCCCCAGCTGCGTTGATGGGGCTGGAGAAAGCAGGCACAGGCTCCCAGTCTGGTTGGGAGCGCGAAGTCATAGAGCTCAGGCCAATCCCGTCGCTGCTTTCCTGCAGCGTCATGGTTGGCCGCAGTGCAGTCTGGGAGCCTGTACCAGAAGCAGGAAGAGCGCAATGGAGCGGACGGCGGTGGTGGCGATCCGGTACGTTTATTTTCATTATTATTTTTTTTAATTCAGTTTCTGACCCCCTTCGACCCCCCTCCCCCAGCTCCCTCCTCCGGCCTGCCCCACCACTTTGGCAGGGGACAGCCGGCAACTGGGTAACTGTATACAGGGAAGGGTCCGAAATCAGTGCACACATGTGGAGTTGGAACTGAAAACTGGGGCTCGAAATTTATAATGGCTGGTAACGTGTGGAAATACTGGCGGGGATCAGTCCATCAACAATTACCTGCTAGATATTAAAGACCCCATTTAAATTTGCCCAGCAATTTGGGATGGAGAAATCAGAGCAGCAGACACCGATTCCCACCCTCAGACCGATTCCAGCTCCTCAAATGAATAAAATTAAAATAATGAAATGACATATGTTATGCAAACATACACAGTTTTTAGTGCCAAGAAAGTGTCATTCTGGAGTGAGTGGAAAGTGTCTATGAAGTGCGTGCTGTTTTTCCACAAAAATGCCGCACAGACACCAGAAGCTGTACCTTGCATTGCCAGAACGTCTGTTGAAATGAAATTGAATTGAATTAACAGCCTGTCTCAAGATAAAGGTCACAATAATTGTGTGTAACAGTTCTTCCAGAATGTTTTTATAGCACCCTGGGAACTTTTCAGTTCGCAGTATTTGTAGCATTAAGTGTCATATTGCCTCAGAGCGATCCAAGGTCTGGTCACTTATTATTTAAGGCACAATTGCTGCATACTACAGCACTCGCTAGTTGAAGCTGAGTTTAAAGGTAGGAGCAAACATACAACATGCAAATATGTTTTTTGAAGAAATAAGAAAATTCAAGTTTGCCCTTGGCTTGATTTGCACACCTGCTATTTCAATAGATATTTGCCTCATAAAATAAAAAGTAGTCACACCTTTCATCCTTGCAGTGAATGACTAAAGAGAAACAAATCACAGCAACCGCCTGCTACATGCATCAACTGTAGGATAAGTCCTCTCAAAGTGAGTTTCTTTATTCAAAATAAAATGTGCAATTTCGAATTAACATATATTCAGACTCTGTTATTGACCAAACAGTACCATTACTTAGGGCATTTGCAATGCATAAGAATCTGTGTTTGAAAATTTAAATTTGTAGGACTTTGACTTAGACAACACTACGATGATAATAATATGATATGGCATTGCTGCTCTTTTCCTTCGTGCTAGCACACTTTCTGGCTAGCTCCATATCCACACCTTTGCACCATAGTGCAAAGGTGTAGGTGTCAGTCTAGCATATCAGTCTAGCATAGGTCTTGCACTGGAAGGATGACCTACCAGTACAAAATACTATGCGTAGACCAACTTAGAAACTTTTCCCTCTCTGTATGTTTGTAGTGCAGTGCAGCACACATGCAAAGTCGGAAAACAAATTGGCAAAAATTAAACTTTTCTCCTACATTACCCCAGCCAAAAGGAGATATGTTTTTTCTAACAAAGCCCTGTCTACAAATGTTAGTAAATAGGTGCTTGAAATTACCATCTTTTGCATGATATTCCTCTAGATTTTTGCCTTTCGTTGCTGAACTTGTTTTTGATGGCCATAGAACTCTGTGCACTTTACACCTGCCAACCACTGGTAACGTGCTTGCGCTCAACACACAAGATGATGGACGGAATGCTGCACATTGGCAAACATTCACCCCCAGTCACAGATCTGGGTTTAATCCATCGTTATTTTGCTTCACCACGCCACTCCCAGTTCAGACATAGCCATATGCAAATCAGTCTTGACCCTGTGCCTCATGGGAACAGTCCAGACCGAACTGCCAAGCCATGTCTTCCCTGGACCGGAATCAAGCATCCTAGGACCGGTTTCAGGCTATCAGCCTTCATCAGCCAGGATAGCTTGACTCCAGTGGCGTAGTGAGCACGGGACCCACGTCTGGGCATACCCTTCCCACATAGGGCGAAATGCAAAACAAACAAGATGATGGACGGAATGCTGCACATTGGCAAACATTCACCCCCAGTCACAGATCTGGGTTTAATCCATCGTTATTTTGCTTCACCACGCCACTCCCAGTTCAGACATAGCCATATGCAAATCAGTCTTTACCCTGTGCCTCATGGGAACAGTCCAGACCGAACTGCCAAGCCATGTCTTCCCTGGACCGGAATCAAGCATCCTAGGACCGGTTTCAGGCTATCAGCCTTCATCAGCCAGGATAGCTTGACTCCAGTGGCGTAGTGAGCACGGGACCCACGTCTGGGCATACCCTTCCCACATAGGGCGAAATGCAAAACACACAAGATGATGGACGGAATGCTGCACATTGGCAAACATTCACCCCCAGTCACAGATCTGGGTTTAATCCATCGTTATTTTTGCTTCACCACGCCACCCCAGTTCAGACATAGCCATATGCAAATCAGTCTTGACCCTGTGCCTCATGGGAACAGTCCAGACCGAACTGCCAAGCCATGTCTTCCCTGGACCGGAATCAAGCATCCTAGGACCGGTTTCAGGCTATCAGCCTTCATCAGCCAGGATAGCTTGACTCCAGTGGCGTAGTGAGCACGGGACCCACGTCTGGGCATACCCTTCCCACATAGGGCGAAATGCAAAACACACAAGATGATGGACGGAATGCTGCACATTGGCAAACATTCACCCCCAGTCACAGATCTGGGTTTAATCCATCGTTATTTTGCTTCACCACGCCACCCCAGTTCAGACATAGCCATATGCAAATCAGTCTTGACCCTGTGCCTCATGGGAACAGTCCAGACCGAACTGCCAAGCCATGTCTTCCCTGGACCGGAATCAAGCATCCTAGGACCGGTTTCAGGCTATCAGCCTTCATCAGCCAGGATAGCTTGACTCCAGTGGCGTAGTGAGCACGGGACCCACGTCTGGGCATACCCTTCCCACTCTCCTTTTTAAAGGTGCTAAAATTAGCATATACTTAATTGGCATATTTACTTTACTTATAAGCCCCTAGCATATTGTACTAGATGTGCCCAGGGCTGGCTAATTAAATGCCACTAGTGGGCTGCAGCACTAATTGTGTCACCCAATGCAGAAGCCCTGTAAAGCACATCTCCAGACCTGCCACTGTAACCTGGCTCTGCAGTTTTTAAAATGCAAATTCGACCTGTCAAAACCACCCTTTTGATAGGCCTAAACCTTTCTTTTTAATATCTATAAGTAACCCCTAATGTAGGCCTTATTGTCCAGTAAGGCAGGGTGCATGGCATTGAAAAGTATGACATATAGAAATTAACGTTTTATGTTCTGGAAAACCTCCAAAGTTGTTTTATGTTGTAGCAAGGCTGGCTCTCCCATAGGAAAACACTGCTTACATTATAACAACTTAAAATGCTTAATTTGTTTCATTTCAATATAGATTCCAACTTAAGGGTAAGGCCAGATTTTGTATTACAATTAAAGAAAAGACCCTTTTAGAAAGTTGTCATGTTCCTGCATAAAACCAAAGGCCTCTCTCCCAGTGTTCAGTGTCACATGACTGATGATGCCTCCCCTGCAGTGAGATGTGGATTGCACCCATACAGTAGACAAGGGGCTTTGGGTGATGTGTTTTTCTTTTGCATGCTGGATGGACTGGAGGCTGTACCCAGCCGAACACTGAGCTTTAAACGATACATGCCCTGTCAATCAATCAATCAATCAATCAGGATTTATAAAGTGTGGCTAATCACCTGATAGGGTATCCAGGGGCTTGCAGGCCCTGTAGGCTTATTTGAACAGCCAGGTCTTGAGAGCCATTTGGAATTCCGAAAGTGAAGTGATGGTCCGGAGCTGCGTGGGGAGGCTGTTCCAGGTCTTTGCTGCAATGAGGGAGAAGTGACTTCTGCTTCGGGAGATGCGGGGAGTATAGGCAAGTGAAAGGGAGGCAGAGCATAGTCTTCTCAATAGTTGGTAGAAGTTCGGGCGGTGGTTAATGTAGGCAGGTCCTTGGTTGTGTAGAGCCTTGTGTGCGTGGGCCAGCAACTTGAATTGGCATCTCTTCTGTATGGGGATCCAGTGGAGTTTCCTGAGGTGGGGTGTGATGTGAGTTCGTCTGGGAAGGCTGAGGATGAGTCTGGCTGTGGCGTTCTGTATGGTCTGAAGTCTCTGTAGAAGGTGTGCGTTGATTCCTATGTAGAGGGCAGATGTACCTAACACCTGGGCCTGCTTCCCTTTTGCTCTCTACTCAAGCTAGCTCCTAACACTGTTGGAGGGGAACCTACCAGATCTGGTTAAGGGGGTGGACAAAGGGTTGATCCAAAGTCACAGGCTCGCACAGGGCATAAAAGTGTAATCCCCAGAACTCTCCTCAGAACATTCCTGGACCTGTGATGAACCTGAAGAAGGACTGTCCTGCTATATGAAGAACCTGAAAGAAGATTGGATCTGCTTACCCTGAACCCAGGACCCCAGAAGTGACTCCAGTGTTCAGTGTTCAATTGGTTGACCTCCTGTTTGAGCTTTAGGGATACGGCAGGCTTCAAGAGGTCTTTTCCTGCTTTCCAGCTGGTGAGTCTTGACCTTGTCCCCTCTGCTGGCCTCTGTGAGATTGAGTCCTGACCCTCAAGTACTGTCCTCAAGGTTGTGGATGTTTGGTTGTGGTCAGGGTGTACTCCTCCCTGTCTAACTGCAAGTTTCACCAGATTCGACGTCGAACATTGACTCCAACAGACTACATGTATAGCTTCCCTGGATTCAAAGCCAAGCAGCACACAATCGACGGCTTCACCATATCGACGCTGACAACCCTCATCAACAGCTTCATGTGGGCTCAGCGCTAAATAGCCACCGATCAATTCTGAGACCTCTCAGAGGAGCTCCCCATTGTCATTGAGACATTCTTCATAAACAGCTTGCAGCTTGCCCTGATGACGGCTCCTTGATGACCACTGTTTCTCCAGAAAACATTATAAGTCCAGATGTAAACTTTCTACTGGGATGAACCTTTTACCTGTACCTGACCCATCACTCCATCTAGGCCGGCCTGAACTCTTCACTTTGGCCCGGTCTAACGCAAAAGATAACTGTGGTTGACGCTTTGTGCTTTTCAATGCTATTTATAAATTCAAACTTTAAAAATTCATATCCCCAGTTCGACTTATTGGGTTTTTGTCATTATGGTGTAATTCTATGTCTTAACATATTTTCTCTTTTTCTAAACTAGTTTGAGATTTTTCATGTGCAGTGTTTTCACTGTATTACTATTTGAGTACTGCATAAGTACTTTTGGCATGTGCGTCTGAATGATTTCCCACCAGAGGTCAGCTACTTGCTACAGGTTCAGGACTGGGCAAAGACTGTGCATAGTAGAGGCTTGAACACTCATGAACGCTAGGTTGTGTGAAGGGAGTAGACTCTCTCTGAAGAGTTTTGCATAGGGTGCAGGCAGTGCATAGAAGGGGCTTGACCTCCTAAAGGGCCTTGGGTGTATGGAGGCAGTGGGCTCTCTCTGAAGAGTTTCCCACAGAGGAAAGACTATGCATAGTAGGGGCTTGGTCACCTCAGGCGGCATGGGAGTCTGGAGGGAGTGGGCTCTCCGTGAAGAGTTCTGCACAGGACAAAGCATATGCATAGTAGGGGCCTGGCCAACTAAGGGGGCCTCAGTGTCTGGAGGGATTGGGCTCTCCATAACGACTTGTGCACAGAGAGAAGGCTATATGTTGAAGGAGCTTGGCCCCCTAAGCGGGCTAGGCTGGGTGGTGGGAGTGGGTTCGCTGTGAAGGGTTACCCCTATGGTGAAGTCTGTGTGTAATAGGGGCCTAGCCACCCAAGGGTGCTTGGGTGTCTGCAATGAGCGGACTCTCCAGGAAGAGTTGTGCACAGGGCAAACGAAGTGCATAGTAAAGGCTTCACCACCTAATGAGGCTTGGATGTCTGGAGAAAGTGGACTCTACAGGAGAAGTTGGGAACAAGGCAAAGGCTGTGCATAGTAGGGTGTTTTGCCACCCAAGAGATCTTGAGTGTGTAAAGGATGTAGGCCCTTTGTTGAGGGGTTGTGCACAGGGTGGCCACCATGGGCAAAATGTGCATGCCAACCTGTGTGTGGTTGGTTCCCCACAAGTGGATGGCTATATTCAAAGCGCTCAATACAGGGCACAGGCTGCGCGTAGTAGTGGCTTAGCCACTGAATGGGGCTTGCGTATCTGGATCGCATGTCCTCTTCATGAACAGTTGTCTATAGTCCGAATGCTGTGTGCGTAGTTAAGGGTTATCAACCTAATGGGCCTTAAGTGTGTGCAAGGGAGAGTGCTATCTCTGAGTTGTGCTCACAAAAGGCTGGGCGCTTGATTTTTTTTCGGTTGCGCCACAGTTCTTCTGTAGGAAACAGCACGGACCCCTGTGTAATCTCATGGCTGTCCAGCTGGGGCACAGAGGTGTCCGCTCAGGTTCCTGTGGTAGTACAGTGGGACTCGGAGGCTCCAAATATTGTTTTATTTTTTCTAACCCTTGTGGGATCACTCTAGGGGAGCCCCCACATCTGGAAGGGGTAAGAGTACTCCTACCCTGCCCTCTATCTTATTTTATTTGAAGTTCTGAGATCGAGATACAGACAGCAAGTCTCCATGTCCTGTACTAGCAGACACAACATCTCTGTTTGTGTTGCGGCCTGCCTATTCCCATTTTTTCTTCCTTGCCTTCCTTTCTTTCTTGCCTTCCTCTTTCATTTTTTCTTTCTCACCTTCCTTTTCCAAATGCAAGAGGCTGGCAGCCAATGCCAGACCAATTGGCTTTTCTCAAGTATGTGTTAGCCGAGATCTTTTTTTATTTTACAAATATTATGTGTATAACATATTTACATAGAGGGGTTTTCAGCAAGTCTTCGTCCATTAGTCTGTAGTTCTGTCATTCACATTTTACTTCCACCCACTCCAGCATGTATCAATGGACATCAGCCTACTTCAGCAATTGGCTTACTTCACTATGAGTTATGGCTTGTTGCCCTTTCACAAGGAAGCCATAAACACACAAAATAGTTTACTTCAGTGCCATGGAGAACTATGGTAATGTGGGCTTTTTTAAAACCAAAACAACATTTTTGCCTTAAGCTAATGTATTTATTTATACTGATAAGGGCTTGGCAGCTTCCCAAACAATAACGTTTTGCAAAAATCATGACAAAACAAAAAAGAATTTCAAAAAGTCTGCCGGCCAATGCCAGACATATTGGCTTTGCCAATGCTTGTTTTAGATCTGGCATTAGCCAAGACCTATTGATTTCACTAAAATTATATGTATAGTATCTTTACTTACAGGGACTTTCAACAAGCCCTTTTCACACATTGGACAGTTGCTGTCTCATTAACAACTTTCTTTTGTCCGCTTTAGCATACAGCATTGGGCAAGTAGTCGGTTCACTTTAGTCATTGGCTACATTCACTATGAGTGCTACTATTCTATCCTTTCACTAAGAACACCTCCACTCAAAAAGTAGTTCACTTCAGTGTCAGGGACTACTATGGCAATGGGTACTTTTTAAGATCAAACGCAAATTTTTGCCTTTAGCCACTTTGGTTTTTATTGATTGACAAGGTTGAGCAACTTCCCTAACATTAAAGTTTTGTAAAACTCATGACAAAACAAAACAGTCTTTGATAAAGCCCAAAGGTTAGTAACCAACACTAGTGCTACTGGCTTTTCTTCTTTGTATTTTGGGGAAGGCAGATACGAAACCAGCAGAAATAGGCAAAAATGTTAAAAGTTTTGCCCCTATTAATATGAGGAATTTGCTCACCTGTACCCACACCTGACTGGTTTCCCTTCTGTCTCAAGACTCTCTACTTTCAGGACTGCTCTAAAAATGCAGCTGCTCAAACAACAAACATTGGCAAAGCCAATAGGTTTCGCCTATGTGTGAGCTATTGGCTTTGTTAATGTTAATGTCGTTTAGCCATGTAGCCCAAGAGCACACAATTCAAGCGGGCAAGATGTTAGTTTTCCTCATTTTCTGGGTAAATGGCACCTGTTTTTTCATTTAATTATTTGATAGCTCTACTCATCAGTATATGGTGTCAGAGCACTTTACATCACATACAGAGGCACAATAATTCATACATGTGTGGAAACCAATGCACAGACAATGTTACATAAGACAATGAGAGTTATAACTTATATGGTGGTGTAGGAATCACATATCATACATACTCATAGTTATTATATATTAAGAGTGAACGGTTGGGAGAAACACACAGTCAGGATATAAAACCTAATACACTGATTGTGGTTGTCCCTACTACTAAGAGTTTATTACTTCCAAAGGAACTCTTCTTTGCAATTTTAGAATAACAACATATTGAGAAAAAAACCAAGAAGGATCTAAACTTGTGGCTTACAGTTTGCATGCAGCTCCTTGATGCTGGTAAATAAAGCACTCTTCTATATTGGAAGGCTTGCAACTTATGAACTGAAAATATCATAATGATGTTAGTGTCAAAAGCAGCAGCCCACTCTCCTGTCCAAATAAACAAGCATTGGCATAGCCAATAGGTCTCGCCTTTGGGACCTTATAAGTGTTTAGCCATGCAACAGTTGATGTTGTTGCACCAAGGATTTTGTGCTGGATAACTAAACACTTATAAGGTCCCAAAGGCGAGACCTATTGGCTATGCCAATGCTTGTTCTTCTTCTCTCGAATAATGACCCCTGGAATCAAGAAGTAGCAATAAAAGGCACACATAACTTATAAATGTCTCCATATTGACGCTGTCCCATATCTGACATCAAACCTAAAAATATCTAGAGGAAAGAGAATACTGAGGAGCAACTTCCTAATCTGTATTAAAAGCTATCACTTTAGAAAGAAAGCCACTCCCTGTCACCCATTCCCTGGTAATGCCACTGCAATTTGTAATCTTTTCCAAATCCTAATAAGGGCACTCCTTCATTTAATACTTTCAAAAAGAATCTGAAGAGTCATATCTACTGTAACATATTCATTCCTAAATATAGCTCTATGTTTCCATATACCACTGTAAAACTGTTGTCAATATTTGTATTGTTTTTTTGTACACGTAAGTTTTTAAAACAATCTTATGTTGTTCTCTTTGGTATTTGATGTAACTCCTACTGCTTTATTTTGTTTATTTAGTTTTTCAGATGTGTTTGTTGTGCAGTATTTTCCCTTAGTATTTCATTGGCATCTAAAGCATGCTGACATCCTTCATGTGGGAATAGTTTTCACTGTACTAAAGAGTAAATGAATAAATAAATAAAAATATTCCTCTATTAGATGGACTGTCTCAGAAAGACTATCTCTGTGAACCCTTACCAGTTTTGTAAAGTTGTTTTCACAATGGCCTTTCTCTCATGATATTGTTACATTATCTACCCCTGCCTCCACATCCAACATCTCAAATGGATCTGTTCCTTCCTCATGTGAAGAACCCAAAGGGTCAGGCTGCCACCCTTCACATCAGAGACCAAGAAACCGATATGCAGAGTCCCACAGGGATCGTCCCTCAGCCCCACCTTTTTCAACATATACATGACACCACTCACCAACATCCTCCGATCAGAGGACATGACTGTCATCTCCCACGCCGAAGACACCCCACTCATCCTCTCCCTAACGTAGAAAACAACCACCGTCAGAACCAACTTCACCAACTGCATGATCATGGTAGCAGTAGCAGACTGGATGTGAACCAACTACCTACAGCTCAACTCCGACAAGACAAAAGTACTGGACTTCGGCAACAAGACCTCCCATGGAACTCCAACTAGAGGCCGTCAGAGCTACGACCAAAACCCACAGACCGCTCAAGAAGTCTAGGGATCATCCTAGACTACAAGCTCAACATGACAGCTCAAATCCACATAGTGTGGGCCTCCTGCTTCCGCATGGTTACCTCGGAACACCAGACAGATCGTCGTGCAAGCACTCATCACCAGCAGGCTGGACTACGGCAACACTCTCTATGCTGGAATCTCCAAACAACTCCTACACAGACTCAAGCCATACAGAACACTGCTGCAAGACTCATACTCAACCTCCCATGCTACCCCCACATCACACCAAACCTCAGGAAGCATCACTCACAACTGCATCCAATTCAAACTTCTCATGCACACATACCAAGCCCTACACAACACAGGACCAGAATATCCAGAATATCTGTACAGCTGCATACACTTGCACCAACCCACCAGACACCCATGCACTGCCTCACTCTCACTCGCACACAATGCCGGCATCCGCAAAAGCAAAACTGGAGGTCGCTCATTTTCCTACATTACCCCTAAGACATGGAACGACCTGTCTCAACACATCAGAGCCTCCTCCTCTCCACTTCTTCAGTTCTGCAAGAAACTGAAGACCTGGCTCTTCATATACGCACTTTGGGGACCACAAACCTACACACATGCACAAGCGCTAGGATACCCTCTTGGGTGATTAGTGTGCTACGCAAATCAAGATAACATAACATAACACAGCAGAACCATTATACATCAAAGCGAGCCTTGAATGATGAAGTTAGGATTTTCACTGCACTGCACTAGACAGGCCATGTTGAGACTTCATTGGTTAGCAGTAGAGAATAGGTTTAAGTCTAACATTGCTTTCAAGGAAATGCCCCTTGGTTCAAGCCAGGGTCATATAACTTGAATTGAAAAAAGAAATGCTATATTCACTGTTTTCCACAAGGCACGAATTTCACCACTAAAAGCAGATCTAAATTCTTCTGTCTAACTCATCTCCAAAAAAAGAAAATGTGATCACTCATTTACTGACATCACTGATTTACTTCATACAAGACTGATTGTATCAAATTGCAAGGCATTAAACATGGATGCCCTAAAGAACCCGGCTAAGGAACCTGGCTAGCAACTCATCGTAATCTGGAGGCCTTCCCACATCTCAGCCTCCCCAGACATAGGAAAACCTTCACTGTGAAACATGCATTCTCGGGCAATGCACCAAAAATCGGGAAATCCCTCCCAATGTTGATATTGTTGACCACGTTGTTCACACTGTTAAAAACCAGCCTCAACCAGCACCCACCAGCTAGATGTTGATTGAAACTGGGGATATTGGGGAGAGGATGTGACCTAAGGCTCGGGCGGTCAGAGGGTTCGAGTCTCGGCTACCACGCTCAACATCCTGTGATTCTGGGCAAATCACTTAATCTCCTGTGCCTAACAAAAAATGAATGTGTCTGTCTGTAACGCAACTGGTGCTCATGTAAAGCGCTCTGATACCTTCGTGTCAAGTTCGCGTTATATAAAACTCTGGGGGAAAAAAAAGAAATCTCTAGCAAAACTCTCAAGACCCAGGACTGGCCTTCTCATGACTCATCGTTCTAGAGCATCCCACAATCCATGTAGACTATGCCCTAATATGTTAACATATGTCGCCAGCATGCTTACTTGTATACCTGTATTTTCTACTTTCTTGAATTTTAATAGAACTAGTAAATATTGTTCTCACACTTGGGAAGCACTATGGCATGAACAAATGTTGTAGCTGCCAAAAACGATCCCCGTGCAGACAAGCAAGGGCCAAGTCAGTTGAGGCTAACACTCTGTTTATTCCTTACTTTTGTACGGCCATCACAGGGGGCATAGCTGTGCCACCAGATCCCCCCTTATCTGGAATGCCCTTCCTGACACCATTTGAGCAGAACGGGACCTGTCGCATGCTAAAGTCTCATATTTGGTCCCTGTAGAGCCCTTGAATCTGATTTTTAAATTGCCTGTAGATTAACTCTTCTGATGGTCCTTGTATTCTTTGGACACTGTACAAGTGCAGTTCTTCATCCATCCGTTAAAAAAAATACCCAGTTCTTGTTTTGCCTCAACTGCGGATCATTCATTCGTGCTGTAATGAGAGCAGGGGATTGGGCCAGAAACGCAGAGTAGCGAAGTTTGCTGTTGTGCATCCCACATTAAACAAAAGCCTTATGTTTGGCAGTATTTACAGACATTCCACGCAGGGGTGTACTCCAAAGGAACAAAAGCGCTGGAACCTTTTGTTTGGTATTCAATTTGCATCTGTCTCAGGGACGCTTCCGGCATCCTTAAGAGAGACGGCGGCTGTGACTGCAGCAGCCCCAGTCACACCACAAAGCAGCTTTCTGTTCTGAAGCTGTTCACATTTCCTCCATTATCACCCCTTTTAGTAAGCTCCAAGTGCTAGCGAGGCTCATCATGTCAAAGCATTTACTGACATTTGTCCCTGCTTATCATAGAAAACGTGTCTTTAAACACGACTCCTATCACAACACCGGCATCTATTTGCATTAATTCCCTGTGTGGAAACAACTGCAGAGTTTAACACCCCACAGTCCTTTCGCTCGCAAAGGCAACGCAGCAATCTGCATACATTAGCGGTGAGTGGGATTCCCACAAACTACAGCGCGTGCTGGCAGCGGGCGAGCTGCTCTTGGAGTAGAAAGATTCATTTCCAGAAGAGGAATTCCAGCTTAATGTGGCAGCCCATCTGCGGCGCTAAGCGGCCAATACATTACGGCACGAGCCGCTGCTATCACCCCTCGAGCGCACGAGCCAGAATAACAAGCGCGCGCGCCTCGCGCTGAGAGGAGGAGGCAGCAGGGGAGGGGAGAGAGGAGGGCCTGCGCCTGTTTCCCTTGCGGGAGCGAGCAGGAACCATCTGTTAATTACAAACAGATGGTTTCAAAGCTCGCTCCCGCAAGGGAATCAGCAAACGTGCACGCGTTGCCATTGAAAGCAATGCAAAGCGTGCACGTTTTTGGCCCAAAAAGTGAATCGATTACTAAAGGTCTCCTCCTAAGCAGCGCATGCGCGCTGCGTAGGCGAGACCTAAAAACAAATCTGTGATCTGGGTGTTACACGATGTGCTTTGCAGCAGGCATACGAACACTCTATGACAGTGACTGGACAAAAATACAGAACTCTCCCAGAACTGTGTAAACCACTTGAGCTATCTTACGCTATTATAATCCCCTTGAAATTGCTGGCACACAATGATCTATACGGTTGTCTTAACCCTATAGGATATTTTAAAATGCAGCCTGTTTGTGACCATTTCAGTAATATAGAACAACTTTACTGTCACATACGTAGTTGCTGACAATTTCTTTGCAGCAGATTTGTTTAAATAAATATATATGTTGACTGTCAGACTCTGCTTTTCAAGCACCGCCCACTCATGATTGCACCCCCTTTTCTCTGCCACACCTTGACCCTGATTTTATGGGTTCCCGGAGCAGGTTTTTTCCAATTCCAGCACTAGAGAGAAAGGAGAAAGTTGAGCAGTTCTCTGTTGCCATATGGGTATTTTGTGTTATGAACCTGGTCTTTAGCTATTTTCAAATTTCGAATCTGTGAGTGTAAAATGCAAACCTTTTCAGTATCTCCTTTAGGGCAGGTAGCGAACGTTATTAAAAACGTAAAATATTGGTACTTGTTTGCTCATATGTATTCTTTCAAAAATCCCAAAAAATCACTTGAAATAAAAGAAACCTTTAAATTACTGCACCAGAAAAACAAATGTGGTTTCTCTTTCAAAAATGACTAACGCTTCTGACACATAATCATGACTTGCGAATGATATAATCACTCCATTTTGTAACCAGCAAATAGAACAAGTGGGTTCTTTTTTCCACCTTTCTTTTACTTTAAAACGATACACTACAAATCCTAAGTTACTACACAGTGCTGAGGACAATCAAATAGTCGATACCAGCATCAAATGATAGTTGTGCAGCCATAGTATATATGGAACACATGCAAGTTCACATCAGACCATGTTATTACTGGTGTTTGGACTTGTGTATTCTACACTCGGAAGAAGTTAGACTCCCATTCGATTTGAACCAGCCGCTCTAGGTGCAGACTGTCCAATACAAAGAAATCACAGCTCCACAATAAAGCAACATCTTCCCCCCAGCAGCGCTCCGCAACCATGCTGACTCACTTGTTTTTCAGAATGCCGGACATCCAAATTTTCAGCATGTCCTAGTTTTCTATGTGTATCTTCACCTGGTTAGGAGTTTCTCCGATTACGGGATGCGAGTGGGCTGCAAACCCGAAATTGCTTTGTCGAAGTCATGCTGAAATGCAAATTATCACGAGATTAAGGGGAGGCACTTCCTTCACACTGAGAGTGGCTTCATCATTAGATGATTCTCTTGGACAGAAAATTTACTACCAGAATCCTGGACTTCCTCATAATCATTGTCAGAGTAAGACTTGAAAAGCATACCAACAACATGTGAGAGGTCATCCTGCGGCTAGCCATAATCCTTACTAAGAAAAGTAACTTGACAATTAAGTCAACAATACCCAACATTGGGGCATATTTACAAGGAAATGGTGGAGCGATGTGCAGCGGCAAATTTCGCAGCTCCGCCCTCTGCTATTTCTAAAACACAGGGATCTGCTGTATTTAGAACAATACGGTGTACCCCTTTGTTTTCCCTAGCACTGGTGCTAAAAATAGCTGCCTGGCACCTACACAGACACCCTTGCACCATGGTGCAAGAGTGCCTGCGTTGCAGGGAATGATTGTTTATGTGCAGGAAGTTGTCCCTTCTTGCACATAAACAATCAATCATGGCGATTTGTCACTTCTATATGTGTTGCATTCTGCGGCACACATAGAAGTAGCAAATCGTCATTATTTTGTGCAGGAAGTGACACCTTCCTGCACATAAACAATCATTTATTGTTTTTTTTCTCTTTCTATGTGTGCTGCAGATTGCAGCACACATAGAAAAACTAAAAACGAGGAGAAATAAAAGCATTTCTCTTTGTTGTGCCATTCTAATGCCTGCTATTGCGCCACTGGAACGTTGGTAAAAGTGATGTTCCAGTGGCGCAATCCCCTTGCAAATATGCCCCATTGTGTAAAATAAGTAATAAACAAAGTGTGGCTTTATCAAACAAAAAGTAAAACTACTGGCAAATAGCAATTGCAAGGTAAAGTCAATCAATACAAAGCACCCAAAGACATATATTCTGTAAAACGATACCACTCACTTGCCAGAGACAGCTAGACTCACCAGCACCTACTCTGCACAGACATAGCAAGCACCAACAATATCCCACTGGAAAGGAAAAACAAACGAAAATTACCCACAAGACAACACAATACACATTGTGCACAAATCCAAGGAGAATGTCACACACAATCAAACAGAAGCTAAATATGCTGCTATTGTAACAGCATTTCCAAAAACTCATTCAAGAAGGGCAATGATACTCGTTTGGAGTAAACAGCACAAAAAACCTTTTCTTGCTAAATACATGAAACTACACAAACTGCAGCTCTACTAGTGCAGAAACAAAAGCAGGAGTCAAAGCAAACAAAAACAAAAGCTTTGCACTAGAATAAAAAGGAGAAATAAAACATTACGATCACAAATGATGACATGAAATAAAAACAGTTAAACATTATACAACACTGTGAAGTCTACCCCTCACTGTTCAAATGCCAGCCACACACATCGTCAGCCAAATGCCAGTCCACAAACAGCGCCAGCCAAGTGCCAGCCCACAAACACCACCAGCCAAGTGCCAGTCCACTCTCTCAGCCAGCCAAGCGCCACTTCATGCACACCGCTAGCCAAGCACCAGTCCACACACACCACCAGCCAAGCGCCAGTCCATACACACCGCCAGCCCAAGCACACCGCCAGCCAAGCACCAGTCCACACACATTGTCAGCCAAGCACCAGTCCACGCACACCACCAGCCAAGCGCTGGTCCACACACACCGTCAGCCAAGCAACAGTCTACAAGCTACACCAGGCAGGCACCAGTCTACTCACACACTGTGATTCACGCGCTAGCCCAAACACACCAAGTACACGCAGACCGTCAGCCGGACACACACAGATACTTTCCATGGTGTCTAGTAGTTTCAGATGGGCCTAAAAATATCGCCGATCTGCCCCCAAGGAGGACAGAACTGTCCAAAATACATGCCCCAAAAAGGGGAGCAACCCTTGCCAAAGGAGGTGCTCCCTGACATATAAATAAATAAAATACCTGGTGTCCGTGGGGGCAGATGGGCCTAAAAATATGGCCGATATGCCCTTGGGGGGGGGGGGGGGCAGAAAATAAAGTGGAGCGACCTTTGCCCATGGGGCCACTCCAGACATATAAATGTAAAACTTCGGTGTGTCTAGAGGCTTTCTGCCCCTGTGAGAGCAGATGGGCCTAAACATATGGCCAATCTGCCCCCAGGGGAGCAGAAAATGGCCAAAACATTGCCCCAAAGCAGGGGAGTGACCCTTGCACAAGAGGCAGCTCCCCAACATATAACTGTAAAAATCCCTGGTGTCTAGTGGCTTTCTGCCCCATATAGGGGCAGATGGGCCTAAAAATAACTCTGATCTGCCACCAAAGTGGGCAGAAAATGGGCAAAACATTTCCTCAATAAAGAAAAGTGACCCTTGCCCAAGGGACAACTCCACGACATATAAAAGATACAACCCCTGGTGTCTAGTGGGCTTCTGCCCCGCCAAATGGCAGATCGGCCTAAAAACAGCCAATCTGCCCTCTGCAGGAGGCGGAATTCCTAAAATAAATGTCCCCCAAGGGGAGCAACCCTTGCCAAAGGGGTCGCTCCCCGTAATCATCATCATAAACTATTCCCTGGCTTCAAGTGGGTTTCGACCCCCCTGGGGGCTGATCTGCCTAAAAAATGGGCGAATCAGCCCCTGGGGGCGAAACACGGATAAAACATGCCCCTGGGGGACTGATATTTGCCTAAGGGGTCGCTCCCCCAAGAACAGAAAAATAAATCCCTAGTGGTCTAGTGTTTTGGATTCCTGCTCAACCATCGTGGCCCCACCCACGATCCTGGAGCAGGAATCCACCCTAAACTGGCACAGGAGGAAAGAAAAACCCTTTGTCTGTGTCTGTTCCCCCCCACCAAACCCCCCAGGAGAAGGACTCACATAAAATGTGTCCTATCTCTGGACCCGCTGGAAGAAAATGGCTTCCAGAGAGTCCCTAGCGGCACTTGATGATGTTGCGATGATGTGCAAGCGCCAACGTCATCAGATCGCCGAAGGGGGGGGGGTTTGGGGTGGCAGCGGAAGTACTTCCGCTGCTATCCCTGGTGGAGGGGTCAAAAGGGATGGCCCATGAGGGGAGCGCCTGTGCTTCTCCATTAGGTAGGTGCGATGATGGAACGGTTCCGTCCTCAGCACATGGCCACCACGGCTGAGGATGGAACCGTTCCGTCCTCAGCATGCAAGGGGTGAACAATCAACCACAGATATATGAGAAACCCTCATTGAATATGTGGTTCAACCTACATACAACTGTTTAGTGAAAGCCAAAACAGTGAATGCCAATTCCAAAACAAATGTCCTACTACCAACAGTTTTTATCTGCATCAAACGCCTGACACACACTGAACCTACATTAAGAAATGAAGTTGATATCAGTAGAGAACTGAGTACTGTAAGCAGTGTTTACTCTTTTGAGAGAGTTCATTCTATACCACAGTTGGAAACCACAGAAACTCTCTTGAGAAATACACCACAGAGTATTCAAAAGAATCTATTAAGAACAGTGTACATTCTATGCAATAGTTGTCAAAAAAGACACTAATTGCTCAAAATAACCAAGATCTGAACGTGCTAAAGATCATCCTACTTGCACCCTTCATACTGTGGTGAAAGATTTACAGATAGCCCATATTCTGAAGCAAAACAAACACGCATACATAGGTTAGTAGCTGGTGCACACACTCTTCTATGTTAAGTATACCTTATCATACTGACATGATTCTCTCTAATAACTCAGGAGTTGAGTGCTTACAAAAGTTAGTATCTACTGTTTAGAATCTTTCTCCTGTTGGAAACTTTTCCTGCAGAACAAAAAAGTTGCATGGAGCATAATGAGTACAGGTCAACTGTCACCTGCTCACCGAGTAACTCTTGAATGCAAACATTTTTAATGTGTTCAATACCTCCACACAACTATGGTGCATTATGAGCACATGCATTTTGAAAACACTGACACCCATTAGCTGGACACAGGCTGTACAAAATTAAAACAAATTAACACACACATTAGATGATGTCATCAGTGATGTCATCAATGATGTCTATGAGATGTCATCAGTGATGTCATAAATTATGTCATAGAACATGTCATGAGTGAAGCCATATGTGAGGCCATAAGCAGTGCATGTTGGTGGGCGCAAGTTATAGTTAGTACTGGTAACTATAACTGGTTAAGTTCGGTGGTTATTTTAGTTCAAAATGTTAATATTGTGACTGAGAAATTCACCTAACTGTAATGTTACTTTAACCTTTTGATTTTTCAGAGAATTTCTAAGATTTTTTAGAAACAAAAATTGATCTTTTTATTACACCTAACTATAATGTTACTTTAAACTTTGCTTTTTCAGTGAATTTCAAGTTTAAAAAAAAATATAAAGTAATACTTCATTACCATATGTTAATGGAACCCCGCCATGCATGGCCTGCTGCCAGGCACTGCAGCCAACACGCCCCCGTACAGACAACCTCATGCTGTGCTGTGCACAGGGGTGTTGGTAATAGGGCCCCATCCCCCACGGGCGGATTCTTTTAAAATTAAATGGGAGGGGGACCTGGCACCATTTTAATGATGGAGGGTGGCATGCGGCCCCAGGGACCCCATCCCCCGAAGCCTGGCAACATATTGAAGGGGGAGGGGGCAAGAGACCCCCCTCCCCAGGCTGATTTCAGTCCTGAGGACCCCATCCCCTGGAGTCTGGCACCATTTTTATTGGGAGAAGGCATGTGATCACCCTCCCCAGGCCAATTTTGGCCCCAGAAACCCCATCCCCCGGGGCCTGGTGCCATTTTTATGGGGGAGGGGGATTCACGGCCCCCTCCCCCGGCCAATTTCGGCCCCAGGTAACCCATCCCCTGGGACCGGCACCATGTTCAAGGGGAGGGGTACATGTCCCTCCCCCCGGGCTGATTTTGGCCCCTGTTAACCCATCCCCTGGGGCCCAGCCCCATTATCCAGCTCGTCCAATAAAGGGTGGGTGCCCTGTTGCCCACCCAGGGCACCCACCACACTATTGTTGTTAGCCGCGAGGAATTCTCAAGGACCTCGTGGCCCCAGCCGGCTCCGTGCATCCAGTGGGAGCCGGCATTGCTCCAGCCCGCAGGGATCAGCTAACAATGCTGCTCCCTACAGGCGGGAGTAATATTATATCTGTTTTCCTGCCTGCATCATTGCATTTTTCAAGCTACCACCAGCCAGAAGCAGACTGGGTGTTTGCTCCTGCTTGATGGGAGATTTAAAAATGCTCCTGCCAAGTGAGTGCAAACACAGGTTTCCCTGCCCGGACTGGTGTGGACAGGAAAACGGCTATGTCTCGGGGTGATTCCAGGACATAGCCAGTGAGACGGCTCTGGGGGATGGGGTCCCCAGGGCATTATTGGGTCAAGGAGGCCATAAAAAAGGAATCAGACCCAGGGTTGGCTCCCTAGGGCCTTTAAAGGCTCGGTAAGGGGGATCGCATGGCTCCCTCTCCATTTTTTGCATTTTTGACTCCAGGCGTGGGCTCCTGGGGGCCTTTTCAGGCTCTGGGAAGGGGGGCCACATTGCACCCTCCCCATAAATAATAAGATCAGACCCAGGTGTGGGCTCTCTGGGGCCTCTAATGGCTTTTGAAGGGGGGCTACCCGTCCCACCTTCCCATTAAAAGTTTTGGTCCTCAGGGGTAGGCTTGTAATGAATAAATTCTGCCCAGCCCCCATTTTTGTTTTCAACCCTGCAAGAGTCTTGTGGGATCTCTGCATTATTTACCGTTTTGTTTTCTTTTTTGACCTGGAAGGGTCCCCATGGGTTTTCACAATGGGCCCTAGGGGGTCAGGGTATCCCTACCCTTCCCCGATACATACCTTTTTATTTGACTACTTCAGGACAGTGGACTAAGTCCCCAAGTCCTGTAATGGCTGCCAGCAACTTTTTTCTCAGGTTGCTGGTCAGCCAGTCAGATTGCTCACTCTGGCAGGAGTCTGACTGCCGCATGAGTTAGATGGCCCCAGGGAAATAAAGCTGCCTGGGCCAATCAGAATGCTATATTTTTTAATAGGCGCTCCTGCGAGAGTCTCAAAGACTCTTGCAAGCCCAACTGCCAAAATACACAATTATTTTTTACCCTTAATTTCTCAAAACCTACTGGACGGATATATACCAAATCACAAAAAGCACAATCTGTGGACCAAGATCTAGTTTCTTGCCGAATTTGGTGCAATTCCATTCAGCAGTTTTTGCTATAACTTGTATATATCTATTAATGTATATCTATATAACCTACTGGCGGTCGCCAGTAGGTAGTTATAGTTAGGACCTTGTTTCTATTCAAAAAGCGTTTTTTCTTTTGCCAATATCTTTGGCGCCGGTTGACGAATCTTCGCGAAATTTTCAAAACTAATGAGGCGGACCAGTCAGCTCCTGTGTTGAAAGTTTCGGGGTGATTCATCAAGCGTGGGCCGAGAAAAAAGGGGGTCCCAAAGTGCGTTTTCCCCATGTTAATTTCCATAGGAATTTTGAAACAGGTTACAGCCCGAACTGCTGAACGGAATTACACCAAATTTGGCAAAAAGGTAGGTCTTGGTCTGGAAAGCGAGCTTTTTTTAAAATGGTGTAAATCCGTTCAGTAGTTTCTAAGATATTCAAAAATAAAAACATATCGATATCTGGGTGGAGCCTCACCACACATCCCATCATGAGATCTGATTGGCTGTCAGCACTTCATCCTGGAATTGCTGGCAGCCATCTTGGGACCAATATACATGATAGCACCCCATTGAAATGCATTGTAGTGAATAGAAGGTTTTGAGGGTCACCAAAAGGAGAACTATAAAGGGTGATAACAGACTTTAGTTACATTAGAATTCATTTGTTGATGGTACCATACTAATTTTAGGAATTGTGGTGAGTTCTAAGGTGATTTTACCCTGTGAAAAACCTTCTGCTGGGATATCATGTCTGAGAGAAAACTATTTTCTCATGCTTGTCCCATAGAGGTTTGGAACGTGCTCCAGAAGCTAAAATGAGAGCATATTTGCCGAATTTCTCTGGTTTTGTACGAGTAAAATGTCCAACTAAGTATAACGTCCCTGAAACCTGTGGTTTTTTCAGTGAATATATATATATATATATATATATATATATATATATATATATATATATATATATATATTATTTATATATATATATATATATATATATATATATATATATATGTATATATACAATTTCCTTATACTTACATGTAAAACACATATGCCTTTACCATTCATGCTTACAACAAAATTCGTTGTAAAGGCATGCGTGGTAAAGGCATATGCGTTGTAATAGCATGCGCTGTGATAGCAGTGTGTTCTAATGCCACTTGTGTTGTAATGGAATGCTATGTAATAGCATGCGTTACGAAACTTTCGTTGTTATGGCTGTTTTCCAGAAGAAACATGCTTCATAAAACATTAGGACTTTATTGGCTTAAGTTAAAGTAGAGAAAAACATTAAGACACTGTTTCATAGAAAGAAACATTTTTCTTTATTTTACATTTCTCTCATTTAAAAGAAAATGACTGTATTTTTCAGTTACAAATATGCCACAGGGAGGGAGATGGCTGTTGTTTGTGAATGTGACACTTTGAAAAAGAAGAAAACTCAAATGAATTCTCCATTTTAATTTTCTCTCATTTAAAGGCATTCAGAAATATCGTTTTGTTCTCATGCTCCAATAAAGTTGAGAACAACTTTATTTAAGAGTTAAATACCTCAGTGCTTCAGTTCTGAACCTCTGTGACCACAAGGGTCATAGCTGACTGAGCACTGCTCATTATCAGGCTCTGCTATCTGCAGCCTGATAATTATGTAAAATAAAAATAGCCTTTCCTTAGGTTTCTACAAGCTACTGGTAGCTCGTGATGGACTGGTTGGAGACACCTGCATTATACTGTTGATAATGTTACTATGTTGAAATCAGGTTGAACATCACAATACTCAGTCAAGACCATACTATGTATCATGTGGTTGAAGATATTACCATGCTCAGAAAAGGTGGAACAATGCGTTTTGTTCATACTAACTTTTCTGGAAAGAATCATAAACAACACATGTATATATCATGAGCCCCCATGCCACATACGTCTGATGAATCTGTAATAATGTCTTATGGCTTTCCTGTTGAAACCTTATAATTTCGTATATTTCATGTTGATCGGCTCATCTATCCATCATTCAATGATTGAGATGCTTTCTCTTTGCTGCTATCAATTTAGTCTCTCAGCATGACAAGCCTAACCAAGATCTCTTTCAACCTCCTATACACAAATAATTGGTTTCTTTAGCCCTAGAACTACCTCCTCAGAGACCTGACTGAACCCTCTGGAAACCCATGACAATATTCCAAGCTGATAAGAGGCCTTTGGCCATTTCATCCTCTTAAACCTTTGACAAAGTTTTCCACTTTCTAGCATTTACTTCTCCCAAGATAGCCCTTACTTCTCATGTCACTTGAACCAGGACATGTGAACTTGTTTATGCCCCAAGATCTTATGTGGCATCCTAATATTGACTTTTATGCTCTAGCACTTTCTTCTCTCAAGATTACTCTGACACTCCACTTTATTAGACCAAGGAGGCCTCCTAGACGGCACCTTCTTCCTCCCTCTTGACGCACAAAGGTAAGACCAAACCATATCCTGTGGCTTCTATCTCTTAGATAATCTGCATGATATACATAGCCCCCATTCCGGGTTGGTAACGGTGCTGTCCTGAAGAATAAACTGTGTCCCTATTAATAAGATTCAAACAGCATAGTGCAATGCAGAAAGGTAAATAATAGCTGTCTCAGTAAATCAGTTCAAAGACACAGAAATCCTTTTCCATGAAGGCTCTCAGAGTTTTAATAGATGCAGCATTAGGCAAAACCTGAAAAATAGATTAAGCCCAAAATGTGTACCAAATTGATAAAGAATCAAACAACATCCCTAGTAGAGAACCAAATGATCTGTCTCACCCTTGATGGGGACAGGTTCTCTGATTCCAACTTAGCCTAGAACCCTCGGCCAATGGACCGTTGGTACCTGCTTAGAAGTGTTGAGGGGAGAAATAACTTTTCACATCAGATTCAGAAGCACAATGATTTATGACTCTGAAGAATCACAGACTCCAGGTTCCAAGTTTAGTGGGTTAATTACAAAGCCAAAAATAACTGGACATACAAGCACCTCAGGACGAGGTTGTAGAAAGACATTGGTACTAATACAAAGCCGAATCTGTGTGCTATATTGAGTCTTTGGATCATGAAAAGAATGACGAATTCCAGAACCAAGACGCAGGCAATAAGTGCCCCCACATCAAGATCAGACTTCATTGAAGGTTCATAAGTGAAAAGCATTAGTCTGTCCCTACATTACCACTAATGTGACATCCCTACTTAGCATTCCTCGGGGAAGTCAGAAAAGGTGTCAGCGCATGAACACTTCCTAAGAAGTGCACTCACGTTGTATGGGTCAAGTAGCCGAAGGCTAGAGAGCTCGTTTTAAGATGCACCTTCCTTCTCCAATGACCCCCTCTCTTCTCCTAACTCATTCCTCGGGGCACTGTCCCGAATTCAAACACCAAAATCATAAAACACGCCCATTACACATCTTCCGATCACCTCCTCCTGCTGGGCACCTCCTCATAGGTGATTTTCCATTTAGTTTCGATACTCCCAGCTCCTGGCTCGATGACCTTGGTTCCCAGGCCTTCTCCAGTGAGAAAGAACACTGTCTCACATTATCAGCACTCCTTGTACAAATGTATGCTCTCCTCCCTGAGCCTAACTCCTAAAACAAAAGAGTTATTCTAGCTAACAAAGACAAATTTCTCCACCTGCAACAGAAAACGTGAGAAAAGAACAAATCCAACCTGCACATGAATTTCAGTTATTAAATCTCCAATACGAGAGCCTTCAGGGAGAATGCAATTCAGGCCTACAGAAAACGGCCCATATAAGAGCATGGCACATGGGCCTTCTAAGCTGCATATTAAAGAACGTTTTTACTAAGCATTTCTAAATCAACACGTTACATGAGCACATCAAATATATGAATACTTGTAAGCCTCGTGTACAAATTCTACGCGTTAATATTTGTTCTAAGCACGTGTGTTTTACAACGTTAATTTCTTCAAGTTTATGTGAGATATAAACCTAGCACATCACATTTCATATTATTACAGTACACATTCTACTGTTCCATGTTAATATGACAAAAGAATACATGCAGGTGAGAATTACTCATGATTATGATACACCCCTACAAATAAAAGAGCACCATCACACTCTATCACCCCCAAATTCAAGGAAAAAACAGTAGAAATTGCACAATCAGAACAGGGTGTTATAAAATGTCATATAATACGACCATCTTAGCACTATCCTACATTATGAATAATAATTAGCTCCTTCTGACTAATGACTTTGAAAGTGTCAGAACAAACTAGTTACATGAACAATGAAAAGACTCATAAATAATTGCAATACAGTGCGCCTACTGGAAGAGCCTTGAAAACTATCCAAAGGCCTCCTCTGGAGTTCTTCAAGGACAACATGTCATACAAAAGAAACTGTGCACATTTTGCTGCATGTAGTGTCAATGAGAAAACATAAAAATACAACCAATATTATGAAACAGCAGCCATGTTATTTCAAAATGGAGTTCAGGCCTAGTAGCGCAGGCCAGAAAAATATAGCTCTGTATATCACAACAATTTTGTTTCAGTGTCAATGACTCATATTAATAAGCACATATAATTTTAATCAGAAAATAACTTCCACATCCAAAATGACACACATTCCGCCTGTAACCTTGCCTGCCTCCTACCAACTTTAACTGCTGTTTCTAGGGACATAACCGACTTCTGCAGACGGGGCCCTTACTTTCTCCCATTTTCCCTTCACTCCTCTTCTAAGGGTCAACAATGATTTCTCCTCACTCATTCTTTACTAGCACAATTTCTTATAGATTATTGTGCTCCTTTTAACTCTTGCTGAATGTGACCATATTCCAGAGTTCTGACAATCTTAGTGACTGCTGCTTATATTCTGCTACTTTCTGCCTCATATACCATACTGCAGTACCATCTGCCTTAGCTATAGATCTATAACAACAGCTCCTCAACTTGTGCACAATCCGGGGAATGTACCAGATTATGTTGTAGGGGGCCAACTAAGAGCAATGAACTATGATGCCCTATGGCAACTGTGAGAGATCATTAGAAATTTGGTCTGAGTTTGGTAGAGAGGCCTGACCAATTGAAAATTGAACAATTTGGCAATGACAACACCTGCATGGCTAAGACAAAATTGCAGCTAAAGAAAATCATATCCCAAATGAAGAGTGGAGGGGCACTAGGCCCCGACGGAGTCCTGCTGGCAATCTTTAAGGATGACATGAACACACGGAATATGCCACCTTTAACCCTGTATGAAAACATCTTGGCCTCATAAACTATACCGCATAACTGGAATCCAATTCATAAGAAGGGTGACCTCTCCAATCCTTAAAAGGATAAAACTGTTGCACTTCTTGATACAGAAGTAAAGATTTTTGCTAAATTAGCTCTGGCTGACCTGGAGGACTGGATAAACAGACTGAACATTTTGCTGAAGTTACAGACAAGATTCAGGAAAGGGTGTGAAACATTGGACAATATCACTGTGATCAATCTTTCAGCAAAAAAAGCGATCAAACAGAAATCCAGCTTGTATGTATGTTTTTTAGATTATCGTGTCGCCTTCAATAAAGTAAACAGGAGCACACTATGGCAAAAGCTGAAGGCTTTGAACATTGTGGACAAAATGTTCGCTGCAATTAGAATGCTCCATACTAATACCTGGGCTAGTGTCAAAATTGGGGATTGTATGACCATTTCCAAAAGAATTCCAACAACTCTAGGGCTGAAATGTGACTGTGTGCTGGCACCAGTTCTTTTTAATCTGCATGCGGCAGATCTCGTCAGCAATAACTAAGTTAAATATCTATCCTCCCAAACTAGGTGCACAATTTGTTCCAATGTTAGATATATTCAGATGACACCATTCTGTTAGATCAGACTGCAGTTGGCCACCAGAGGACCTTAAAGGGTCTGCATGACTTAAATGAGTGGAATGAATCGAAATCAAATCTGGCAAAAAGCAGCTGCTGAAGGTAAGAGCGGTGGGGCCGGCTGGGGGGGTTTTCAAGAGACGACCATGAGGGAAAATTAATTATTTATTTAATTTTCTCTTGTGGTCATCTCTCTAAATCCCCTCCCCAGCTGGCACCACTGCCCTACCGTTCTTACCTTCAGCGGCTGGCAAAAAGTCAAATTATGAAGTTCAAAGTACCCTAGACAAAATATACATGGAGGATAAACGGCCAAAATGTATTTATCAAGGACTGCTATAAATATCTTGGAGTATGGGTAGACTCGTAAACAATATACAAAATTAGCTAAAAGCACTATTTACTTGTGTATGTTACCTTCAAAAAGAACTGTGGAAAATGAGCAGGAGTTTAATGAGTCCGACAGGGTTGAAAATATTAGCAATAATGAAAGCAAAATTAGCACCAGCATTATAACATGGCTCCTAATCGTGGGGCTCAAGATTACATGATGAATTGGAGAGGATCTACTCAGGTGTCATAAGACTGTATTTGGGCTACCTAAAAGCTCCCTGTTTAACCATCTAAGGTTGGAATTTGCTGTAACAAATATATCAATTCGGCAGATACTCAATTTATCATATATTACTTCGGACTAAGGAGAACAACGGAAAACCTTCTGAAAAATCTGATCTGGAAGGAACAATATGAATGTCACAAAACTCATGCAGATAATGGAATACAAAATATGACAAGATTCTCACAAGATCTTGGCTACAGAAAGTCTGGAAGAAAGGTAAGGGCTACAGCCATTTTAAAACTCAAGTAAAGGCAGCAGCATGGCTGTATTCATACAAAAATATGGAGTCCTTTGAAAAACTGTCTAGAGCCACTGTATTACAATCAACATACGAGTCTCTGACCCCTCAGCCATATCTTTAAAAAAGTATGAAACATGAGGGGCGGAGCTTGACCGCTGACCAAGATGGCCACCTAGCCAAGGGCTCCATGCTTCGCCGGATGGCTTTATTGTCAGAGAACCCTTTTCTGCTGAGATATCTGAAATGAGCCGCTGTTTCCCTCATTTGAACACTGGTTGAGCTGGATTTTGTCTTTGCTTGCTGTTTTTTGGGCGTTTTTGCTCCGCAAATATGCCCGCCCAACTTCACCTCACAGAAACGGTGGCTATTTTACTTTAGCGCGTCTATCCAGAGACCTTGTTATTCTTAGCCTGTAATGTTTTCCTCAAGCTGCAAGAAGTTTTACCTCATTTTGCTGCCAGTTTTCAACATAACTTCAAAGACCATTACTCTTCATGCTTCCTTTTAATTTTTCATGGACTTTGCTGCATTAGTCTACCGTTATCTACACTTCCCTCATGTTTCTTGGCTTCTGTCTCTAAATGGAAGTGCTCCTTGCATGGTTTTAGCATTCTTCAACTTGAAGAGTTTTGATTGCTGTTGCTGCCTCTGGGTATTAGCGTTTCTTCATTTCATACAGCCATTCTTTATATGTAAATGAACATTGCTTGCGCCTTCTTGAATTTTGTGGGTTTCACTCCTTTGTCTAATTCTTCAAGCTGACAGGAGATTATTACCAACTTTAAGGGCGGTGTGCACCTTCTTCAGATATTTTCTTCTCTGGTTTTGCACCTCCTAGTCTCTGCGCTGTCTCGGGTGATTGAGGCACTATGAATGAATGAATATTCGATTTGTAAAGCGCTAACTTAGCCCAAGGGCATCAATATGAGCAGATTCAAGCTCTGCCTTCTACAAAAAAGCTGTTGTGATATTTAAAGGCAGATAAGTACCCTAATATGAATAATTCTTCTATGCCAACAATGTCTTCCTCATCTTTGCCTTCCCCCAAAACAGGTCAAGCTGCACCTTCTTCTACATATAAGCGAGTCAAACAAGACCCGCCTTCTCATTTTAAACCTTCATCATCGATTTCTCTTGAACTTGTGCTAGACGAAATGCCTGCACTCCACCCATTTGTTGAAGAAACCAAAATGCGCATATAACATCTTGGTGACAAATGGTCTCAAATGGAAACAAGAGTGTTACCACTGCAGCAGCGTGTCACTGATCTGCAGGATGAGATGCAAAGGATTTCAATCTTGGAAAAGGAGGTAGCTAGTTTGAGGAGTTAGAAAATAGGAATAGACAGAACAACCTCCGTCTTTACGGTATTCCAAAGGATCTTAAAGGCAATGACTTAGTCTCATTTTTCAATTCTTTTTTGCACCAACTAGTTGGTTTACCATCCTCTACAGTGCTGAATATACAGAGGGCTCCTTGCTTGGGTTGGCGTCCTCAACTCTCATTTTCTTCACTGATGCCCGGAGGAGTGATTATTTACTTTCTTCAATTTACTGACTTACTTAAAGTTCTTAATGCAGCAAAGTCTAAGAAACATATTCTCTGGCAAGAAAGTAAGATTTTTATTTCACAAGACATTTCAAAAGCTGCAGAGGCTCGAAGAAAGGATTTTTCTGATCTCCGACCACAGCTTCGTGCTTTAGGTGCCCGATTTGGACTCTTACATCCTTGCCTCTTCAAGGTAACATTTCAGAATAAAACGTCTTTCTATACATCCCCTGCAAGTCTTCAGGACTTTTTTTGTCTTTATTCCATCAATTCCATGGATACTGCTGGTCCTTCTGCAAGATGACTGAATCTTCAGACCGTCCTGAAAGTTTTCTCATAGACTATTAGCTGTATCATTTCCTTTATATATGTTCTCTTCTGCTGTTTTGTTATCATTGACTAGAATTTATTGTATTTATTCGCTAACCTCTTTCTTTTTCACAGGTTCCCTGTTGTTTATTGTATTGTGGTCCTGTTTCATTTCATTAGTCCATGGATGCATTTCTCTCTTGCTGTGCTGTCCTCACCCGGTGCTGTCATTGACCCCACCCAACTGTTTATCTTTATCAGGTATGTTTTTACAGTCATCATTGTTTGATATGTGTGTCTCTTCTTTCTTACTTTTTGTTCTTTTTTCTTCTTATTTATCCTCTGACCTGTTTTCTTTCTCTCTCTTTTCTATCTTTCTCAATTTCTCCATGCGTGTACAATTGTTTATCTTAGAAAACCTTTTCTTTGTACATATTGTTACTTGTTTAAACATTCAGAGTTATCTCCTGGGTTGTCAAGGGGTTTATTAACCCAATAAAAAGGCAAAGAATTTTGTCACATTTAGCTAAATATAACCCGGATCTAGTCCTCCTCCAAGAGACACACCTAACTGAATCTGAAGCTCTTAAGCGTGGATGGGTGGGTCCCATTTTTGTTTCCCCTGCATCCGCGAAAAAGAATGGTGTCATACTCCTCTGTCATAGGAAGTTACACTTAGTTACTATCGCCCAAGAATCAGATACTGAAGGTAGATGACTATTTGTTGAACTCCTTATTAATATTCTCACCTTAACTATATGTAACATTTATGATCCTACCAAATTGGATTACTCCTTTTGGCCCACTATTACTACAAAATGTTAGCAATATGATAATGACCTTTTTATTTTGCGAGGGGACTGCAATCAAATAGTAGATCCTTTTCTTGATCGTCAATCTACAGTTAAATTTATACCCCATAGGATGCATAAGCAATTTCATTAATTTTTTACCCAACGTCTCCTTGTAGATTATGTGATCCCTCTAGTAGGGAATTTTCCCTTTTCTCTCCCCTTCTTGGATCCCTTTCTAGTGTTGATCATATTTTTTTCTCCAAATCACTCTTGCAGAATCTCATTAGTTCCACAATAGAACCTATTGTAATATCTGACCATGCCCCAATTATTACAGATTTTGAATTGTTCCTGGTGCTTTCCAAGTCTAGTAGATGAAGATTTAACAATTCACTTTTACTTGACCCTGATTTTTCTTCCTCTTTTGCTAATTTTACTTGAGAATTTTTTAACATTCATACAGCTGCTGACATCTCTCCTCAACTACTTTGGGATACGTTTAAGGCTGCTGCTTGTGAACACATTTGATAAACTTCTCTCGTCATGGAACCCTCTCTATCTTTCTTGGTGGGGTCGTTTAGACTCCATTAAAATGATGATTTCACCCGCCATCTTATATATTTTAGCTGTGATTCCAGTATATATCCCTGTTAAATTTTTTAAAAACCTTGACTCTAAATTATGTACATTTCTTTGGAGTAATAAAAAATCTATAATCTCCCTTACTCATCTTCAGAAATCTAAACAGGAAGGGTGGAGTTCATTTCCCCGATTTTCGACTATACCATAAAGCTTTTGGCTTAAGACTAGCTTCTAGGTGGACTTCTCCGTTACAATCTTTGTTTACTCCATTATGGCTAGATATTGAATGTTATTTTCTCCTCCGATTTTATCCTAGAGAAACTCTGTCCTTTTCTTCAAAGACTTCTATTATAGACTCTCCGCTTTTCAAACATACTTGCATCTTCTTAAAACCTTATTATCAATCCCAAATAGAATTGCGTAAGTCTTTTTTAAACTTTTCTCTTTGGTTCAATAATAACATCACTGTAGGAAGGTGGAATCTGACTGCATGGTTACCCCCAATTTTGTCCTGGTGTTTTGCTGGTTTTTGACTAGTCTGACTGGGATCCTACTATCCAGGACCGCAGTCTATCTGCTTTCTCCCTAAATTAGTTGTGCATGTACTTTAGGTACACTCCAGATTGGATTCAGGGGTACCCTTATCAGTCCCTAGTATATGGTACACCATGTACCCAGGGCATAGGTACCCCAGAGGCCTCCCAGGGGCTGAAGCATGTATTGTGCCACCCCTGAGAGGCCATTCAAAATGACACCACAGGTCTGCTACTGCAACCTGTGTAAAGAGGTGCATGCACCCCTTACTTAGATATAGGTTACCTATATCTATTCTAAATCACTACACATAGAAACCTATCAGTCACCCCTATGGCAGGCCTTATCAATCCTGAAGGCAGGGTGCTGAGTTTTACGTGAGAGGGTGCCCCTGCATGAGCAGAACCCCTCTGCAGCCTTCGGAATCTATTCCCCGGGGTTGTCGGTGATGCAGCCAACCATATATACTTAAGTGCATTATAACCTCGCTGTAAATGCTAACTTTAAAACGGCTGCTTAGAACCATGTCGTGTTTGGTGTCAAACACCTTGGAATCATACCTCCACACCAGTAACTGGTGTGGGAGGTATGAGTCCTCCCTTGTAGTACCACTACTATGGGGCACCGGTCTACCCGGTACCAGCTTTCTCGACCTGGGCAGCACAAAATGGATGCTGCCAGCCACAGGCACGAGTCTGCCCTCCTGCTGCTGAGCCAAGCTCGAGCAGAGGAAGGCCTGACAATAGGTTTCCTGTCACAGGGAGGTGTGACCACCTCCCAGACAGGCTTTAGTGTATTGGGGCTGGGTGGGTGCACTCTTAGAGTGCCAGAAAGTCTGCACTGGGGGTACATTTGGTGTCCCCGTGCATAGTACAGCTCAAACCGGTTGCAGGAGCCATTGGCTCCTGCTCTGGCGCGAAACTGGACAAAGGACATGGGTGTAGCCACCCCTCTGTCCTGACCCTCCCCCTAGGTGGGTCCCCAGAGTTAGTCCAACCCCTTCCTTGGGTATAAAGTAGGAAACCTGACTACAGGACTTTAGATTTTACCTGGACTAAACTCTGCAAGCAGAAACCAAGTACTTTGACGGTCTACACTTCACTGGACGACAGAAGAATCTCCCTTGGAGTAAAGGAGTTACTCCCCTGCAGCAGCAGGCACCTAAACGCATCTGACCGGCTTGCATCTCCTGAGCTCCTGAGGACTCCGAAGATTTCTGCAATACAGGAGGTGGGTTCCCGAGCATCCCTGAGGTCGATCTGCTCTCTCAGCAATCCTGAGACCAGTAGCCCTTGTGGGGACCATGCAACCCAAACCCCTGTGCACCGTGTACTTTTGCAGCAGCATATACTTTGCGGCAATCCCTGAGGCTGTGCTTTGAACTCCATGTAGTCCCGACCCCGAGCAGCATTTCCACCAAAGATCTCCAGGCTTCCACTCCACGAGTGCTCCATGGGCGGGTACTTTGTGATTCCGCTCGAGGTCCCTTCGTGATCCCTGGTCCATTGGCCTGTGGGTCCTAGCGAGGGTCACTTTGACTTTCCTTGGGCTTCCCTGGTTGCTCCAGATGTGCCCTGACTCCCCGTAGCTTGGAGAGTCTCCTGGACCTTGCTGGTCCATACTATCACTTGTTGCCACTGCCCGCGTGGGTTGCCTTTGCCATGGCTTGTTGGTGTTCAATCCGGACACTGACCCCTCAGCACTCGACATCCTTCATGGGACAGCTCACCTCCAGACTTTGGTCGTCGTCGACGTCTCCTGGTCCCCGTGGCTGTCAAGCATCTGATCTTCGCACCTGAAGCACCCGACATCGGTGGGCGTTCGTCTATCGAGCCCCTGGTCACGTGAAGTGACCCAGACTCTGTAGCCCTCTGCTTTCAGGTTCTTCTTACTCCGAATCCAGGCTTGGATTCCACCAGACACTTTTCATCTTCCCGGCAGCAGTACTTCTTCGCATCACGCCATTGAAAACGACGAGGGTTTCCGACACCACTTGACCCCTATGCACCCGGCTCCTCTGGGATAGGTAACACGGGTACCTCGGTACTCACAAGGGTGCTGGCCTTAGAACCTTCTATGTTCCAAAGGGTTTGCTTGAAGTCCTCTCCGATGTGTCCTTAAACTGTAGTTTTCCAACCGCGACTTTCCCATAGAGTTGTACGGAGCTCGCGTCTGTGTTCCCACACTGCACCCGTCCTCCGTGGGCTCCCTGTGTCACTCCTGTGGGTGGTTCCTTGGGGTCCCAGCGATTCTACGTGCCCTAGGCACTGTGTCTATTGAAGTCGTGGTTGTTATACCACTTTCTTAGTATACGGTTCGGTCTCCCCCTGGAGCCCGCTGTGTATTGTGCTATTTACTATCGTTCTATTGATTTAACATTGTGTACTGTACATTCTAATCTCGGGTAGAGATTAGTAGAGTGTTTTTGTAATAAATACATATTTTTATATAACACTTGTGTGGTTCTCCTTTCATTTAGTCATTCAGGAGGTGATATTCTGGTAAAACAAGCTGCTTTACATTCCTTCAAGATTAAGTCTGAAGGCTGCTCTCCATAGCTACCGCTAGGATAGCTTTCATAAAGGTTATCTTTGACCTAATCATCAATAAGGGTCGTTTGGACTGGTGCAAGGTGCCCACTTTAATTAGTGGACAGCATATACCAGGCCAACTTCTCACAATCACTATTAAAAATACATCCTTATATTTGAGGTCCTGGAGACAAAAGTGTATAGTATGGGTCAGGGATTTGTTCTCTACTGATGCTCCTCTCTCTTTTTCACAATTTCAATAATTGTTTCATTGTCCTTGATTGTTTTTACCTAAATATCTTCTTCTAGTTAATATTCTTCTGGACGTTCTTTATTCGTTACCATCTCTCTCGCTTCCAACGTCTTCACAATCCCCTTTCGGTTCTATTCTGCCTTCTCCTTCCAAGGCTTCTCTTATTTACAACTTTTACGTTCTTCAACTCACACACGCCCTAAAACTAAAGTGGAGCTTCAGTGGGAAACGGACTTGGGTTGTACCTAGACTACTGTTTCTGGAATAAAATATGGGGTAGGCTCCACAAAATCTCCAGAACTGCCTCTACCTCACAATCAATGTTCTTTTTATATCATAGGCATTATCTTACCCCCCTCCATTATGGTTACATTTTCTACCACTTCGAATGCGCAATGTTGGTCCTGGGATCATGCTAATGGAGATCTTATGCATTTATTATTTAATTGCCCTCCCACTGCTTCCTTTTGGACAAGAGTTTGGCTCCAAATTACCTAAATTTTTCACTTTCAGATCCCACTATCTCCCTTGACACTTTTCTGAGGACATTAACTCACATTATGATAATCTGAAGCTGTTAGATCCGATGTTGGCTTTAGCTTTTCAGCAAATTACACTTAATTGGAAATGTTGTTCCAATATTTCTTATAGAGCTTGGTGGTATAATGTTTGTCATTTTCATAGGTTGGATTCTGCTTGCTTCATTATTCTGCCCTTCTGAGGATTATACTAGTTACCTTTAAATCATTTTAGATACTGTTGTTTATAATAATACCAATTGTTCTTTTTCTGCTACTTTCAAACAGCCGTAAGTTGCTGTTGTTCTCTGCTAATGTATTATCAATATTGTTTGTGTTCTTTTTATTGCTATATGATAATTATCAATTTCTCATTTTATCATTTATAACATTATTACATATTGGTCTTCCTTTTCATATCCCTTTCTTCTCTTTCTCTCCTTCCCATCTTTTCCTCCCTAACACTTTAAACAAAAGAAAATGTTAAACAGCTTCTCTTCTTTTCATAAGTTTGTATGATTTACTGAATTTGTATTGACATTTCCAGTTGATATTCATCTCTGTTATACTATTTTGTTTTTCGATAAACCTGCTTTACCTTAAAAAAAAGAAACATGAAACATTATGATCGAATGAAATATATTCAAATCAGGTTTTTGCTATGTCCACTTAAATCAATTAAACCATGGAAAAATCACTCTGACTGATTGCTGACGTGGATGCGGGTACCAAGAGGAATGTTTGCCACATATAATATGCATATGTCTACAATTTTTTAACATAAGAATGAAATACAAGCGACCATGTTTTAACAGCCTCCATGTAAGATTAGTGGAGAATGCATTTCAGATATGCCTGAAGGGATATGATGCGCAGCTATCAATTAGGCTCATAAAATACCTGGAACAAGTAGAAGTCGAGTTGCACAAACTACCAATGATAGCACATAATTCCCCTTGTCCCAATTCCAGAATATGTACATGTGGGCTGAGAATAGCAGGCATATGCAATAAAAGGAGCCTGCAGTGGAGAATATATTCTCTTTTCTAGATTATCTCTGCCCACATCAGCACAGTTAGGATCAGCACACTTACAGCTGAGTTAACAGAACAGAAGGACTTGAGAATAGTCCTCCTAGTGTTGCTGCTCATCTAAGTCTGTTTTTCTATTCTGCACTTGCACTTTAAAACATTTATAGCTCTTTTTAGAGACTCATTATGATGGGAATCTTAACCTAAATAATATCAATAAGTGGCAATAACTGTATGATCTGTACTATATTCCAGATGTTAGATTAATTGTGCAATTGGTCGATTTTATTTTAGTACTTAGGTATTTACTCGTTTTATATTAACTTGAATTGCATGTTCTTCATAATGTATGTTTTTTGTTTTTGTTTTTTTTTAGCATGGTTTATAGCAATATTGTGATGGTTTTTGTTAACCGAACAATAAAACTGATTGATTAGTAGATCTATATCGTTTTATGGAACTTTCATTTCTGAGTACGAAAACAATAAACAGTTGTTCTTGCCTGTTTGCCTTATTAGACATGTTAGATAGAGATATGCATGTAAAAACACAAGCTCTTTTCACCTTCCATACATTTTTCTGCGTGACTCACGTTTGCCATGTCTCAGCATGTGCAGCAGCAAATAAGTTTATGATTATAAAAATTATCTTTCTCCAAATGCTCATTATGTTAAATATGTTACAACAGTTTTTACAAAACAACTGTTCAACCTTGAAAAGGCCCCAGACTCAACCACCTCAGGAGGATACACATCTTGACTGATTCATTTTGTAATAAAAGAAAAGAAACAGCACAACTTAAGTAACCTGTGAAAGTCAAGAATGACGTCCTTGAAAATAGCGGCAAAAGAAGACAAATCATTTTCTACTAAAGATTTTTGCTTTGTCTATAAATTGAGCTTTCAGTGTAATATAATATTATGTAGTTATCACTTTTGAAAAAGTGGTACATTACACCTCCAAGTCCAAACAGTCTGTAAATGAGGTGCTCCGCGGCCCACACGTATCAATGTATTCAGTAAATGCCACAGGAATTATGGCGGATGGTCGCAGCACCTGCATGCGTCGTCATTTCCCTTATAACACAAATCGGCCCTTTTCTTGAAACACTTAGGCCCGGATTTAGAGTTTGGCGGACGGGCTACACAATCTCAAAATGTTACAGGAATCCTGCACGCCATATTACAAGTGCCATAGGATATAATGCACTTGTAGTAAGGCGGACAGGAAATACGTCACGTTTGTGACAGAGTAACCCGTCTACCAAACAACAAACCAGACCCTTTGACACAAAAAGCATCAGTGTGGATGCTTGTATGTATGGCCTGCAGGAATGGATCTGAAGGTACTTGAGCCTTATTAACAGGATCTGTGCTTTGATGGTACTGGTTATTGTATATGTCAAAAGTAACTGGAGGTTTTGAGGGAATCCTTATTATTATCATTTATTTATATATTGATTTTTTTTTTATTCACTATGATTTTAATAAAACACACAATAAATGTTTACCCATCTGTGATTTTGGTTAAAATACCAACACAATATTGCTCTCTGCTGCCTTTTCTTGGATAAAGAAATTAGATATTATTTTCAGACATAATCCGCGCTTGTATGTGTGTTGCGGAGACTCCAGGAGGGAACACTGCCAATTTGCTTGATTTGGAAAAAGAGGAAATAAAACGGAGCTAATGAAAAGAATGTTAAGAAAATATACAGGCGGCTCAGGCGTGTGGTCTTAAATTAGCCAACTGTAAAGTCAGAAGGCGGTGTTAACATGTCTGCAGCTTACACAATAAGCGCATTGGATTTAAGTAATTACTGTCATGTGTCTAGCATTGCCATTCAGACCACAGTGCAGTAGATGTACAAGAATATATTCAAGCAGTGCCTACATAAATTGGTTTATGCCAGACCTCTTAGGTAACATCTGGTCTCAGTTGGCAATGCACCTGAAATTTGTCATCACTGCAGGAACATCTACAAGTGATTTCGCTTTTCTGCTTGGCACACCATTCAAGGAGGCATCAGTCACAATGATGCCTTCCGCTGCGGGCAGTAGGGTAGACACATTGCTGAGGGGTTTGCCTCAACATCACAGAAACCTTTCAGTCAAGTTCTTTGGTTTACAGGACCACACATGCCCCTACTGGGGCTGCTAGTGTGGGGGTAAAAGACTTCTAGATGTTTTTATGATGATTTTATTTTATACAAAAAAAATCCCAATGATATTTGGTAACATGTACATGAGGAATAACAATGATTCAAGTATGGTCTCTGCTAGTGGTGAGGAATCTCCTGCGCCTTAAGTGGACACCTGTGGTGTTTACAGTCAAACTACCATTGGACAACTTTCAGCTTTATTGCACAAAGAAATGACTTTAGACAAATTGGTACACATTTCCAGGGAGAAGCACATATCTGAATAGCCATGGCAATTGAAGAACCTGTCAGTTTCAAGGATTGATCTAGAAGTGTGGAACTGATCCGGTGCATCCTGTGATCCAATTGATATTCTTGTAACTGACAAAGTTCAGTTTTCATTGCTGTCAGGATCTAAAATGTTAAACACAGTGAACAGGATTTACTAATTTTCCACAGAGCGCAACATTCAGATGTGCTGTGCTCAGTGTGCAAGGTGGAAAACACAGCTCAGTGCAATATCTATGATTGGCCTGTTGCTGGTGTCATCCAATGCGCTAACACTCAAACTAGGCGACCTTGTGTGATAGACAGTCTCGCACCATGGTGTAGAGTTGAGTGTGTGCTGTCTAGCATAGGATTTATACTAGCAACATGCCCTTCTAGTTCAAATTCCTATGCCTACACAAATTCGGAAGGATCTCATTGCTTTGGATATGCGGTGTGCAATGTAGCACAAGTGCTACGCGTCATTTTTTTTGACAAATGTACACATTTCCCTGTATCTGCGCCTGCTTCAAGAAGGTGTTTATTTTTGATGCAAAACCCCCATTTGGCTTATTAGTAGATCAGCTTTTCACTAAAACGTATGTGTGGTTGTGCTGATTCACCTCAATTATGCTCCGTTGACGCAAAGTGGTGCAAAGCAATATTGACACAGTGAAAAGTATTTCCAACGCAAAACATATTTTGCTCTTGATAGTAAATAGCATTTAGTCCGACCACTAATGTATTGTGGTGAATTACATTTTTTTGTTTTTTAAATCGGCCATGGTTAAGGTCAGTACTCAATAGACCTGATTATGAGTCTGCTGTGCGGGGGTGAGATATATACCTTACCTGGTAAATAATGACACCACGTGGTCTGATATTTCCTGGCTCCGATAAACACCTACAATTCTTATATCCAGAAAGTTGCACTTTCAACTCAAATTCCTAAGGTGACAGAATGCATCTTTCACCTGGTAAAGTTCAACAGGTTAGACGTGCTGTCATTCAGCATCGGAAATTTAATTTTGGGATATGGGATATCCCGCACAACTTATATTGCCGATCCCTGCGCTAGCAGTGGTTTGCCTCGATGGGTGGCAGAGTCAGATTTTACAACCCTACTCACAATCAGGGTCTTGGTTAGATCCCTTCAACAAGCTCCCGATTTCTAGAAAAAAAGAAATAAAGGCGGTTCAATTAATATGCTTTTCATTAGGCAGGAAATCCCCCACATTAATTTGGCTATTAATGTATGTGACACAAACAAATCTTTAAAAAGGGACCAAAAGAATGTAATTACATTGTTTAGTAAAGCTTGAAAGGGGACGAGACACTAAAAGCTTGAGCCTGATGCCTGGCCCTGGCTAAGCTTGAAGTCCACTTAGAACCTCGAGCCCAAAATGAGCCAAGCTTTCAAGGGGGTCTATGTGGTCAAGTGTTTACAGCTGCTGACCATGTCACATGAGGAACCAAGTTTGAATCACAGCCTCGGCTCAGCATCTAGTGAATCCCAGCAAATCTCCCTGTGCTGAAAACATAAATGTGTGATGTAGTCAGTGTTTATCTCTTAGTGCTCTAATGTCTTTGGGCAACGTTTGTGCTATGTAAAACTGCCAAAAATAAAAGGTGCATTCTGTCTCTCATTTATGCGCTCTTCTCATCCTCCAAGAAATAAGGGCAAAGCACTGACTTTGATATGAGAAAGATCTATTTGTCTTGCAGCTGAGTTGCACACTGTGAAACTGGAAAATCTGGAATCAATCCCGGCTGCCCTGCTTGATCTAATTGTGTTATTATAGGCATACAGTTTATTTCACTGTGAGTTCAGGAAGAGTGCTTTATCTTTTGTTTACTAGTCTATAGTGTTGCTCCATCTATAATGAGAATCTAGGCCGCAAATGGGGTACACATCCATGACTTGCCTCTTCGACAACTAACAACATTGTCATCAGGACGAGGGCTGGAATGCTTCTTAGTTCATGTCTAAAAACGCTCACTTTTAATAAATATTTGTCAAATAACCTGATGTACTAAGGTGAAATGCTTCCACATGTTAAAGCAATACACCTTTTTAAATTTTGAAGACACCTTACCATATTCTAATACATGGGTCTCTAACCTTTTCTGTAATGAGAGCTACTTCTGATCAGTGAAAATCCTCATGAGCTACTGAAAGCCATGTAATTTTTGCTTTCAAACCAGACACCCACTCTCCCAGCTTCAAAGACTTTAAACTTAATGTCCATGGAACCTGATACTATGGTTTGAACAAAATAGTGTAACTAGGGGTACTATGATAGGGCAGCCATGTGGCACAGGAAATACCTTTAACCATATGTGGCACCATTACGTGTACAACACAAACATATAACCATTGTTTTTAAATGGGAGAAATGTAAAGTGCAGAAAAATGTTCTGCAGACATGTTCATAATAAGGAACATTTTTATGCACTTGATGGAACATTTTTCTGCATTTTAAATTTCTCCCATTTGAGCAAGTTGACTGTATTTTTGAGTTATACAATATGCCTACTGTATGTAAATGAGACACTTTGAAATGGGAGAAAATTCAACTGAAGAGTTAACTTTATGTTTATATGAATTACATTAATCCCAGGACTTTAATTTTCTCCCATGTCATAGTGCCTATACAAACAGCAGGCATATTACTCCCAGTGGCCTGTAGACATGGTGCCATATGTTAAACAGGAAAATACAGTCATTTGTTTAAATGTGAATAATTTAAAGTGAAAAAACATGCTTCATAAAACATTGGGACTTAATTGGCTTAATTTAAAGTAGAGAAAAGCATTAAGACAATGTTTCATAGAAGCATTTTTCTTCATTTTAAATTTCTCCCATTTAAAAGAAAATGACTGTAATTTTCAATTACAAATATGGCGCTGTGTCTCCCAGCCACTGGGAGCAAGATGGCTGTTGTTTGTAAAAGTGACACTTTGAAAAGTTAACTTTTCATTTGAAATTTCTCTCATTTGAAAGCATTCAGAAATATCATTTTGTTCTCATGCTTCAATATTGAGTTGAGAATGACTTTTATTTAAGAGTTAAATATGTCAGTGCTTCAGTTCTGAACCTCTGTGACCCACATGGGTCATAAATCTGACTGAGCACTGCTCATTATCAGGCTCTGCTATTAACAGCCTGATAATAATGTCAAACAAAAATAGCCTTTCCTTAACTTTAAAAGGAAAACACAACACTTATTTATTGCATTTTTTAGTAAAAAATGAACTCAAGGCAAAGAGCTACTCTGAAGGTTTCTGCAGGTTAGTTCACAATGGACTGTCTGGAGACATCTGTTCTAACATGATCTATGTTGCATGATTTACATACTAATATTTTCAAGGCTCAGCTGGTGCAAGGCTTTGAGAACCAGAGCCACCCATTGGTTCGGCACTGGTGGGCTCTCTCTTTCAATTTGTCAGCTCACCCATGTCTGCAAAAACATTCCTAACAGTAGTGTTTTGTATATCTTCTTCTCAATGTTCAAATCTTTTTTTTTTTTAAATAGAAAGGTAAATAGCAAAACAGCTCTTGAGGCTCAAAATAAACAGCTCATTGGCAGCACTTATTCTGCACTAACATCTCCAAGTTTTTTATTATATTTCTTTATTAACATAGCGCCAGCGTAGGGCAGGGCACATCTTGCACCACGTCCGACATTTGTTTCATTACTTGGGATAAAGCCAGTGGTGGCTCATCCACTAAGGTGGTGGACCGTCGTTCCACTGCTATTTGAGCAGTGTAAAAAGGAAAAATAAGATGTTAATAACAAGTTGCTTTTATAATTTTATTTTGCTGCGAGGGATTGGAGGCAGGTCGGGGCAGGGCTGAGCACAGTGAGGAGTGGTTTTTCCACTCCCAAAGTGCACATGATTGTTTGGCCAGCCCTCTTGGGCCGAACCACACAATCATCAGCACTTAGCATGTTCTCCGCCTGGCTCTGTTGCACAGCCTGATGGAGAACGTGCCCAGGCTCCCAGGCACTGCTTAAGCGGCCAAACAGGCCGCTCAGAACAAGCACAATGCTGCTCATGCAGTGTTGTGATTGGTTGGAAGAGGCTGGGAGCCTGGGTGCTTCCGGTGCTGCAGAGTGAGAACGGAGAGAGGTGGGTGGCGGAGGCGGCGAAGGCGGCGAAGAAGGTATGTTTAAAAAAAACATTTTTTAGCCAACCCCCCCTCCTGCGTCACCACCTTCGCTCCGAAGCAGCCGCCACTGGCTAAGGCCTCGTATAGTATGAATTACCCTGGACCCAGATCATGCATTTCTTTCAGAATTTCAAATGACCTCAACTGTCCATTCTCAATCAGATTGCCCCATACCTTAAACCTGCTTCTGTCCAACTAATAGTTTGATACAGGGACTTCAAAGTCATGCTCTTGGGTAGGGACTATATGGGCAACTCAGGCACATAGGAGGATGACCATGGTTTTGTACAAACATAGGGTCTCATTTACAAGAAAGTGCCACAGCGCTGCACCGCAAGCCCTTTTCCTGCGCCACGCTACAGTACTTTCAAAGCACAGGGATGCAGCACATTTACATTAATATGGTGCATCCCTGTGCTTTCCCCTGTGCTGGTCCACAAGTGGCTGCCATGCCCCGACGCAGGCACCCTTGCACCATGGTGCATGGATGCCTGCGTCACAGGGATGATTGTTTATGTGCAGGAAGGGACACCTTCCTGCACATAAACAATCACAAGAGGTGATTTCCCCCTTCTATGTGTACTGCAGAATGTAGCACGCATAGAAAGAGGAAAAAAACGAGGAGAAATGTATTAATTTCTCCTCGTTGCACCTCCCTACACCTCCCCTGGGGAGGCGTAGCATTCAGACGCATTTCCATGTTTGCAATTTCTTGTAAATCTGGAAATGTGTCAGGTTCCATAGGTGTTGTGTGCAAACACCCACAGCAACACCCATGGAAGGCCCCTTTCACGCAAAGTGCTGCGTTTAAAGGGGCTGTATTTACAAGGACAGGAAAAGCCACGCAGTGTGGCTTTTCCTGTCCTTGTAAATATGGGGCAGGAAAATGCGGCACCAGTGCTTCACAAAAAGTGATGCACCGGCGGCGCAAGGGGCTTGTAAATAAGCCCCGTATTTCTTCCAACATCATCCTGCCAGACTAACTTCTCCAAGGTAAATAAATCACACTTGCACTGGTGGAGTTACTGAGCACCAGAATTTGCTCCTCTTGATGACTGATGTTTGCACTGATTGACCAGTGCAAAAATGACAAATTGCATTTTCTGGTCGGGTTAAACATCAGTGAAAAAGGTCACTGCTAAATTGTAAGGCACTGGTTCAATGTCTGTGACCCAGAAATCTTGGTACTGAAATTGCATCAGCACAGGAGCCATTCTATATATTCTAAACGGCTAACCACAAAGGCATTTTGAAGCATGTAAAGAAGTTCTCCTGTAGTACTCATTTATATACTCAGACATTCTCTTGCAAATTTCCTAAAATCATCTAAAATGTGAATAAATTCTGTACGTTCAGGCACTATTCCCATGCAGTTAGTACGAATATAAAGGACCGTTGCATGTTTGCATTCTTACTAGTAGAAATTCTGACGTTTCAAGGCCAATCCACAAAGTGTGTTGGAGTATGTACAATAGTACTTCTGTAGAACTACTTTCCATACTCATAAATGCATTTGTGAACCAGATCCTGTATAGATCCTGATGCAGCAGAAGGGGGGTGAGAAATAGTTCACCACACGTAACCAACACCTATCCTTCTTTATATAACTATATTTGGCCCATACCTATAACTCGTCCACCGATGAACCTTTTTGAGAGTTGACAGGAATTTGGCAAAAGTTTAAGACGGATAATATCCCCTCATGAGGACCTACAACAAAGGGAATATTCTACAAACCAAAACTATATACACACCAATGTATAAATCTCTTCAATCACAATTATCAATAATGACAGACTCAGTTTTATCTATTACTTTGCTTTATCTATTTTCTTTAAAAGCATATGAAATGGTCAATCAAAGGTACAGCATCGAATCTTGGTACCTCCACACAAGAGAATTCAAATACAGTAATTCACAATAACATCTCATTTAAGGAGCATGAGTGAGTGGATAGGAATAGAGACAAAAGAGCATTGTAACAAAATCAATGCAATAACAGTATATCATACAAACCTAAGAAAACTATTAGCACAACGTGCTAATAGTCGGAAAAGCTAACCCTCCGGCCGGAAGGGAAAGCTGGGGCAATCCTCACAAAGGTATGAGGAACAAAGTTAAAGAGTCAGTTTCAGACAGCATCAGCCAAAAGGAACTCAAGGAGACAGCTCACACAAAGTTGTTTTCCTCTCTCCGCGCCACACACATCTTGCATAGTCTCGCCTCGCCTAGTCAAATAGCATCTTCTCCCAAAAACATGGATTCCAGCACTAATAGTTATACCCTAAATGTTAAAGTCCGTCCCTATCTTAGAAACAAAACCCACAAAATTCTCAGTTCTAATTGGTTCAGAGGCATAGGGTGTTAGGTCACACCACTTCCGTTGCTCTTTACTCTCAAAAGTTCTTTGTTTGGATGCATGCAGTCATCATTGTCCTTCAGCAAAGGAAATCGAAATCTTCTCCTTCCTAGACTCACGCACATTCGAAAACATTTTGTTACACTTTACTTGCACAGTTATCCACAAAACTTAAACATTTCCTCGGACAGTAGGAAGTTCCGCTGATACTCCAAACACGTAGCCCTCGACAAGGAAATAACACAATAATCACTGTGAAGGACAAAATACATTCTTCTGCATTCTCCGTTTAAAAAGCAAATTAACTCTAATTACGATTTGAGGCCTTCTCTGTAAAGCGTGTAGTTTTCTCTGGGAGTAAACAGACTCAGTTATTTGTTCACAATAAAAGTTCTATCTCATTATTCATTTAAAAATTTCCATTAGTCTAATATAAACATAAACATTTTTTAACTATTATTCTATGAAATTATATTGCTCATGTTAACGCGTTTTCATACACATTGCTCATGAAGATAACATTTTTTCTTTCTCTGCTGTCTTTCGTACAGAAATCATTTGTGGCCTACATAAACCATTTGTCATTTTCCTGCACCTTTCTCGTTTCTTTTCCAAAACAAAGGATGTTAATATTTTCTCAGTTATTTTCACAATCTTTATTAATAATTTTCACACCATAGGAGGTTTAATCCGAGCTGGTTTTATTTACGAAAAGCCCTGCTCCATCAATCCCCCCTTTGATGGTTACTCAAGCCATAAAAAATCAAAAAATCTGATTACAATCTGATTGTATTACATCATTCTAGTTTTCATTTGTTTCAACCGAACCCCATCTATATCTTTCATTACCTCATAATAATTTCTCTTCCTGTCTTCCATTTCTATTTCTTCTCTCTTTCTTTTCTTGGCTCTTCGTTTTGTTTCTAGTGTTTTACACTTACATTTGCAACACTTATATATTAAAACAGCATTAATATTCCAGTAGCAGTAGCCATAATAGGTACTAGTATTCTCCCTATCAAGCTATTACCAAATGTTAAAAAACAGTATCCTATAGAAGAGAAACCCTTACCAAATTTCTCCCAAGTACCGTCAACCTTCAGTTCAGTTAAATCTTCCCATAAATGTTTAATATTAGTAATATATCCCTCTAGATTCTTACTTTTGTCAGGAATATATGTACAGCACTGTTGAATTTTCAACATGCTACAGACTCCGCCCTCTTTTGCCAATAATACATCAAGAGCAAGTCTATTTTGCCAAACCATAGCTCTCATAGTCACCCTTTCGGTGTCAATCATCAAAAACCCACCAGCAGTGTCTGTTGATAAACAATCAGCCACTGTGGACAATTTTCTACTTTTGTGCAAATTTAAAATCACTCCAACTGAAGGTATCAATGCTCCAAAAATATCTCCCACAATCTCTGCAGCACTAATTCCCCTTTTGCTACGTATCAATCCACTCTTACTCCTTTCATTGGTTCCATGATTTTTATCTACATGATACACCTGGGGGAAAAGATTCCCATGTAACAAAACCCATACCAACGTGCTGGTAACCTATAATAGGCATTTTTACCACACACATAATAAATTCCAGGGAAAACAGGATCCGACCCACCCTTTAAACTCCAACCTCCTGTAATCAGGAAGGTATGATCACATTCACTAGAACCAATGAAATACTTATTATAATCTGTTTTCTGTCTTAGTAAGCAAAGCTTCCCTCTATGATGCCAGTCTAGAGTCATTGCAGCATATGTCTCACCTTCTTTGTAATCCCCCTCTCTATGAGCCCAAAGAGGTATATGACTCTTTTCCTCGGCAGCCCTTCTCTTAAAATTTTCTCTTCTACTTCTACAGTATTAATGAATTCAATTTCTTCCCTCTGTAAACTACAGGTTACGTTATTTCTATGGGCACATACTGTATCTATTGTCTTAGTAGTATGGAAAAACTCTCCAAAATGCTCAACATTCTTAGCACTACTTACTACGTTTATATTCTTTCGAATACTAAGTTCAGAAAATACTAAATCTAAATTTGAATAAAAGTACTGAATTTGACCCTTTTCATAGAACAAACTTGTTAGTACGCTACTCGAAATTCCATATGTTAGGGGAAGGTGGTGATAAAGTCACCCCTTCTGACACAGAAGATGGTAATTTCATGCACACATAACAATCTCTAGCATCCATAGTGTTAACATATTCATAAAGAAGTTTAGTAAAGACATTTAATGAAAAATCATTAATAGAATTATCTTGATGTAAGTCATTTCCAGTTAATCTCTTAATGTTAGTCTGTGGGTCCTCTTTAAGACTTTTCCCCACATTCGTCTTTATATCTACTAAATCATTAGTAGTATTACTCTTAGTATGAAACATAAAGTGAGGCACAACAACTATTAATATTAACCAAACAATCATTATTAATAATTCACATTCACAACAAACATTAATACACTTACGCCTAATTGATCCCTGATTCTGATTGCCAGTCTCCTGAATCCTAGCCATTTTAAGCAAAAAAGAAAAACTAAAAAACTAAAACTTGATAAAGTATGTGTATCTAAGCACTTTTAAGCCTTAGGTCTCCTCAGGTTTTTCTTTCTCTCTTCAAAACTTCTCCAAGACCTTCTCCAAGACCTTCTCCAACCCCCTCTTTTTTATTTTTTTATTTGAGTCTTCTTTCAATCTTTTAGCACAGTTCCAGTCTCAATTTCAGTTTCTTTTCTATATTTTTCAGAACAGTTTTCAATCTTCTACACCCTAATTTTTAACACAGTTCATTTAAGGTGGCTCATAGCAAGTTCTCTGATCTGGCTTGATATCTTCTCAACTGTTGTCTTCTAGATCAATTGTTTTTAGCAACCAAATATGTCCATTCAGGTGCTGTGTATTTCTTGTTCGGAATTCTTACTCTTTTTGTTCTTCGAATTGTATCTTCTTCAGGATCACTTTGTTCAGATATTTCAACTATTGTATTTGGAACACTCTCATTCAAAGTGTATTTCAGTCTTTTCACTCCTCTGGCCATATATCTCCTTTTCTTGCTTTTTCTTTTGAATTTCTTCAGTTTTGTTTAGTTCAGGACTTGTCTCAATATTTCTTTTAATTGATTCCTTTTTCTCCTCTTCACTGTTTTGCTCTGGAATCAATTTCTTCACTGTACCGACATTGGCAGTCTCACGAGACCCATAGCTGGTGCCCACTTTACTTGATTTTCAGTCTGTTCAGGTTCTTTTTGATCACCTTCTTTTCTCCTTTCTTGATCACCTTCAACTGATTCTTTACTTTTAAGTGGACTTGGGACTCTTCGTGTGCGACTAGCATGAATCCAGTTTGGCAAGCCACCACACTTCACTGCTGTCGTTGTCACCAGTATCACCTGATATGGCCCATGCCATCGAGGTTCCAAACATGACTTTCTCACATGCTTCTTGACAAGAACCCACTCTCCAGGATTCAAGTTGTGAGATTGTTCTTGCTGTGTTGTGGTTGCAACTTCTCCAACCTGATGAAACACAGAACGCACCTCATCAGCCAATCCTTTGCAATAATCGAGTACTAAATCATCAGTTATATTCATTAGTTGATTCACTGGAACTATTGACTGTCTCATTGCTCTGCCCATGATAATCACATGCGGAGACAATCAAGTTTTTCTATATGGAATACTTCTCAGACTCATCAGGACTAGTGGTAATGCATCTGGCCATCTCAGTGTAGTAGACGCACACACTTTCGCAAGTCTTGATTTAATGGTTCCATTTGCCTGCTCAACCATGCCTGATGCTTCTGGTCGATAGGCACAATGCAATGTTTGTTCAATTTGTAATGCTGAACAAATCATTCAAATTATTTCGTTGTTGAAATGCGTCCCTCTATCTGATTCTAAAGAGACTGGAAATCCAAATCTTGGGATTATCTCTCTAAGAAGCAATTTAGCAACTGTTAGACTATCATTGCGTCTTGATGGGTAGGCTTCCACCCACAGAGAAAACAAACAGACAATCACCAGTACATATTTTATTCCATTACATTGTGGTAGTTCTATGAAATCAGCTTGAAATCGTGTAAACGGACCAGCTGCTTTTCCAATTCGTCCCCAACTAACAACTGTCTTTCTTCCTGCATTTTGCTGCTGACAAGTCACACATCTCTGGCAAAGGCTCTCTGCAATGACCCTAAACTTAGGGTTAAACCATGATTGCTTAAACAACCTAATCATAGCATCTCTACCTATGTGTGTAGGACCATGATAAAACCTATTTGAGACAACAGACTATCTGGCATGATTGGTCTTCCATCAGGATAAATCCACACTTCATCTTCTTCCCTACGTGAACAATCTGCCTTGATCCAAATTCCTTTTTCTTCAACACTTGCTTTTTCTTGCAACTGCCTAATTTTTTCCCATGTTTCAACAGATGAGAACATCCGATTGCACACTTTTTCATCAGATTTCTGTATCTTTTTATTGATTGAAACCGAATTTAGCACAGAAAAACGAGCAACTTCATCAGCATACTTATTACCAACTGTGATATAATCACTGCCAGTTTTGTGTGCTGAACATTTCACAACCCCGATTTCTTTGGGCAATTGTAGTGCCAACAGTAGGTCTTTTACATATTCACCATTTCGAATTAGTGAACCTGATGAGGTCAAGAAACCACGTTGAGACCACAATTGTCCAAAGTCATGCACAACCCTAAAACCATATTGATTATCAGTAAATATGGTTACTGTCCAGTTCTTTCCAAAGTAGCATGCTTTAGTTAGTGCTACCAACTCCGAAATTTGTGCAGATTTTACTCCTTTCAAGCATGAAGCTTCAATGACATTAGCCACTGTACAAACTGCATAAGAAGCTCTCAAGGTACCCATTTCATCTCTCAAGCAAGATCCATCCACAAACATCACACAATCTGATTCATATAATAGAGTATCCTTTATATCAGGTCTTGGCTTTGTACACAATTCAGTCACATCCAACTAATCATGATCTGCTTCACCCATCACCATTTCACAATCTGGATTTAGCAACAAGGTAGCTGGATTTAAATTTGTACATCTTGTTACTGTCACATTTTCAGCTCCCAGAATCACTCGTTCATATTTTGTCGACCGACTACTCGTAAGATGCTGTGTTCAAGTTTGTGTCAACAAAATCTCAACAGAATGTGGTACATACACCCTCAATGGATGTCCCATCAAAATTACTTCACTCTGTTCCAAACTCATACAAGTAGCAGCAACTGCTTTCAAACAACCTGGTAAAGCTGCAGCTACACAATCAAGTGTGGCTGAAAAATATGCCACAGGACGACGTGCTGTTCATTGCATCTGCGTTAGAACTGAGAGTGCACATCCGTCTCTTTCATAACAAAACAATGTAAAATCCTTGTTGAAATCTGGCATTCCTAATGCTGGTGCACGACAAAGGCTGTCTCCCAACTCAACAAATGCCTTCATACATTCCTCATTCAATTGAATCGGATCTGACACATCTTTGTGAGTCAGTCTTTGTAATGGCTTGGCTGTCAATGAAAATCCATTGATCCACTGTCTGCAGCATCCAACCATACCCAAAAACATTTGAATCTCTTTCTGCGTCTTGGGTGGTTTCATTTGCAAGATTGCATTTATTCGATCCTGTGGCACTTTTCTGACTCCTTTTTCAATTTTGTGCCCCAAATAAAGAACTTCTTTTTGGCAAAATTGTAATTTTGCTGGTGACACTTTATGCCCACCTACTGCCAAATGGTTCAGTAGAGCAATAGTATCTGTCACACAAGCCTCTCTCGTCTTTGATGCCACAAGCAAATCATCTATATACTGTACAAAGACTGAGTTATTGGGCATTACCAGTGACTCTAAGCACCTCTTCAAATTCTGTTTGAAGATTGAGGGGCTTTCAGTATACCCTTGAGGAACTCGGCACCATGCCAAAACACAGTCTCCGAACCGGAACGCAAACAAATATTGACTATCCGGATGCAAGGGTATCGAGAAAAATGCTTGACACAAATCAATCACTGTGAACCACACAGCATCACATGGAATTTGATAAAGAATTACTGCTGGGTTTGGCACTATTGGACAACAAGCTACTACTATCTGATTAATTTTCCTCAAATCTTGGACAATTCTATACTTGCCGCTTCATTTCTTAATTCCCATTATAGGTGAATTACAAGGACTGCTTAATATTTCTTTTAAAATACCTTGTTCAATCATCATTTCAATCACAGGCATTACTCCTGCAATAGTTTCAGGACTCATTTTGTAAGGTGGGTTTTTGGAAATTCTGCCCCTTGTTTAACTGAAATTTGAATAGGATCGACTCCTTTCATTAATCCAATGTCTTTCCCTGAAAAATCCCAACCATCAGTCAACACACTTTCTCTCAATTCAACAGGGAAATCCTTTTCTGTAAATAAAGGATACAAATCATTCACCTCTGTCCCTTGCCTTGCCATTTTGAATACAACGTCCTCGTCCTTTGTATGGAATGCTATTCCATCTGGTGTACAGTAGATGGTGCAATTCATTTTGCACAACAAGTCTCTACCCAAAAGGTTACCTGGACTTGTATCACACACCGCAAAACAATGCAAATCTCGGAAATCTCCAATTTGCACTTTCATTGGTGTTGTCACTGGAGTTTTGATCAATTGATTTGAAAGGCCTACAACTTGGATATTATCTCCCGAAAGGGGTAGGTTAGGAATTTCCACAGTTCTCACAGTGGAACGGGTAGCGCCAGTGTCTACAAGGAATGTAATCACATTACCTTCTACTTCTCCATCCACAAAAGGACCACACTGATCTACCTCTAGGAATGCGCCAAGCACGCACTCCTCCTCCCCCCTGTCAGAAGATACCAGCAGAATCTCCGCAGGAGCTGACGATGTACCCAAAGCCCCTCCACCAGTACCCACCAACACAGAATACAATATGTAATTGCTGGGCAGGGGGGAAAGGGGAAGTGGACAGAGAGAGAGACAGCCTTGTAAGGAGGATATTCAGTACTTCTTTTTCTATCTCCTTCTGTTCGCCTACTGGGTTATTATTGTAGTACCTGCATGGGAAGACAAATGCACAAACATACAATGCTCAACAATCCATAAATAACTTTTTTCAATGTGAATATACTTCAATCTTTTCTTATATATTCTAATTACCCAACAGTGAAAGGCTAATGCTTCTCTCTATTTCTCTAAACGTTGTAATATAGGACAATGTGAATAGTTGTTCTCTTTCTATGAATAAAGTTCTTGTTCAGTGAATTGAATTGAAGAAAATCCTTGAATCAGCTCTGTTCACGAAGGGTTAGTTGGAACACAGTTCTCTTGCAGAGTTTAAAAGAAGGTTCCTTACCCTAAGTTGGCTTCAAGAGGTAAAAACGTCTCTCAATTCAACAAGTAGAAAGGCTACCTTGAGTTTCCTTGTAATCCTTCTTTGTAGATAGCTTGGCTGGAGTACTCTGGGATTCTCTGAGTAATTAAATAGGGTGACTGAAAAATACTGAGGAGAATTTAATATTCTCGAGCTCAAGACCATTACACTAATGCGCAAGAGAAACACTGCCCGAATGAATTTTGGCAGTGGAAAAAGAATTCAGTTGATTGTGCTAAGCAAGCGCTGTGAAAAGACACTATCTAGTGTCTTAACTGAGGAAAAAATCCTTGTCAGAATGCTGCGCAGAAGAGAGACACAACCAGCGTCTCTCAGAGCTCAGCTGAAGTGCAGCGTTCGTTTGTTGCGCATGCGCGATTCGCGCTTCTTCCTCCTCGCGCCTAATAACACTAGACCGCTGACCTTCAGGATTGGTGTTGAGTATGATGCTTCCTGAATTCGCTACTGGGAACGAGCGAAGTGTATTTAAATAAAGTTTCAATGCAGTTCTTGTAGCGGAGTGAAACCTTTTCCAATGGGGGTATTTTCTGAATCTATTGAGTGCTAAATGTAATTTAGTCTGACCAAGCCTTACATGTGCGCTAGCTACCATGTTCCTGACAGTACCTCCCTCCAAAAGGGGTCCCCCAATTCTTGGTTTCTTTGGAAAGGTTTTATGGAAGTTTTCAATTAATCTAGGAGCGTGAACATTAGATGATGGTTCCCAAGACCTCTCCTCAGGCCCATAACCCTTCCACTCAACCAGATAATACAGTATCTTTCTGGTTATTTTAGAGTCTAATATTCTGCTAAACTCGAATTCTTCTTCTGAATCTACACTTATAGACATGGGTTTTTCTTTTAGTCTAACTTTTGGAGGATTCTTTTTAAAAGGGACACATGAAATACAGGATGGATCTTAATCTGTTTTGGAAGTTGCAATTTCACGGCCACTGGATTGATGATCTTTTTAATTCTAAAAGGGCCAATAAATCTGGGTTGAAATTTCCGGTTACCCTTTAACTGCAAATTTCGAGTGGACAACCAAACCTGATCTCCTTCCACATAACTAGGTCCTACTGTTCTTTTTTTATCTGCGTACTTTTGATATGATGTCTTAGCTTTCAATAAATTCTTTTGCGCTGTTTGATAAGTTTGATGTAAATCCTTAAACATCTTTTTAACAACTGGCACAGTCATCATTCTTTCCTAGCACAATATTAGGGTGTCTTCCTGAATTTAAATAAAAAGGAGTATACCCTGTGGAGTCATGTACTGCATTATTATATGCAAACTCTGTTGTCCAGAGTAAATCTGACCAGTTCCCTTCCTGTTCTAACAGATAGAGTCGTAGGTACTGTTCCAACTCCTGATTTACTCTCTCAGTTTGCCCATTAGTTTCTGGATGGCAACTGGTGGAAAAACGAGCATCAATTCCAAAACTACTCACAAACTTCTTCCAGAACTTTGACACAAACTGGGAACCCCGATCAGAAATTAAAACCTTGGGAATTCCATGAGATTTCACTATGTGATCATTAAACTGCTGAACTAACTGAGAGGCTGTTGGAATGGACTTTAATGGAACAAAATGACTCATCTTTGAGAAAGCATCAACAAAAACCAAGATGGTGTTGTAGACCTGTCTGGAAGGAAGGTCCACTATTAAATCCATGGACACCGTGTGCCAAGGATGGGGGGGATTTGGTAATGGCCGTACTAAACCCTGTGGGGCTTGCCTACTAGGTTTTCCTTTTATGCAAATCTCACATGTTGCCACATACTGTCTTATGTGAGCGACCATGCCTGGCCACCAAAAAATGTCTTTTAACTAAATCTGTGGTTTTCTTCGTTCCCTTGTGTCCAGCCATGGGATCATCATGACAACTTCTTAATGCCAATTGTTGTAGACTCTCTGTAGGTAAGTATAAAGCGTCTTGATGATATGGAAGATTATTCAAGATCTTACTTTTCGGATCCTCCTTAACCCAATTTTCGATTTCTTTGTCCGACAGAGCTTCATGCACCTTCTCTGTGAAATCTGCAAACTGGGTAGCACAAATGAATTTCTCGGATGGAATGATGGGCTCAATCTGCGGAATTTTGACTTCATCGATTAAATTCATTCGTGATAAAGCATCTGCCTTACCATTAGTGACTCCTGGTTTGTATGTGATCACAAAATTGAAATCCGAAAAATACAAAGACCATCTTAACTGACGAGGAGTCAGTGTTTTGGCAGACTTTAAAAACTGAAGATTGCGATGATCCGTGAAGACCGTCACCACATGTTTGGCTCCAAGAAGATAATGCCTCCAGTCTTGGAAGGCATCCTTAACCGCCAGCAGTTCTTTATCAGCGATTGAGTAATTGATTTCTGGTGCAGTAAACTTTCTGGATCGGAAGGCTACAGGATGTAGTTGGCCAGTCTTCTTATCCCTTTGCGAAAGTACTCCTCCAGTGGCCCAATCTGAGGCGTCTGTTTCGACATAAAAGCCCTCGTCTGGATTTGGATGCATCAAAATGGGAGCAGTGATGAACACCTCTTTCAAAGCCTTAAAAGCCTGTTCTGCTTCGTCGTTCCATTGGAATTTCACTCCTTTTTTCAAATACCGAGTGATGGGGCTGACTTTGGAGGAAAAGTTTGGTATGAATCGTCGATAAAAATTGGCAAATCCAATAAAACTTTGTATCTCTTTTATATTTTTTGGGGTTTGCCAATTCTTTATCACTTCTACCTTGGATGGATCCATCTCAACTCCTGTTGCCAACAAGATAAATCCCAAAAATTCCCCTTGATTAGTGTGAAAAGAGCATTTTTCAAGCTTTACATATAGATGGTTTGCCAATAACTTCTGTAGAATGGCTCTGACATGTTTCACATGATCCCTCATATTTTCAGAGAAAATTAAAATGTCGTCAATATAAACGACGGCCACTTTATCAAGATATTCCCGTAAAACGTAATTCGCAAAGTGTTGGAATGCTGCCGGAGCATTACACAAGCCATACGGCATGACCTGGTATTCGTAGAGTTCAGTCTTTGTGCGGAAGGCCGTCTTCCATTCATCTCCTTCAGCAACCCTGACCAGATGGTACGCTCCTCGGAGATCCAACTTGGTGTAAACCTTCTCTCCCTTAACTTGATCCAGCATCTCAGAAATTAAAGGTAGGGGGTATCGATTCTTGACTGTAGCCTGATTTAAGGCTCTATAATCGATACACATACGAAGACTCCCATCCTTCTTTGGTATGAAAAATAGTGGGGAAGAAACGGGAGACTGAGAAGGTCGGATAAATCCATTTCTCTGATATTCTTCCAAGTAGGTCTTAAGATACTGATTTTCTGACTCAGTGAGAGCATAAATGCGACTACATGGGAGATTCACCCCAAGTTCCAACTCAATCTTGCAATCATACTCCCTGTGAGGAGGTAATTTTTCAGCATTCCTTTTGTCAAACACGTGAGCCAAATCTTGATATTCTTCTGGAACTCCTTTAAGATCCAAAACACAAACCATCTGTGAAAGTTGAGCCAATTCTGAAGCTGGTGAACCCTCTGACTTAGATGCCTTGTTATGAAAACAATGCTCTTTGCAGTACTCGGAGGTCATCTCTATAGTTCTTTTCTCCCAATCAATTTTAGGATTGTGTTCTGACAACCAAGTCAGGCCCAGAATTAACTGAAATTGGGGAGCATCAATTAGATTGAATCTTAGAAACTCTTGATGTCCTTTTAGCCCCAACAGCTCAATAGTCTCAGTTTCTTCAGTAATTGGTCCGGAAGTTAAATCGGTTCCGTCAACCACTCTGACTACTTCTATGTACTTCTTTTTGATCGATCGAATTCCTGCTCCTTGGGCGAACTTTAAATCACAAAAATTACCGGTGGCTCTGGAATCTATCATTACAGATACTGCTTTTATTTCCGAATGACCAAACCTTGCTGTGAACGAAGCTATTAAATGAGGAGCTGCAGACTGAAGAGTGTTAGCTAACTGTTGATAATCAGGAGTTGACTGCACATCTTTTCCCACCAGAGCAACTCCTTCTTCTGGTGGGATCTGTCTTTTACCGACTGATTTGATTTTGGCTTCTTTGGACAGTCTTTCACACAATGGCCTGAATTTCAGCAATACATACACAAATTCTTGGTTCTTCTCTTTTCTCTTTCCTCCTTAGAAAGAGGACCTCTGATGGAACCAATCTGCATAGGTTCTTCACTTGAATGAGATTCTATCTTGCTTCCTTCTGTCTTGATTCTATCAAATCGAGGAGTGAAAGGTCGGAAATCCCTTCTCTTTTCTGATTTCCTCTCAAATTGACGGTGCTCAATTTGAAGAACCAAATCAATCAACTCCGAAATTTCTTGGGGTCTTTTAGGAATTTGGGCCAAGGCGTCTTTAAGTTTGTCTTTGAGTCCTCGATAAAAAATTGCAGCACGCTTGCATTTAGGCCATTCAGTTTCAACAATTAATTTATTGAACTGGGCTATATAAGCAATTAGTTCACGATTCCCTTGTCGTAGCTCCAAAAGCTCATTGTCTGTAGCTTGATTTGCTGATCTTCTGTCAAAGATTCTCAGAAATTCCGTCTTAAATAATTCAAAATTATATAAAGCTGGATCATTACGCGAAATAAGAGGCATAGACCATGAGGCTGCATCGCCACTCAAATAAGACAGCACGAAGGCAACTTTTGACTGATCTTCTGTGAATACTACTGGTCTGCACAAGAAATGTAAAGAGCATTGTGTTAAAAACACTTGTGCCTTATGTGGATCTCCACTAAATCTTTCGGGGTTTGCCAAAGGAATAATTGAAGATACTGCATGAATAGCCAGGGTGGTGACTTCAGATGTTGTAGGGGCTCTAGTTCTCTTAAAAGATTCTGAACTACCTGACATAGGGGATTTTCCAGTAACTAGATCCTCCATCTTTTGTTTAATTAAATGGTTTTCTTGTTGGGATCTTTTAAATTCTTCTCTTAAAGTTTTATTTTCCTCCACTGCACTGGTTAATGGATTCTGTAGACTCTCTAAGATCCCAGCTAAAGCTTTTAAATCTAAACCCTCAGCCATCCTCAGCTCAGGCGGAATAATTCGAGGCACTTCAATCTGTCAGAAGATACCAGCAGAATCTCCGCAGGAGCTGATGATGTACCCAAAGCCCCTCCACCAGTACCCACCAACACAGAATACAATATGTAATTGCTGGACAACGGCAGGGGGGAAAGGGGAAGTGGACAGAGAGAGAGAGACAGCCTTGTAAGGAGGATATTCGGTACTTCTTTTTCTATCTCCTTCTGTTCGCCTACTGGGTTTATTATTGTAGTACCTGCATGGGAAGACAAATGCACAAACATACAATGCTCAACAATCCATAAATAACTTTTTTCAATGTGAATATACTTCAATCTTTTCTTATATATTCTAATTACCCAACAGTGAAAGGCTAATGCTTCTCTCTATTTCTCTAAATGTTGTAATATAGGACAATGTGAATAGTTGTTCTCTTTCTATGAATAAAGTTCTTGTTCAGTGAATTGAATTGAAGAAAATCCTTGAATCAGCTCTGTTCACGAAGGGTTAGTTGGAACACAGTTCTCTTGCAGAGTTTAAAAGAAGGTTCCTTACCCTGAGTTGGCTTCAAGAGGTAAAAACGTCTCTCAATTCAACAAGTAGAAAGGCTACCTTGAGTTTCCTTGTATTCCTTCTTTGTAGATAGCTTGGTTGGAGTACTCTGGGATTCTCTGAGTAATTAAATATGGTGACTGAAAAATACTGAGGAGAATTTAATATTCACGAGCTCGAGACCATTACACTAATGCACAAGAGAAACATTGCCCGAATGAATTTCGGCAGCAGAAAAAGAATTCAGTTGATTGCGCTAAGCAAGCGCTGTGAAAAGATACTATCCAGAGTCTTAACTGAGGAAAAAATCCTTGTCAGAATGCTGTGCAGACGAGAGACACAACCGGCGTCTCTCAGAGTTCAGTTGAAGTGCAGCGTTCGTTTGTTGCGCATGCGCGATTCACGCTTCTTCCTCCTCGTGCCTAATAACACTAGACCGCTGACCTTCAGGATTGGTGTTGAGTATGATGCTTCGTGAATTCGCTACTGGGAACGAGCAAAGTGTATTTAAATAAAGTTTCAATGCAGTTCTTGTAGCGGAGTGAAACCTTTTCCAATGGGGGTATTTTCTGAATCTATTGAGTGCTAAATGTAATTTAGTCTGACCAAGCCTTACATGTGCGCTAGCTACCATGTTCCTGACACCCCCTCAGGCAGCATCATTGAGATGTATCTGAATCACTCCCTTGGCACTGCAACCAATATTGTGAAGCCACTTGTACATTTTGCTTTACTGATTCATCCGTGTGAAAAACCATATTCGTACTGTATCTCTGTACTTGACCATTCATATTCTGATTTGGCATAGGAGTTTGAGGTATTTGTAAACCTTGTCCTCTCCTATCTGGTACTTGTGAATTCTGATTTTGCATCTGATTCAACTGATTCATATCATTGACACCTGTACCACCTGTATTGGTCAACAGTCTCCTACACTTGCGTCTCAAATATCCAAATTTACCGCAAGCATGACACGGATATTTCTTCTTCATATCCTCTTTATTATTTCTACCTTTTACACCACCTTTTGTAGCAGTAGTATTCTGAGTATCTTGCAGAACCTGATCTCTTCCCTGAAAACCTGTCTGAGAGAAATCTACACACCCACCTTTCTGTGCTGCTTTCATCTGAGCCCACATTAATTTATCTTTCAACTTTTTGTGTCTCGTTTCAATATCATCACTACAATATTTTGCATAATGCAATATCTCATCAATCGACATACTCTGTCAACAAATTAAATGTTGTTGAATCATCATGCTAATTTCTGGTCTCAAACCAAAGACAAACCTATATACAAAATGATCCATATCCTTGTCAGTGATATTCTCAATGCCACTATACTGTTTAAACACTTGAAGAAGCCTTTCATAGTAAGCATGCACTGTCTCTTTTGTTTCTTGTGTAGTTCTGTCTATTTTAACACAATCTGGGGCCGATTCCGATCTCGGTCGGAGGCGCACCCAATACTATTCGGTCGGGAAAAAAGCCATGCGAAAGCCAGTTTCCCGACCGATCCGTACAGTACACCGAACGAGCAAGTACGATGCGCACAACAGCAAAAATCCCGGCCGAGCCGTACTCACCCAAACCAGGTCCTGTTCTCCGACCGAGGCGAATCCGGAAACGCCGAATCGAGTCGCACGGAAGGGAAAATGCAGCCCCGTCCGGCCGAACAAGTACGATGCGCTTTCCGTACGCGCCGAACCCGTCGCTACGCACGGCACGTCAAAGCATCCGGGAGAGGCGCACATAAGCTCCGAATCGCGCCACAACACGATCCACGGCTACGAGACGAACACAGCACCGACGAGGACGACGCGAAGCGACGAGGACGAAGCCAAGCGACGAGGACGACGCGAAGCAACGAGAAGGACGAACGACACGAACCAACCATGAATCCCTTCGTCCCGATCATACCAATATTCTACATCTACTACCGGAACAGGCACGGACGCGTACGGCGCAGAAGGTAAGTCAGACACCAACCACAAAACACATACAACACGTACACGACACATCACACACATACACTGGGAATCTGAATATACTTACACCAGCAACAGCAGCACCATAGGGGCGGGATGCCCATCACCAATGCCACATATGCACACAGGGGCCTGAATGCGCGCCACCACCCCAACCCAGGGGGGCTGGATGCCAACCACCACAACCACCCTCAACCAGGGGGGCAGGATGCCTACCACTACTACCACCCTCAACCAGGGGGGCAGGATGCCTACCACTACTACCACCCTCAACCAGGGGGGCAGGATGCCTACCACTACTACCACCCTCACCCAGGGGGCAGGATGCCCACCACTACTACCACCCTTAGCCAGGGGGCTGGATGCCTACCACCACCCTTAGCCAGGGGGCTGGATGCCCACCACTACTACCACCCTTAGCCAGGGGGCAGGATGCCTACCACTACTACCACCCTCACCCAGGGGGGCAGGATGCCCACCACTACTACCACCCTTAGCCAGGGGGGCTGGATGCCTACCACCACCCTTAGCCAGGGGGGCTGGATGCCTACCACTACTACCACCCCACCCAGGGGGCAGGATGCCTACCACTACTACCACCCTCACCCAGGGGGCAGGATGCCCACCACTACTACCACCCTTAGCCAGGGGGCTGGATGCCTACCACTACTACCACCCTCAACCAGGGGGGCAGGATGCCCACCACTACTACCACCCTTAGCCAGGGGGCTGGATGCCTACCACTACTACCACCCTCAACCAGGGGGGCAGGATGCCTACCACTACTACCACCCTTAGCCAGGGGGCAGGATGCCCACCACTACTACCACCCTTAGCCAGGGGGGGCTGGATGCCTACCACCACCCTTAGCCAGGGGGGGCTGGATGCCTACCACTACTACCACCCCCACCCACAGGGGCAGGATGCCTACCACTACTACCACCCTCACCCAGGGGGGGCAGGATGCCTACCACTACTACCACCCTCAACCAGGGGGGCAGGATGCCTACCACTACTACCACCCTCACCCAGGGGGGCAGGATGCCCACCACTACTACCACCCTTAGCCAGGGGGCTGGATGCCTACCACCACCACCCTTAGCCAGGGGGCTGGATGCCCACCACTACTACCACCCTTAGCCAGGGGGCTGGATGCCTACCACTACTACCACCCTCAACCAGGGGGGCAGGATGCCCACCACTACTACCACCCTTAGCCAGGGGGCTGGATGCCTACCACTACTACCACCCTCAACCAGGGGGCAGGATGCCCACCACTACTACCACCCTTAGCCAGGGGGCAGGATGCCCACCACTACTACCACCCTTAGCCAGGGGGGCTGGATGCCTACCACTACTACCCTTAGCCAGGGGGCTGGATGCCTACCACTCACCACCCTTAGCCAGGGGGGCTGGATGCCTACCACTACTACCACCCTCAGCCAGGGGGCAGGATGCCTACCACTACTACCACCCTCACCCAGGGGGCAGGATGCCCACCACTACTACCACCCTTAGCCAGGGGGCTGGATGCCTACCACCACCCCTTAGCCAGGGGGCTGGATGCCCACCACTACTACCACCCTTAGCCAGGGGGCTGGATGCCTACCACTACTACCACCCTCAACCAGGGGGGCAGGATGCCCACCACTACTACCACCCTTAGCCAGGGGGCTGGATGCCTACCACTACTACCACCCTCAACCAGGGGGGCAGGATGCCCACCACTACTACCACCCTTAGCCAGGGGGCAGGATGCCCACCACTACTACCACCCTTAGCCAGGGGGCTGGATGCCTCACCACCACCCTTAGCCAGGGGGCTGGATGCCTACCACCACCCTTAGCCAGGGGGGCTGGATGCCTACCACTACTACCACCCTCAACCAGGGGGCAGGATGCCTACCACTACTACCACCCTCACCCAGGGGGCAGGATGCCCACCACTACTACCACCCTTAGCCAGGGGGCTGGATGCCTACCACCACCCTTAGCCAGGGGGGCTGGATGCCCACCACTACTACCACCCTTAGCCAGGGGGTGCCAGATGCCCACCACTACCACCCTTAGCCAGGGGGCAGGATGCCCACCACTACTACCACCCTTAGCCAGGGTGGGCTGGATGCCTACCACCACCCTTAGCCAGGGGGGCTGGATGCCTACCACCACCCTTAGCCAGGGGGCAGGATGCCCACCACTACTACCACCCTTAGCCAGGGGGGCTGGATGCCTACCACTACTACCACCCCCACTCATAGGATGGACAATGCATGACACAACAAGCACACCACAACCTAGGGAATGCAAGATTAAGACATCCCCCCACCACCATGACAAGCGTGTGAGCAGGCTGTGTCAAATGCCTACAACACCGAACATGACATTGAACATACAATGTGACCCCCTAGCACATGTGCCACACATATATGTGTGTGGCACCCACAATGCAAGCAGCCCATGACCATTGTGGCAATGGGGCCTAAACCCCCATCATCACAGTGACCAAAAGGCAAGTGTGGGGTCCATAGCTGAAGCACATTTTGACCATTGTGGCAATGGGGCCTAAACCCCCATCATCACAGTGACCAAAAGGTAAGTGTGGGGTCCATAGCTGAAGCACATTTTGACCATTGTGGCAATGGGGTCTAAACCCCCATCATCACAGTAACCAAAAGGCAAGTGTGGGGTCCATAGCTGAAGCACATTTTGACCATTGTGGCAATGGGGCCTAAACCCCCATCATCACAGTGACCAAAAGGTAAGTGTGGGGTCCATAGCTGAAGCACATTTTGACCATTGTGGCAATGGGGTCTAAACCCCATCATCACAGTAACCAAAAGGCAAGTGTGGGGTCCATAGCTGAAGCACATTTTGACCATTGTGGCAATGGGGCCTAAACCCCCATCATCACAGTGACCAAAAGGTAAGTGTGGGGTCCATAGCTGAAGCACATTTTGACCATTGTGGCAATGGGGTCTAAACCCCCATCATCACAGTGACCAAAAGGTAAGTGTGGGGTCCATAGCTGAAGCACAGTTTGACCATTGTGGCAATGGGGTCTAAACCCCCATCATCACAGTGACCAAAAGGCAAGTGTGGGGTCCATAGCTGAAGCACATTTTGACCATTGTGGCAATGGGGTCTACACCCTCATCATCACAGTGACCAAAAGGTAATTGTTGACAAAGAAAGAGCTGCAACTGCCAAACTGCATGGATCATTCCTGGTCACAGAACCAAAAACTCATCTGTGGCAAAGTAGTGTATGTGTCCCATTGCAACATAAATTGGGGGAGCCAAATACTGCAGTGCAAATGAAACATTCCTTTGGCCATGTGCAGACAAACAACACCCATGGTGGCTGAGACCGTCAACAGTCATCAATGACACAATGACAGAAGTGACCATCAGAATGCAGAACCACATATTTGCACCAATGGGCACACAAATGCAGATACCCTGTGGAGACAGCAGATGTGAGGTGAACAGATACCATACCATGGCAGCAATGGGACACACAAACCATGATCACTGTGCTGACCGATGACCTAGGAGTCCCAGGGACAGCAGGGGAAACACACCAAACAACATACAGCCAATGGCACACCCAAGATATGCCAATGCAGTGGTGCAGATGCACAAACACTAACAGGCAGACCAACACTGTCATCATACACAGCAGGTGAGGGGTGGGGGTGCCAGTGTCCCCAGGCAACAACACAACACATGAGGAGAGCTGAATACCAATCATACAGATGTGCATACACTGCCACACTAAGGTAACTCATGGATCCAAATCCCCTATGTGGGCAAGCAGGCATTGACAGGTGAGAGGGAGCACAAAACACACATGTCACACAGGCACGTAGGAACAACAACTGACACAGCAAGTCACAGACACACCACAGCACCACCCCCAGGGCCCCCACAATGTGGTGACCCTGGGCTGAAGAAAAATACCACTGTGATGACAAAGCTAAATGTCGTTCACACTGTGAACCACAGTCAGGTGTCCTGAGCAACTAACTACCATCACACCTACACAAGCACAAATCAATCAGCATGGCCAGTAAGCCAAGGCCAACATGGAGGCAGGGGACTAGCCGGGCAACAACTCTCATCTGCACACACTCAAGACCACACCCCTCGACCTCCAACAATGTGCAGCAGTGAAGTACACATGCACTGGTGACATTGCACATGCACCCATTACTATTCCAGGGTGGTGGGTGGGAACCAAGGTGTAGAAACACATCACACATGGACACTCAACAAGACTCCTGAATGTCTGACACACTGCACACTACGCTGTACATGGACATGACGGCAATACCACACCGACCAATGGGATCCCAGCCACAGTCACACACCAATGAAGAAGCCAAGGTCACCCACAAAGAACACACATAGACAACAACCAACATTGCAGCCCGGACCCTAAGGAGTGCCAGCAGTCACACACACAACGTGTCACAATCACTGAAAGATAACACAAACTGGAAATCACATGACAGGGGCAAACAACAAGTGCCAAAGGGAAACCTGACTGTGACCCATCTGCGTCAGCACACAAACTCTGCCCTGACAGCAAACACACCTATGGGTGACACCCTGATGACCAGTAATGTGCCATGCACCCACATCACAGAGAACACAGGGAGAAGACTTTGGGGGAACATAGCTCAAGTCAGCAAGCATCACAAACAGGTACAACACTAGGGATCACAGCATGCGCAGATGAATGGAAGTGAACACACAGACATGCACATACAACACACACCTTGGGCGCAGGCAATGTCACACGTGTACACACTGCCATGAGGGGACTCCACTCCTGTGTGAGGAAAGCTGTGCCATATGTTGCCTCAGTAGGGCCCCATCATGTCAGCTGAGCACTTGGTCACACAATCAACAATTAGCACCAAATGAGGGCTCCCATCACATCAGCCTGGTCATGGATGTGCCAACGGAATCATCAGCACAGATCCAACACACTTGTATAGCAATGTTGCACTGACTACACGGATGAGTCCCTCCCCATTGATGCCCAAACCTGCATGTCCACTGGAGATGGCAACACGGTCAGGGAAGTAGACAAAAGCAACGATGGCAGGCACAACAGATGTGCAGGGGTGGAAGCCACAGATGTGAAATTGCCAATGTAAGTAGGAAACCCATTGCCAAATACTGAACACATGACACCCTCAGATGCTGCTATTGATGACATGGATACACCACATGATAGGACACATTCCCCTGGACCACATGGGTTCCTGCACAGTAACACTTCATAATCATGAGACCAGATATCACCATCACTGCAGCAAGGGCATGGTTAGCTGCACCAACAACATGTACATCTGAAGCATGAGCACTAGAGAAAAGAAAGTTGCTTTATTCAGCATATGTGTTGAGGCCAAACGAAGTCCTGAAAAAAGAGCAAAGGCCAATGGCCAGTCCATTGTCAAAGTTCAAACAGGGTGACACTGGCAGATGTCACCCTACGCATGCCTGCACAATACCAGGGACAATCCACTAGGAGGGGCAACCGGGGGGCAGGCCAGGCACCGCAGGGACAGGATCAGGGCTCACCAGGGGGAGTCAGGGAAGGGGTGGTGGGTGCTGGAGAGCCACTGACAACTGCAGTGGAGGTGTCTGACATGGTGTGTGCCGGCACAACTGGGGGCATGACACAGATGTCGTGGGTGCCGGCACAACTGCAGTGGACCCTGCAGATGGGGTGGACAGGTCCGCCACTGCAGTGCCCAAGTCAGACAGGGCGGTAGTGGACTCCACTGCAGTGCCTACCTCCAGGGGAGGAGAATGGGGAACAGGCAAGGTGGGTTGGACAGAGGGGGAGGACACCCTCACCACATCAGTGGCACAGACAAGCGCAGCGGGGGTGTGGTGCTGGGAGAGCAAGTGGCAGGGGGAGAAGGCCGGAGCATCTTGGGGATGGTATATCTGTGGGTGGGGGAACCTGGGGCAGGGTGTGGTGGGGGCACCTGTGCAGTGGGGGCCTGAGGGATGGAGGACGGAGACCTTGTGCCTGAGCTGCAGGGCGGTGGCGGGGTCTTGCTCTTAGCACTCCGGGGGACTTGCGGGTGGGGGCCTCAGTCCGTCTGCGCCTGGGGGAGGGTGTCCGGGGGCGAGGGGCACTCTGCTCCGTGTGGGTGGGCTTCCTCTTCCCCCGGGATGCTGGAGCAGCTTCATCGGTGGGGAAGAGGCCGAGGTCACAGAGGAAGAGCTGCTGTGACTTTGGGGTTGCAGGTGAGGCAAGGGAGGGTGCTTTGGAGGGAGAGGGAACTGAGGACTGCGCAGTGCATGTGGATGCGTGTGTGTGTTCCAGGGCCCCATCCCCTGTGAGTCTGGCTTCAGTCCCCTGAATGTGCTTGCGTGTGCGTTTTGTCATTGGCGTGTGTGTCAGTGTGCTGGATGTGTGTGTGCTGGTGTGTGCCAGTGTGTGTGTGCCTGGGATGGGTAAGGTGCTGGGGAGTGTGGATGGAGCAGAGGCAGGAGGGGTGAGGGACCGTTTGAGGAGGGACACTGCTGCCGTCAGGGAGGAGTCCATGGACCTATTGCCCCTCTGTAGGTCAGACATGCCCGATGAGATGCCCTCCATGAACGACACCAGCTGAGTCAACAGCGCGGTGTGCGCATGGAGGACACTCAGCATGGCTGTCTGCCCTACATGGAGCTGGCGAAGGAGGTACACAGACTCCTCACTCAGGGCAGCAGGGGACACAGGGGCAGGGGGTGCGGTGCCTGGCCCAAAGGAGACACGCTCCCGGACATGGGAGCCTCCACGGACCTGGGGAATGGGAGCCGATGGGAGGGCGGTGGTGGTGCTGGTGGTGGCGGGGACAGCAACACTAGCTGGGGTGTGGTGGCTGCTGACACCCGCCTCCACAAGGGAGTCATCCTCCGAGTTGCTCTGGTCCTCAGCTGAGGTGGATGCTGCTGAGGACTCCTCGGTGTGGCTCCCCTCGCCCTCCGTGCCACTGGGTCCCTCCGACCACTCCTCGGCTGCTGACCCAGTCTGGCTCTCCGGCTCCTCCTGGTCCGTGGAGCTGTCCCCTTCCGTGGCCGTGGATGTATCTGCAAACAATGGGGAAACAGACAGACATCAGTCACCTGCACATAACGCACACACCACTGTGAGCACAGCACATCACAGAGCAAGCCCTGGCATCATTAGTTGTACATTGCTAAAAGTGCACTAATTGAACAGGAGAAGTCAATTGTCAGTCTGATGCCAAGCATGGCACTCACATCCCACATGGCCTTGCACCCATCTGTCTGGTGTCTGTTGGATTGCAACACCCCAGTGTTGACACATGCACCAAGTACACAGTAGTTGGACAGTGCAGAGGACACGGTGTGGACACATCACAGCTCTTGCCACTGAGTCAGTACAGGTTTACGGATGTAAGGGATGCCCAGAGTCAAATAGGAAATGCATGTGATGCATACCAGCGACAGACACCATGATGCACCCATGTCCTGATAGCCAGCGCCACTATGGTGTGCATGTAGCACATGTCACTCCCCTGCAGGATCACCAATCAGTAGACACATGCCATGGCGGAGGCATGACTGCAAAGTCATACATCACTGTCTCAGTGATGTATGACTTTGCAGCCAGACAACAACACTCTGCACTGTGTCACAATAGTAGGTCATGGGGAATGCAAGTCCTGGAGCTGCACAAGTGCACATGTACATCCCCCCACAACACATCCTCTTAACCCTCATCTGTCCAGGTCATACCTATTGGACATATGGGAGACCTGTGACACTACCCTACATGTCAGAATACAGGCATTGTGTAAGCAATGGACCCACCCATGATGCCCACCACAGAGTCAGGGAAACAGATGCTGTCTCCCACCTTGAGTCAAGCAAACTGCAAGGACACAGTCCTAAGTGACAGAATTCCCTGCATGTAAGGGCCACACCTGGGTATCAGATGAGGAGTGGGCAGTGCACAATAGAGGGACATGGCTCCTGGACAACATGACTGCTGTACTGTGGCAGTTCAACCTGGCCCGAGGAGGGCACATAACATGTTAGACAGAGTACACAGTGCAGTCTTTGACTCACCCCCTCCTTGCTGCTCTCTGGCCTTCAGCTGCCCATCCAGGTCTGGAAAGACCACCGCCAGGATCCTGAGCATGTGGGGGTCAGGGTCCGTGTTCCGCCCCTCCTGCGAGGAGGCGACAGCTTCAGCTGGACCCGTGCAATCCTCCGGGTCCAGCCCCGAAGGTCCTGCCACCTCTTTTGGCAGTTGCGGATCCGGCGCTGGTAGACCCCCACGGACCGGACAGCCCGGACGATGTCCTTCCAGATCTCATGCTTCCGATGGGCAGAAGCCTGTCAGGATGACAAAGTGATAAGGACATTACTACACATGCAACATATCCGTGCATGACACAGTTGCATATACATGTCGCAATCACAGGGGCACATGGTGTACCCAGGCAGTGCACGGCTGCCCATGGACAGTTTTCCAGAAGTCACTACATGGTATCATAGCATGGGGAGTAAAACCCTGTTCAGAAGCACTGTCACTGCACCATACCTGTCCAGTGCAAGTCACTACACACTATGGGGGTGACAACTACTCAGTGAGCCTGCTAGCCAGTGGTGTGCTGACTCTCAGCCTTGCTAGTCAGACAAAATGCACATTCAGAAAGGCAGTGCACAGAACACTCACCTGCTCCCCTGGTGTCCCATACAGCTTGCTGTACTGTGGAAGTAGGCTGTCCAGCAGGGCCTGGTTCTCTTCAAGGCTGAAGGCTGGGGCTCTCTCCACAGTACGTGCCATTGCAGGGTCCAGAGGGGCAGAGACAGCAGCAGTGCAGTGGCAGATGTCGTCCTGGAGCATGTAGTGCAGGCAAGTGGGCTCTCAGGGGAACATGCAGCAATATATATGTGCTGGAGAGGCAGATACTGTCCCTTGTGTCCAAAGTGATAGGTCCAAGTCGTTTGCATCTTCTGAATCTGGCCAATCCATGGAATAGCAGCACCAAAACACGCCCACAGCATCCTTCAAATCTTCAACTTCATGACATACATTATTTTGCAACATTGTTGTGGGTGACCAACTGAATTTCCAGCAACCGACTTGTTCGAATATTCGAAAACGCGTCCGTTGCCAGGCAAGCCCATTGTCAATGGGTGCGCACCGATCGGTCCATTGCTGTTCAACGCGCACAGGGGTACAACGCTGCACTCGCGACACATTGAATGCAATGGGCCGGCCGGAGGCACCGATCGGTCCATTGCTGTTCAACGCGCACAGGGGTACAACGCGCACCCGCACACATTGAATGCAATGGGCCGGCCGGAGGCACCGATCGGTCCATTGCTGTTCAACGCGCACAGGGGTACAACGCGTACCCGCACACATTGAATGCAATGGGCCGGCCGGAGGCACCGATCGGTCCATTGCAGTATCAACGCGCACAGGGGTACAACGCGTACCCGCACATTGAATGCAATGGGCCGGCCGGAGGCACCGATCGGTCCATTGCAGTACAACGCGCACAGGGTACAACGCTGCACCGCACACATTGAATGCAATGGGCCGGCCGGAGGCACCGATCGGTCCATTGCTGTTCAACGCGCACAGGGGTACAACGCGTACCCGCACACATTGAATGCAATGGGCCGGCCGGAGGCACCGATCGGTCCATTGCTGTTCAACGCGCACAGGGGTACAACGCGTACCCGCACACATTGAATGCAATGGGCCGGCCGGAGGCACCGATCGGTCCATTGCTGTTCAACGCGCACAGGGGTACAACGCTGTACCCGCACACATTGAATGCAATGGGCCGGGCCGGAGGCACCGATCGGTCCATTGCTGTTCAACGCGCACAGGGGTACAACGCGTACCCGCACACATTGAATGCAATGGGCCGGCCGGAGGCACCGATCGGTCCATTGCAGTACAACGCGCACAGGGGTACAACGCGTACCCGCACACATTGAATGCAATGGGCCGGCCGGAGGCACCGATCGGTCCATTGCTGTTCAACGCGCACAGGGGTACAACGCGTACCCGCACACATTGAATGCAATGGGCCGGCCGGAGGCACCGATCGGTCCATTGCTGTTCAACGCGCACAGGGGTACAACGCGTACCCGCACACATTGAATGCAATGGGCCGGCCGGAGGCACCGATCGGTCCATTGCTGTTCAACGCGCTAGGGGTACAACGCGTACCCGCACACATTGAATGCAATGGGCCGGCCGGAGGCACCGATCGGTCCATTGCAGTTCAACGCATCACTGTACATGTGACTGGCATATGTCAGCATGCCTGTCTCAGATGGACATATGCCAGCCACAGATAGCTCCCAGGGAGTGAGGGGCACACCTACATCACAACAGCCTGTCCAAACCTTATCATAAGGCATGTAAGGCTGCATTTCCTATTGTGTGTATGTTGGTGTACATGTTGTCCTGTGGGTGTCACCTGTGGGCAGCCACCCCCAGGCTGTGCACGTGTTAATGGGGACAGGATCCTGGGTGTTACGTGTACGTGACCACTGTGATGTGCAACTGTTCATATCTGTGCATGTGCCATGGTCACATTTCACAGTGGTGTTTGTGTATGTCATGTCACATACCCCGTGAGTCCCATGTGGGACGGTATGTTTGAGCCAGGGTGTCCCAGTGGCACAATAGTGATGGCCCTCCACAGTCTTTGTGCATGTAGTGTTTACAATGTCTCTGATTTCATGTGCACAATGGGAGACAGTCTCCACATCCACGTTGTGTGTGCATGGACTCTGATGTTGTGCGTGTGTGTCACAGACGTCCATGGCTCTCCTGCCATGGCAAGTGTGGCCACTACCTGTGGGGGTCATGTTTGTTTTGTTGTGGTGTACACATGATACTCCAGGTGATGCCAGTGTCCATGTGGCATTACAGGGTCCCTGGGAATGTGCCTGTCGTTGAGCTGTGGTGCCTGGGGCACATCTGTCCTCACATGTCACTGGGGGTGACTGTGACACAGCATCATGATATCCAATGGGCCAACCTGGGACAAATTGATGCCACCTGTAGGACCGTGTTGACAGATGTTGGCCATGTATGTACCATAAATGTCGTTCCGGTACTGCACACTTCATGTAGTTGTGCCTCATGATGATGTATGTTGGGATCTTGAGTGTGTTCAATGCCGCATATGTGGGGTGACTGACGATCTTGCTTACTTCTCCTCTGCACTGCAGGGCTCCTGCTGTCCATCGGCCATTCCCAGACCTGGCAACGATGGTGGAACGGGACAGCATCCGACGGTACCGCTTCACCAGGCAGCTGATTGAGGATTTGGCAGTGCAGTTGTCCCCACATTTGCAGCCTGGCCGGCCGTATCCTACAGCGCTGACCCCCAAGGTGAAGGTGATGGCAGCCCTACACTTCTTTGCCACCGGTACCTTCCAACATACTGTGGCGTCTGCTGGTGGGATGTCCCAGACCATGTTCAGCCGTGTGCTCCGCGATGTTTTGGCGGCAATGTTGCTCTTCCTGAACCGGTACATCTATTTCCCTAGATCATGCGACGACTCACTGACGTGAAGAGTGACTTTTATGCCCTGGGGAGGATGCCGCATGTCATTGGCTCCATTGATGGGACACATGTGGCTTTGGTACCACCACAGGCCCAGGAGCAGGCCTACAGGAACCGCAAGCACTACCACTCGGTCAATGCACTGGTGGTGTGTCTTGCAGACATGACCATCACACACGTGTGTGCCCGTTTCCCTGGTTCAGCACACGATGCCTTTGTGATGAGGAGTAGTCGCATCCCCAGGTTGATGGCACAGATGCAGAACCAGCGTGCCTGGCTTGTCGGTGTGTACTGACTTTGTGCCATTGTGTGTGATCTGATCTGTAGTATTCCGCCCACTTTTCCAAGTCAGCTGATGTGCACTTGTCTGTCCGTAGGTGACTCGGGATACCCCAACATGCCGTGGTTGCTGACACCCCTCAGGAACCCTGTGACACCTGCCCAGATGCGCTACAATGAGGCACATGGTCGGACCAGGAGAGTGATTGAGCGGACCTTTGGTCTCCTGAAGAGCCGCTTCCGCTGCCTGGACAAGACCGGAGGGTCCCTCCCATATGCCCCTGCGAAAGTTTGCAAGATTATCATCGTCTGCTGCATGCTCCACAACCTGGCAGTGCGGAAGGAGTTGCCTCTCATCCAGGATGACGATGACCAACATCCGCCACCTGTGGAGGATCCTGGCCTGGACCACGATGCCAGTGACGATGATGATGATGATGGTGATGGTGATGTCCGCACACAGCTCATCACCAACTTCTTTAGCTGAATGTGAGTATCCTGAGGTGTCATGTGAATGATGTGAGTTGGCATGATGTGTGGGTGGTGCTCTGGTGCTGTTGGGAGTGTGTCCATGGGCTACTTGACAGGATGTGTGTTGCGATGTGTGGTGACAGGTGGGCTGTACTCCCCAACAGTGTTGACATGCTAACTTGGTTCTGGGTGGGTATCTTGTAACATGTATTGTGCATGAGTTTTGCTGTTCTGTCCTGTACTGCATTGGTTTTGACTGTGTGTCATTTCTGTCCTTCACAGGGTACTTTCAGATTCGTTTGGTCAACTGTGTCCACCGACGACGTGATTGCACATCCAGGCTGGTAGCTGTTGTGTCCCTACAGGTGATGTGCGCCACACCCATGGACTTCCTTCTGTCTACAGTTGTTGACTGTGTGCCCGCTACCAGGTGGGGTTACCTTGCATCTGTAGTGGTTACGGCATGTTGCTACTGTGTAATAAACCTGTGCTTCACTTAGTGATGTGCGTTGTCTGTGGTCACACATTTGACTGCCATTTGCTTACTGCACCTGTGGGCTACTTGACTACAACTGGGAATGGGTGTGGTGTCTGTGCATTGCACCGTCTTCCCTGGCAACATCAGTGTAGGCAATGAGTCAGATGGCCTAGGTGTGTATGTGTTGTGTAGCCCTGGTGGTGTGTCTCCCTCATATGTGTCACGTTGCCTGTACTCACATGCCTGTGTTGTCCTTGCTGTTGCAGTTCGCATACACAGTGTAATTTTGCTGTTCATCATCCCCATAACAGCACCCACGTTGGAATCACGACAGAGGCAAGTATGGTGTATTATTGTGTTTATTGTGATACATCTGTGATAATAGTGCATAGGATGGATTGTGCTGTACATGAATCTTGCAATCCCAAGTTCCTAGATGAATAGAAAGTCCAGGTAGACAGGATCCCCAGTATCGGGGCCACAGTTGTCTGACACATTGTTCCAACTTGTACTCCCCATGCAATGTGTGGGAGTAGTGTTGCCATCAACAGGGTGAACAGTCTGTGCACAAAGGCGAAAATCCAGAACAGGTTCAGGCTTCCTGGGAGTTGCGCTTGGCCATCAGCCTCTCACTTTCCCCTCCTCGGACGACCCCTCTTCTTGGGGGGCCCTCAAGTGCAGGCTGCTGCGGTGCAGGGGACTCTCCGCCAGAGTCCTCCTCCCTCCCTGTGGCAGTTGCAGTTTGTTCGGTGCCAGATGTTGTTGGCACACAGGGAGGTGTGGACTGGTTGCTGTTCATCTGGCGGAGGCATTGTAAAATGTCCCTGTGCACCGCCGTCATCTCATGTAGTACATCCCACTTGGACTCCACGCGGGTCATGTGGGAGTCCACACGTGACATGTGTGACTCCACGTGGGACATGTGGGAGTCCAAGCGGGCATGATGGGCAGCCTGCTGCTGTTTGATGTCTCTGAGGAGCCCCACTACCTGGCTGAGCTCTCCGGTGCTGGACTGGTACGCATCAGCTATGCGTACCAGTTGTGGGTCTTCATGCACACCAGCAACGTCTGCAAGCAGCGACCTCTGTCTCCCACCCTCCCACCACCCCTGCTGACATGTGCAGTGTGTGCAGTTGCACGCACAGATAACCCTGGTCCACCTTGGGGGTTGGTGGTGGTGGTGGTGTCCATGGCCCCAGGTTGGTCCAGGGTCACTGCGCTGGTGTTGTTCCTTATTCTGTCCATGTCGGCAGGGATGGTATTCGTGGTGACAGTCGTTGGAGGGGTGGGTGCAGGGGGTGCAGCTGGTGGACCTGCTGGTGCTGCAGCTGGTGGTCCTGCTGGTGCAGCATGTTGACTTGCACCGGATGTGCCAGGTTGTTCTTCATCGTCCGAGGAGGACAGAGGCTGTACGACGCCAGTGAGCTCGGCATCCTCTTGAGCCTGGGACTGGGACTCCTCAGCGTCTGCTGCTGTGTCCCTATCATCACCTGTTTTTGGGAGACACAAACAATGTATGTCATGTTTCTGCAGGCATCAGTGGTTGACACACCTGACAGTTGTGACTGTGCCTCGGGGTGCGGGCCTGTACATTGTATTGTCCTAAGTCGTCACAGTCAGGGGTTGATATTGGTGTGGCACATTGTCCTGCATTATTTGGGCATTTCTATGTATTCTCTGGGGTGTGAACATGGTCTGCATTGATTGTGTTTGGTTGACAGCCAGACCTCCTTCCCACCCACCCACCCACCCACCCAGTCAGTTATCCCACCATGGAACGTGCTTGCATTGCAGGGAGTGTAAGTTGTCTCTCAGGATGTCAGTCAGTGGTGTCCTGCTGTTTGTTGGTGCACAGTTGCCAGCAGGGCCTTGTGCTCCCCACAGCAGTAGCCAGTGTCAGCCATCTTGTGAGTCCTTCTCCACTCCCTGTGATGTGAGCATGGTTCAGGGTGGTGTTGATGGGCCAGTTGTGAGGCTGAGCAATGTCTGTGACTACGACTCCCATCATGCTATTGCCTCCACCCCCTTCCCAGCATGCCCATGCTTCCTTCCTTTTGACTCTGCTTCCCTGTGGGGTGGGCTGGCTGTGCTGACAGGATGGCTGGGAGTGTTGTCCTGGCAGTTGTTTGGCTAAGAGTCCCAAGAGTGTCCCTGTGCTTCACACAACATAACCCAGGGTGGTGGTGCTTTGTGGGATCTTGTGTTAGGATGGAGGGCATTGCATTCTACCAGGTGGGTACTGTGGAGTTTGTGTTGGGGGGGTGTGAGGGGAGGTGCTGGTGACTATGGTCAGTGCTGCAAGTCCCCTTCCCACCCACCCAGCCAGCCAGATATCCCACCATGGAACGTGCTTGCATTGCAGGGAGTGTAAGTTGTCTCTCAGGATGTCAGTCAGTGGTGTCCTGCTGTTTGTTGGTGCACAGTTGCCAGCAGGGCCTTGTGCTCCCCACAGCAGTAGCCAGTGTCAGCCATCTTGTGAGTCCTTCTCCACTCCCTGTGATGTGAGCATGGTTCAGGGTGGTGTTGATGGGCCAGTTGTGAGGCTGAGCAATGTCTGTGACTACGACTCCCATCATGCTATTGCCTCCACCCCCTTCCCAGCATGCCCATGCTTCCTTCCTTTTGACTCTGCTTCCCTGTGGGGTGGGCTGGCTGTGCTGACAGGATGGCTGGGAGTGTTGTCCTGGCAGTTGTTTGGCTAAGAGTCCCAAGAGTGTCCCTGTGCTTCACACAACATAACCCAGGGTGGTGGTGCTTTGTGGGATCTTGTGTTAGGATGGAGGGCATTGCATTCTACCAGGTGGGTACTGTGGAGTTTGTGTTGGGGGGTGTGAGGGGAGGTGCTGGTGACTATGGTCAGTGCTGCAAGTCCCCCTTCCCACCCAGCCAGCCAGATATCCCACCATGGAACGTGCTTGCATTGCAGGGAGTGTAAGTTGTCTCTCAGGATGTCAGTCAGTGGTGTCCTGCTGTTTGTTGGTGCACAGTTGCCAGCAGGGCCTTGTGCTCCCCACAGCAGTAGCCAGTGTCAGCCATCTTGTGAGTCCTTCTCCACTCCCTGTGATGTGAGCATGGTTCAGGGTGGTGTTGATGGGCCAGTTGTGAGGCTGAGCAATGTCTGTGACTACGACTCCCATCATGCTATTGCCTCCACCCCCTTCCCAGCATGCCCATGCTTCCTTCCTTTTGACTCTGCTTCCCTGTGGGGTGGGGTGGCTGTGCTGACAGGATGGCTGGGAGTGTTGTCCTGGCAGTTGTTTGGCTAAGAGTCCCAAGAGTGTCCCTGTGCTTCACACAACATAACCCAGGGTGGTGGTGCTTTGTGGGATCTTGTGTTAGGATGGAGGGCATTGCATTCTACCAGGTGGGTACTGTGGAGTTTGTGTTGGGGGGGTGTGAGGGGAGGTGCTGGTGACTATGGTCAGTGCTGCAAGTCCCCCTTCCCACCCACCCAGCCAGCCAGATATCCCACCATGGAACGTGCTTGCATTGCAGGGAGTGTAAGTTGTCTCTCAGGATGTCAGTCAGTGGTGTCCTGCTGTTTGTTGGTGCACAGTTGCCAGCAGGGCCTTGTGCTCCCCACAGCAGTAGCCAGTGTCAGCCATCTTGTGAGTCCTTCTCCACTCCCTGTGATGTGAGCATGGTTCAGGGTGGTGTTGATGGGCCAGTTGTGAGGCTGAGCAATGTCTGTGACTACGACTCCCATCATGCTATTGCCTCCTCCCCCTTCCCAGCATGCCCATGCTTCCTTCCTTTTGACTCTGCTTCCCTGTGGGGTGGGCTGGCTGTGCTGACAGGATGGCTGGGAGTGTTGTCCTGGCAGTTGTTTGGCTAAGAGTCCCAAGAGTGTCCCTGTGCTTCACACAACATAACCCAGGGTGGTGGTGCTTTGTGGGATCTTGTGTTAGGATGGAGGGCATTGCATTCTACCAGGTGGGTACTGTGGAGTTTGTGTTGGGGGGTGTGAGGGGAGGTGCTGGTGACTATGGTCAGTGCTGAAAGTCCCCCTTCCCACCCAGCCAGCCAGATATCCCACCATGGAACGTGCTTGCATTGCAGGGAGTGTAAGTTGTCTCTCAGGATGTCAGTCAGTGGTGTCCTGCTGTTTGTTGGTGCACAGTTGCCAGCAGGGCCTTGTGCTCCTCACAGCAGTAGCCAGTGTCAGCCATCTTGTGAGTCCTTCTCCACTCCCTGTGATGTGCGCATGGTTCATGGTGGTGTTGATGGGACAGTTGTGGGGGGCAATATGTGTGACTGCGACTCCCATGATGCTATTGGCTACACTGACTTGGCCAGCATACACAGAATTCCTTCCTTTGAGTGGTCTTCACTGTGTGTTGGTGTTGTTGTGGTGGCTACATGTGTGGATGTGTTTGTTGGTTCTATTTGTGCCACTGCCTAGCTGTAGTTGTGGTTGTGTTTGTACATGTGTTGGCACAGTTGGATGTGACTTTTTTGATGGCATGTGTTGTGTTTCTCTGACTGACATACACATTTTGGGATGATTCTGTTCTGGTTGCTGTGTGATTGCTCTGAGTGCATGGTTTGACTTTCCCCTTGACAGTGATGTGTGTGTGTTTTGTGGCAGTATATTGTGTACATTTGTTGTGTACTCACCAGGCTCTGGGATGTCCTCTAGTCCATATATGCTCACTGGCGGTAGGATGGCCCGCACCTTCTCCTCCCAGGGCCTGAGGTATATTGGCTTGGCAGGAGGGCCACTGCCGGTGTGTTGGCTGTTGATGTAGTCTTGCTTCAGCAGTTTCCGTACCCTCCTGCGCACGTCATACCACCTGTTCTGGATGTCGGTCTTTGTGCGCCGACATGGTGATTGGGCGTTCACCCTGTTGATGATCCTCTCCCACATCTTGGTTTTCTGCGACATGGGGGTCTGTTGGACCAATGTGCCAAACAGCTGTGGCTCTACCCTGAGGATCTCGTCTACCAGGACTTCCAATTCACAATCTAGGAACTTGTGATTCTTCTTGGGGGGCGGGTGGTGATGGTGGGTGATGTGTGTGTTGGTGTGCAGGTGAGGGTGTGTGGGTGTGTGTTGTGCTGGGTGTATGTGAGGTAGGTATTTGTTGGTGTGCTGCTGGTGTGTGGCTTGTGTGAGGGATGTGCTGTGGGTGTGTGGTTGCTTTCTCTTGGGTGCTGGCAGTGGAATGGCATTTGCAAAGGCTCATGGTAGTGATTTGTGTCCTTTATATAGGTGGAGTTGTGGGTGTGTCTTTGTTCTCTGTCCCCACCCCCCCCAGTATTTATTGGCTTGGTAATTGCTTGTTTGGCCTTTTTTGGTTGATTTTTCCTTTGTGCTGTTTGTGTATGTTGGAAACGTTCTTGTGACCGAGTCGGACCCTGCATTGGTCTCGTACGGTGTTTTCCGTTTCGTTCACGCTGTGTTTGTGCAGTTTTGTATGCTGCGTACGCGTCGGTCGCGGTGTATTGTGTTGCTTCGGCTCGGTTTTGTATGCGTGTCGGTCGTACGGCTTGTCCTCCGTCCGACTCGGTCGTGTTTTTCGCGCCTTGCATCGTACTTTGCGGGTTGGAGTTGGCGGGTACGATTCGGTCGGATTTGTTCCGGGTGCGTGTCGGTCGGTTGAATTCGCGTGTTTTTCCGGCCGGATTGCTATTTTCCGAGCGGCTCGGTCGGTCGGCTTGGTTTCCTGACGTGTCGGTCGGATTTATCGCGGCTTGCATCGTACTTGGCGTGTCGGGCGCCACTGGTACGTGTCGGTCGGTAATTTTCCGGCTCCGAGTCGGTCGGTGCTTTTTCCGGCCCGAATCGGAATCGACCCCTAAGTGCTCGATATACATAAAGAGTGGCACTTATAGAAGGCTCGATCTACCATTCCAATTTTTATCTAGACACATGACGGTAGACCAACCACCACCAGAAGAGTAGTTCCAACATTAAATATGACAAACCAGTAAGTGAATCTAATTGAAGAGACTGGTCAATATATCTATAAAATGTTTATGTCTATCAGAATTTACTTTCTCTGAGTTTGTTTACAATTATTTATTTTACATCCACAAACTTACTGTGTATTTCCTCCACTGGGCTATCAACTCCTCTTCAGACTTCACTCTTTCCCCCGATTCCAAGCTGCTTTCTAAGCTCTCAATCACTTTCCTAAACTCTCGGACATCAGCTTCAAGCTGCTCAAGCAAGGCCCGGTAGGCACTCTCAGACTGATGGGCCTTCATAAGATCTTCAGCTTCCTCATCATTCATTAATTTTAGGTTTGCCAGTGCTTTTCGGAGCTCATCCAACTCGACCTTGATTTTTTCAGCTCCTAGTGGCGATGTATGCGTTATCACATGCGCAGACTGACCATCCAACGACTCCAGTCTCTGTTCACCGCTTTTCACATCATTAGCAATTTCCTAAACACAAAACAAATGGAAGAGGGATCACGCAACAGAAAATATTTTTAATCTACCCACTAGTTAGACTGACAGTACTGTTCATGCTAACATTGTAATGTCATTTTTAATAAAGAGTAGCACAGAAGAACTCTTGGCTAGAGAAATGCTTCAAAAGACAATGCTGGGAGATGATGATAAAATGGTGTGACTACTTCAAAGTACAAGGCATTGTGTACAGTATAGTGCAACAAAAGATTATTTCCACAATGGTACATTTTCAACAAAAATAAAACATTAATATTATTTAAAAGCATTAATATACTGAATGAAAGTAAACACTCCAAATATAGCACTAAGTATATGAAAAAATCATAAAATACAACAACTTAAATGCTATGCAGTATCCTAAATTAGGACTTTCATGCATTTGTTTTTCACAGCATAAATCTTGCCATGAGAGCTACACAATTTTGCATAGTATAAAAATTGCAAAATAAAGATTATAAAATGTATTCTTAATATACATGGTTATTCCTTATATTACTGAACCAACAAATAAGACATTGGTACTTACATCAGGTATTCTACAAGAATCTGGCAACAACATTTCAAGTCAGGCGTGTGAAATTTTACATGGTACTCAATCTTTAAGAAGTTGCATGCACAAAGAGTTGCATGTATTCAATATGTTAATGATGCTGCAGCATAACCACAGTCTGCTTCCCATGCATTTCACATGCAATCAATCACGTCTGAAATCGGTCAATAGGAGTATGACGTAAAACTCTAAGATCCTGCTGTCCAAGACCAATTAGGATTTGCAAACTTTGATTTACATTTCTTACACTGCGTAGAATCACTTTCAATGTATTTGATGAATGTGGTAAAGTAGGATTCAAATTTACCACACTTGAAAAACTCATTGACTTCCTTTGTGAAAAATGTGTAAAATGAAAATTCTTTTTTTTTGTAAACACTCATTTCTCCAACTATGTGCAGTATTCATCATGCTATATACCTCAGTGCTTTAAGTGGGGTGAATTCAGTGCGGTGGAGGGGGGTCAAAGCTTCCTGATAGAAAATAAAACTAGGGCATGGCTTTGGAAGAACAAATTAGAGAAGTGTCCTTGGTAACTAGCAGAGTTGCCTAATATGAGTGGACAATAATTCTGTGTTTGCTGAATTTAAACAGAACTTTAATTTCAAAAGAGAGTGGCGGAAATAGGCAAATTAAAATATTACCCTTATCTAGGAACTTTTTCAAAAAGTGTTTTCGGTCTGCAGTGAACCCAATATAAATGATTATACTCTCACATTACATTAGTGAGAGTATAATCCAAATAAATCACAGTGTCCTAGAACAGCATACAGTTTGCTAAAACACCAGGAATTACCCACAATATCAATCATGAATATCATAGTACCAAACAGCAATGCCCAATAATGTAATGGGGGTGACCAGAAACACTAAAGTAAAGCAGACAATAAGATACTGTAGAGGGTCAATGCAATTGCCTAGACCTCTATGATAACGAGTCCAGCTACTGCCAGAACAGAGTTATTGGTCTACTGCTGTGAGTTAACAATAACAGATCAATCGTGACAAAGCTTTTTTCACACTTGTCAAGTTTGCATCAGCAGAAAGGTGAGACTGTCCATGTAATTCACAAACCTCACCACAGAAAGAGGACCTTCAGGTATTTTCGTGCACATATTCCACATAAATCTGTGATAAATTCACCAAACAAATGGGATTTACTGCTGTGGTATGTCTGAGCTAGGCTTCACAATGTGAAAGAATCCAGGAAATTGTCATGGGTGTAGAAAATGCATTATCACACCCATAAATCTAAAGCTTTCAGATTATTTACTATTACTTGCATTAACTTCACCCTCATTAACTGCGTTCCAAAGGTAGACCACAAAAATATTGTAATACATTGTATGTTTGGCTATAGGAATCCACTTCTCCATATGGAAAATATTTTTCTTGTTACGAAATACATACGCATTTCCCCAACTCTACTGCAGTGGATTTTTCCACTCAGAGAGAAATCTGTAGGAGCAAAGTTAGTGAGAAACAGGCAATATCTGACATATAATTTGATTTCCAGGATGTTTTGCCTGGAATGTTTGTGACTTGTACATTTACACAGATCTCCCAATTTCGTCTGTTCTGTTTTTTCTCTCGTACTTCTATACAGAGAGGGCATGACAAAAACACTGATTGCAGGCAAAGACCGCCAAACTCACTCCGCCTGTGTGTCACTGTCTTCTGAACACTCATAGACTCTGTTTAGTCTCCAACTCCACCATGTTCTCACAGTATGATTATCTTATCTATAAATATACCTAAATAGATATTGATGGTAAATTGCATCTCCAGCATCCACTCCTCTCCCTATGGGGTTCCCCAGGAGTCTAGCCTTAGTCCCTTATTATTCAACATCTATGTCAGACCCCTGGCAGCGATTGCAGAGGACGCTGGGTTGTCATTATTCTCTTACGCTGATGACACCCAGATTATTTTCTCTCTCTCTGCGGGTAAGGAGGCGGAACCATCTGTTCTCCGGTCTGGGCTGAGCAAAATTGCATCCTGGATGCAAGCCAATTTTCTTAAACTTAATGGTGAAAAAACTGAGGTCCTGATCTTGGGAAAAAACAAAGATCTCTGGGGACCTCTCCATTGGCCGGCAGAAATGGGTGCTTTACCTCGCCCGTCTCTTCACGCCCGGAACCTTGGCTTTATCATTGACGACTTACTATCTATGCGTCAACAAGCCGTGAAGGTGGCTGCAACTTGCTTCACCATCTTGAAATGGTTGAAGAAAATTGTTTGGATGTTGCCAAGCTCCACCCAGAGAACCGTAGTCTAGGCACTGGTAACATCTAGACTGGACTACGGTAACATTCTCTACTTAGGAGCCAATAAAGACGTGACACGCAAGCTGCAGCTGGTGCAGAATTCTGCTGCAAGATTGCTTTGCCGGGTTCCTAGAGCGGCCTCCATCTCGGGCTCTTTGAGAGACCTCCACTGGCTGAGAGTTGAGAGCCGGATCAAGTTTAAAGCTCTGAGCTACATGTTCAGGGTTAAGCAGGGGACGGCTCCTCAGTATTTGCAAAATCTAGACAAACCCTATTTGCCATCACGCACTCTTCGCTCCACCACTCAGGCTAAATTCATGGTGCCTAGGACTAGGCTGTCCCATATGGGTGGTCGCTCCTTTGCTTACCTGGGCCCGTCTCTGTGGAATGCTCTTCCTCTACCACTCCGGAATGAAACCAGTTACACGCACTTTCGCAAGTTACTAAAAACCTGGTTGTTTAATCAGTAATTCCTTTCCTGCTCCTTCTCTGGCTTGGCGCCGGGAAACCCTTTTTGGGTAGCTGTTGCGCCCGATATAAATTTAAATAATATAATATATATAATATGGGTTAACTTGGTCTGGCTGCATCAGGCTGGGAAACAGCAATAAGGCTCATTCCTGTCCTTAGCCTTACAGTATAGAGACGATATATATTGATACACTTGCACACATATAAATATTATATATGCAGATGCGCAGAGTGTAATATGCTGTTTATTAACATTGCTCAGTGTGCGGAGGGGCGAGACACAAAGCCTCTTCATCATGCACCTCAATGGTAATAAATACCATATTAACTCTGCCCATATTCATACATAGTTTAGGTCATGACATCTTTTGACGTGTATTTGTTTTAACAAAGGATCTTTTTTTAAACTGTCTGCATGGGGCTAGATGTGTGCAGCAAGGTAAAATCACACTGGAGAGATACTTTGACCATTAGACGAGTTATTTGTTTCTCTTGGTAAAATAATTGTTAGGTGCAAGCTGTGTGGCTTTAAGTGGCGTTTTTCTCATGTAAAGTTTGCTCTACTGTGATGATGAATTGAAATTTCATCTTTGCACTGTTGTATTAAACGTGTGAATGCATGTGTATTAGTACAGTTGTTCTAAATAATGTGTTATATATAAGGTCACATTTTTTTCAATGCCACACCATAAATGTGTATATATTTGTACAGATATTGGCTGTAGAGAAGGACCACAAGGCCCATCCACCCTCCTTATATCCACCTCAGTGCGTAGAAACCAAGGTTCTTTAGAAAACAGAGCAGGATGGAGGGAAGTGAGGAAGCATCAGGTTTAGGCCATGGTGAGCCAGGACAGCAAGATCTTCTTTCTTTGCATAAAAGACACATATGTTGCACTAAGCAGGACACAAACTGATATGCATTCACACCTTGTAACAGAAGCTGAGCTTCTTTCATTTTGTCCACCACAAATATGTTAAGTTTACTCCTTGGAGTCAGTGTGAGATTTATTCTGCGTTCACACTGTGGGATAAAAAGAGTGAATTGTATTTACCAATAAAGAAATATCTCTATATGAGGTTTTTTATATAGCACCTTATGCCAGCTTCTTCTCGCTTCTAAGTGCTTTGCTGTTGTTATGAACCTCAATGTACCCCGATATAGGCCTAGGTAGTTGAACAACCTTTTACCTGTATTTGTCCTACCATTGTTCTACATAACGGTTCTGGTGCCGACTTTTTTCCTAGTTAGGCGCCGAATAAATGTTGTGTGGTTTTCTTCGAAAACTAGCCTCCTTTATTATGCATGAGGATTCTTAGTATCACAGCAGGATTACCATCTTCTGCATAATAACTCTGTACAAAAGTCACCACTATCGTCATCGTTGGCCGACAGACCCACAGTACCATGACACATCTTGGTAGAACCCCTGAGTGTACACCTTTCGGGTATATAAGTCCCACATCTTCACTGGGCAAACCAGAGGAGAAAAAGCTTTCATGCTGACACGAGATGCTGAAGTCCCTGCCCGCAGACTCTCCAGCACGCAGTGGTCTGACATCTCTTGCAGGGTGTCCAACTCGAGACCAAGACGGGGTCCTTCGTTCTCTCACATCAGGTAATGGAGTTGGCTCTTTCCTAGGGGGATTCTTGGCTACACACCTACATACATGCAAGGTACACTTAGGTACATCTAGTTAGGGTTAGCATCGTAGGAGTACGCATTATTAGTGTCATGTATCCATATGCCTGCATATATTCATTGTTTTAGCACTATGGTAGAATTCTACCTTTTCTTTACTCTGTTGGTGCTTATAAATGTATACATATGTTTCGATCTAATGGTTGTTGCAGCACACGTATTTTATACTAGAATGATGCTGGTTCAATAAATACTTATTGAAAACGTCCCCATCGTTTATTCTGTATATCTGTCTGAGAGCAAGTAAGCACGAGTGACTGAGCGAAAAGTACTGTATTGTTTTTACGATCCCTGAGGGGTCAGGGTTGTCATGTTTGATAGTTGCCAGAAACTATTCGCTCCTTGGTAAGGTTATGGGGCTTATGGTGGCACTGTGAGCTAGCTGGTCTACAGACTAACATATCCTTTGGGGATGCCTTGAATCAGTCTGGACACCAATCCCGTAGTTTATGTTGTCTAAACGCGCAGATCCTATTTAGATTTGTAAGAACTACACAATAGTGTAAATTGATATTATCACCAAACTCAGCGATAAGCAATTTATCAACCTGGGAAGGATGACCGGCTGATTTTGGCATTTCTATGTTTTAAACGTATGACTGCATGCTGCACATAGAACTGTGCAGTGGGAACTAAACTTGCTGAGTTATCTAGCTGTCTTGGAGGACGAGCAAAATAATAGTTTAAAAAGACATCTGCCTTTCTATCTATTGACATCAGTTTAATATACTGTGTATTCACTTTAGGAGCATTAGGTTTATTCACCTACATGGAAAATCCTCATATTCCAGAAATGGTACATATCTGCACTGAATCTTGCACGCTTGTTAATTAAAGCTCGGTGGGTTAAGCACTCACTGCTGAGATCTGCGTTTCATCTGCAGTCGCCGGTTCTAAATCTGGCATGGTGAAATGTACCTTCCATTGTTCTGGAATCAATGAAATGCGAGCCAGCAACAATGGGTAAATGATATTTGTACGTTAAGCAATTTTAATAAATGTACTCTATGAAGAGATTTCCAATATTTTTAACTAAAGGTCCATTATCTACACCGTGAAACCTGTGTGTTTGGGTTATAATGGGATTGACATTAAGAGTTTTCTGTGCCTGTTGCAGCACGTCTATTCCTGTTAGTTGATAGAGCACTCAAAACCAAATTACAAATGAGAATACAGCTTAAATTACATTGAAGTTGCCATCATTAAAACCAGATATTGGGAAGAGGAGCCCCTCAGCGCACGGGTGGAAGAAGGGCTGAAAGGGACACTACTTTCATTAATATGTTTTAGTGAGATTTAAATATGCAGCCTAGGCAGTTAGGTAATTTTAAAGTTTCATGAGGGTAGTGGTAAAATACGTGAAAGTAAAAAATAATTAGGTTATAAGAAGTGTTGTAAAGTGAAGGTACTTCGTGTAATGGGTACAAATCCTAGGGGCCTAGGGATTTCACAACATGTAAGGTATGTGATATGGGAACACTGCTTGTTTCTAGCAATCTTTTTTGCTTTTTGCACTGTGAAGTCCTACGTGACAGCACAGGGAGGCTTTTTAAACATTTTTAAGGATTTTAATATTATTGTAAGTATGCAGCCATAACTAATTTGGTGTGCAATTTATTTTAACTGGAATGATTTTGATTACTAATCAGTAAAAAATTGCACTGTGCCATTGAGTGATTGGTAGCCTGCAAACCTAAAACAGATGATGTATTGTGTCTTTGAGGTGGCTGGAGCCCGTCCACTCCCTATCGGGGTGCTGCCCCATGCCACGGAGGGATCCTTCTTCCCTGCACTGTGAAAAAATGTACCTCTGCCTCTCACTGGAACTACCTCAGGGAATCTCTTCCTTAAATCACTCCCTCTGCCTCAACTTAGGACGTTGTCCCAGAATGCAATGCGCTGCAGGCTAAACTGTCAGGGCTGCCTGACAGGGGCGGCTCCTCCATTAGGGCGGAGGAGCGCCGCCCCACTGCTTTCTCGAAGTGCGAGAAGCAGAAACATAAAATGGTATTTTTAATACCATTTTATGTTTCTGCTTCTTGCGCTGCGAGAAAGCAGAAGACAGGGGTATGCCTGGTTAGGGGCGGGCGGGAGGGAATGCCTGGTTGGTTGGGCGGGTCGGGGAGGAGTGGCTTGCACCACTCTGAGTACCCTGACTGTTTGGTCGGTCCTGGGGCCGACCAAAGCAGTCATGCGCACTCTACATTTTCTCTATGTAGGCTGCATGCAGCCTACATAGAGAAAATGGCTTCCTTACAGGTGCCCGGCTGGGCGCTGTCCGTGACTCTGCACCAATCCCAACGCTGCCATTGCAGCGTTGTGATTGGCTTACAGGAGGGGAGGGAGCATGCCTGTTCCTGTTCCTGAACTTCAGAAAAACGCGGAACGCGGGACCCGGCCCAGGAGCAGAGGCGGCGCGGGACCCGGTCAGGTAGGTTTTCTTCTTTTATTTTTATTTTACACCCCCCCGCGCGACCCCCCCCTACCCCTCCACCCGCGAGTATTGCGAGCCACGACTGCTGCCTGAAGGCCTCACACATGAAAACAAGACCGCCTGGTAGTTAAGACTTGTTTTCCTTTGTTCGAATTGTGCTTTATCAGCACAGCACCTAGCTTCCATGGGTTTGTTTCTTTCTCTGCCTTCCACTCTTGGAAGGGCCAGCATTGCACTGCTGCTTACTGGAGGCTCCCTGAGATAAACTGCATTGTGGGAGTTATACCGGAAGTGGGGGCGTGGGTATAACGCTCTAAGTTACTGATTACAGGTGGACCAGATATTCTGACACTTGTGCACACCTCTCTTTGTACAGGAGTTGAAGTTATTAGATTTGATGAGTTTACAGTACATGATAATTAGCAGTTCTGATAAAGTGCCCACCCCTGGATTACAATTTCGACAGGGCCAACCTGATGAAGTTGAATGGGGTAACGAGCCCTTTAAATGGCGGGTTTGGTGTGGAAAGCTCCAAAACCTGCATGTTATTTATTACCCATATGAAATGTGGAAAACTCATAATTGGAGATATTTATTACACCCGATAAATACGAATCTCACAGTCTCATATTTTATCTGGTAAAATAACTATATCCAAACCCTCGAGGGCGCTCCAACCAGGGCCTTTTAGAAATATCTGGATTATTTCTGGCCTGGTCTCTGTCGGTCTTCTGCAAAATTCTAAGATTTCAGAGAACAGCTGCCTTCTGAAATTTAAATGGCCAGTTGTAAGGGAGGTAGCAAGAAAGGTACTGGAGAAATGGTACAGGAGGGAACAGAGTAAGGAAAGGGGTAGGGATTAGGGAGGGGAATTTATGAAATAAGAGAATGTGGAATCATGACATGCTGATAGATATATTAGGACAGGCCACTAAAAATTGACATTTTTGTGCAGGAGTACAATGTTTCAGTAAAACACATTTTCTGCTGTGCCCCACTAAGGCTGTTGTTTTTCGTAATGTTTCCGGTAGGAATATAAACTTTTGCTGCTGCAACAGAATAAAGTTTTTGCTGAGTCTGCCGCATTGAGACATTGGCTAAAATCAAGAGCTCCTCTCCAACACTAACCATATTTTTTACAGTCATTATACTTTCAAAATATACTTCCTGTTCTGCAATTTACTACAGATTGTAGAGAGTTTGTTGCAGGACGCTTAGTGAAATGACAACACACCAAAAACAACTGCTTCCAGTGAAAGACTATTATGGGAACCTGCACAAACATACAGGAAAAACAGGAACATTGGCAGCAGCGCTAATTGACGATTAACACAAAAAAATTAAAATATTTATGGCTTTTCTCTATCCTCGCGTTTCAAATGATGCTTGTTCAATCTTGTATCATGCTGTCATACTGGATCAGGGCCAGCGTTAGAGTTGGTGGCGCCTGCTCCGATCATCTTTGTTGGCACCCCCTCTCCCTCCCCCACACAAACTTGTTTTTTATGTTGAGTGAAATGTTATGAATGCATAGTGCATGGATGGGTATGCATGCGTGGGTGTTTATGCGTATGTATTTAGGCATGTGTTTCTGTGTAGGGGGTGTGTGTGTATGTGTGTGAGAGGGTACGTGTTTGGTGTGTGTGTCTGTGTATTTTTAAACACGCAGGATTGAAACCAGTGCTCGATTTGTGCCAGTGCTTTCCAGTGCTCAGCACCGGCACTTAATTGCCAGCACCAGGGCTTATGACTGTCTGCCAAATGGTAGTGGTGTCTGCCAATTTAGGTACGAGCACAACAACTTCTGTTTATTATTTCAATTTCAATTTCCAATTATTAGTATTTGCCTCCAAAGCCATTCTTATAGCTTTGGGGCCTGTAATAGTATGAATTGTCACACCTAAAAGAATGTGATGATTAGTAGTGTGTTGGTGCTGTCATTGGCAGTGCTGCCAGGGGCAACGGATGGTGCATGCTCTATTGCCCTCCTGTCGAGAGCCCCGGCACTATGTTTTTTACAAACTAAGCATTGAAACATTAAAATTGAGGGTTTCTGTATTTTGTCAGCGATACTAACTTCACTTCTAATAAAATTAAGGCATCTCTCGGTCAGAGTTGGTGAACTTTCCCTCAATGATTTGAGCAAAACTCTGTGCGTGCAACACAAGTGTGGGATACAACACAGAAGATGTGAATTTGAACCCGGAAGTGGACTCACCCAACTGGTTCCACAAATTCAAATGTTATAAAGCACTCATTTTGTATGTCATTATATACAAAAGTACGGGTATTGATTAACACAACATCCTTCAATAATCTGCAATAACATTACATAATTTGATACGTTTACACACTTAGAAAAACCCTACAACAGAAGGCAACCGTGCTGGAAAGATTAGGTATTTCTACCCACGAAAATAAAGTGTGTGTACTTTTATGTTGGTAGGACACGTCGTCCTGTGTGTCTGTGTACCTGGTAGTTTGTTTGTGTACCTTTGTGGGCACATCAGTCTACATATTTCCTTGCTCACCCGAGCACTTTTGTATGGGTGTGTTGGCACAATTGTACATCGCCGATGATATCAGTATATATGTTCACGAGATCATGATTGCGTGAGCTCAAGTGACATCATGTGTGTGTGTGTGCATTTCAGCCCCAAACCTGGGTTTCTCTCACTGCTCCATCACACTAGCAGGTGCATTAATCCAGCGGCTGCCCTCTTTGGAGGGAAGAACGGCTGCGGTGCTGCACAGATACTTGCTCTGTTCAGAGAAAGCGTCAGCCGTTCTATTCTCATCCCTGCATGGCACGGCTCAGCCCACCGCAGCACTGAATGCATGGGGAAACTCAGTCTTTGTCTTTCCAGCTGCTTCTCCCTATGTCTCTTCACATTCTATCCCCCGACTCCGCAAATCTGATCCTGACAAATGGCGCCCCTCGAGCCAAGTGCCCTGTGCGACAGCACTGGTCACACCACCCTAAGGCCGGTGTTGTGCTCGATTAAAGGTCACGTTATAGATATTGCACTTTCAAGAAGTCTTGGCATTTCAGCCAACAGCACTTTGCATTCTCGGACTTGCAGTTTTAATATACCTCTAGAAATGTGGGAGTTAAAACCCAAACATTCAAAGTACTGTTGACTAAAAGGCTCAAACTGGCTAAAGGTGTCACACATGACAGAGTCACTTTACTCCTATAGAGCAATTATATATAGGAATAGGTACCACCTACAGTACAGCAGAAATATGATACCATTCACAGAGGAGTCTGTGACCAATCAAAAGCCCAAGGACATAGGCCAAACGACTTGTTTGGTCACGGAACCAAGGGGCGACCAGCAGTATCTACAATGATGAAAAGCAATGGGGGTTAGGGGTGTTATTTCATATAATATGTGAGCTTTGCTCCTTCTGTTGACAGACTTCGTAGTTGGCAAGTGTATCACTCCACCCCAAAGCTTCCATCAGGCATGCCCAAGCCCAATGGCCGCGGGCCGGGAAGGCGAACATGGGCCACATAAGGGCCCGCGATGAACGCCTACCGATGGCGGAGCTCAGCAGGAGCGGGAGGAAAAGCCAGCGAAAATGCACGCCAGCAATTGGGTGGCGTGCTGTGAATCGCCCAGTGAGGTAGTGGGGGCATGGAAAAGAAAGAGGAGGTCATAAGAAAGGGCACGTGGACCCTACAGCACAATTGACCTCTGCACAGGAAAGTCCACTCACCCACACCGGAATGCGGGCGTCGCAGCATCAAGGGAATTGGTAGACGGAGCTGCGGAGACAGCAGGCAAAGACAAGATCAATAGGCCAGTAGAAAGAGTGTCTCAAACAGTGTCCTTTGGATGCCTCACGGTAAGGGCACTGGGAGGAGTTGATTGGTCAGTGTCCTGGGGATACCCTACAGCAGGGGCACTGGGAGCAGGCGATTTGTCACCAAAGGTCAGGTTCAGGTGGACACAGCATTTGCAGCCTGGGCGGACCTGATGGCCACCCACACATATCACGGTAGCAAGGGAAGTCTAGAAGCCACAAACCCTAGACACCTGCTAAGGGGCCATCGCGCAGAGCTGGGACAAGTCATGCTGGTAAAGTAACAGCGGGGACACTGACTGTGTAAATATTGTCCAATTATGGTTTATGGTTACAATGGCAAGTAATATGTTTTTGATAAATCATGTATTATGTGAGATATAATAAATTACGGCTGATTTGCACCTTAATTGGTTTCAGTGTATTCTATAAGTATGAGGGGATCAGGCCGGCCGGGAGGGACAAGGACCACTCGCACGTCTGGGATGAGTTTGAAATTATGCAGTTTTGCTGCTGGGATGTTTTTCGCATAATAATGAATTTTCAACAATCTGCAGATTTGAATAAAAACATGTTTCTAGCACAAAAAAACAAGAGTTACTAATAAAGCAGCAAGACATGTTGCTGTGCAGTGGAAGGTTGACTGGTCATCTTTCTGTAGCTTATTGCTGTATTTGGGTGTTAGACAGGTACTAATGGGGTTAAACCTTTGCCAGATAGTCTCAATGTTGAAAAATAATAAAAGAATGAGGTAAAACTATCACAAAATATGGCGTATTATGCTGCATAATTTGACATTTATTGCCACATAATTTAGGAAATCTTGCCATATAATCTTTGAGATCATGTTTTCAAACTTGAAAGCAAACCTACACGTCCCAGAATGCATCGTACTGCAGGCTAAACAGACAAGACAGGCTGAAAATGTCACATTTGGCATAGGGACACTTGAAAACTAAAATGTAAGCATTCCTCTGCTCGAACTGTGCTTTATGAGTAAAGCTCCTGGGTCCCATGCGCTTGTTTACTTCTCTACCTCTCACCTGTGAAATAAATGATTATTGCTCATTGGCCAGGACAGCGCTTACATTCTGGCGGTAATACAGGAAGCAGAAGCGCCGCGGGTCGAACACTCTAAGAGAAGTACCTGAAATACTTTGAGCCTGGCCTCCGTGGACTCAGTCGTAGCTCCTACACAGTTCTTTAGCTTCTCGATGACGTCGTTCAACCACGTTCGGAACTGGTCGATATTGCCCTGGTACTCCTTGTGCTCCGACATGATGTTCGCGAGGAGGCCCACTCTCTCCTGTAAACACGGAAGGACAGTCAGAACAGCAATGGCTGCAGGGCTTGTCAGTCACGCTCTGCACAGGTGACGGTTGAGAGTCAAACCGCGCGCGTCCCTTCCCTCCACCCCTGCCTTATCAAAGGCCTGCAGCCGGTGTCTGAGAAAACGTCGCACAACTCGGCCATTCTGACACCCATGCAGGCATGCCACTGCCAAAACACAATTATGTATTTTGTACATTGCATGCGGTTTTATTTGGTAAGGGATGAAAATATGCTTTATGTTTCTGTTTAAAACATGAAATGTTTACTGAATGGCAAAGTAATTCAATAATTTCATATTTGGTTGCTCGTAGAGCAGAACATAGATTTCATAAGAACAGTCACAAAGTGGGAGTTTTATTGTTAGTAAACATTGGGCTTGATCCACTTCTGTTTCTGGCCACAAATACTGGTTGCCATGTGTGACCAGTATTTTTGCAACCAAAAACATTTTTTACGAATTTACTGATTGAACGAGTAGGTCGGTAGTCAAAGGATCTTTTGAATACAACGCGATTTTCAAGTCACAGAATTGGAAAGACAAACATTTCTTTACATATATCTCTGACAATAATGTGTTGCTTATGTTCACATTACTCGGCAAAACTACCTTATGCTCTAGTCTGTTGACATATTCACTATACTAATTCACCACTAATCCTTTATGGGTTCCGGAGTAGCGTGCTACTCGCCAAAAAAGCACTTCAACACCCTATCAGGGGTAGCAAGCGCTATATAAATGCAAACCTTTTTTTCCTCTACTATACTTCGCAATCCAAATAACTGACTAACATAGCCACCACTCAAATTACTTTCATATTTCATTATACTAATTTACCACTACTCCTTTATGGGTTCTGAAGTAGCTTGCTACTCACCGAAAAGCGATTCGACGCCTCATCAGGGGTAGTAAGCACTATATAAATGCAATTACAATTAGGGCTCCCGGTTTTATATGGTATTTTTTATTTTTTTTGCATTTCCATCTGTATTCATCCATATTTTTTTTTGTCAACTTTATCTGTATTTATCCATATTTATTATAGGTTTTGTGAAAAAATAAAGCTGAAATTGGTATATTTCCACATTTATTTAACCAATAAATATGCAGTCATGCTTGAATGCCTGCCAGGTTTCAGTGATATGAAGACCCGCAGAAGATAAATCAATGCACTTATATGAAAATATGCACATTTCAATATCAGCCTTGTGCATATCTACTGCTGTTTCAGCCTCTTTACTAAAATAACTTTTTTTTTTTAACCCCCTTACCTATCAGTCCACACAGGTATTGGCCTGGCAGTCATGGCAAAGTATATTTTGAATCACTCCAAAAGCACCCACTTTTTTTATCCACATTTAAAAATAAATACAGACAAGAAAATAAATGTTTTTCTGTCTGTATTTATCTGTAAAAATCATTAAAAACGGAAAACAGGGAGCCTTAATTACAATATAATCTGGAGTGGGTCGCAATCTACCCAGCCTCATTAATAAACATGACAGAGGTTGCAAATTAGGACTCACTCCGGTTGGAGGCCATCACAGGCATGGTGGCCTGCTATGGTCAGCAGACCACTGTTAGTATGGGTGCCTCTCATTCAAAAGCATCTTTTTGCAGTCTGTTTTCCTTTAAGGAAATGTGACAGCATTAATAATAAAAGTTTCCTTTTTAAAATTTGTTTGAGAATGGGCAGTTGTCTCTTGAACCACTGCCTGCTCCCAACGTTTTTTTTAAGATTCTCAAAGGGGACGCTTTCCTTTTTACCAATGTATTACCATCCTAACTCGGGAGTCCGTACTCTATAACTTTTTTTGCAACCAAATTATAGTTGCAGAACATTGATACATCTCCTACTGATTCACAACCTGGAAGGAAAATAGGATTTTAAATATGCAAGCTTGGGACTTACCCGGCTTGCTTCATTCAGGAGGTATGAAACGAAGAAGTGACAGTAATACACCTATTTGAATGTCCGCATTTGTGTACTTTGTTTATAGCTTTGTGGACTGAGTGCTGAAGTACATATGGAAACTAATCAGTGAGGTAGAAAGCCAAGCTGTGAGACTAAATGACTGGTACTGATGTGTTGCTTAAGTAGGAATTTGGTAGAAATCTGCCACTGTTGTTTGTTAAAATGTATGCGACTATAGCCTTACTGTGTAATCTAAAATGTGGAAAAAACAGGAACTTGCATTTCCAAGAGCTCTGTATGTCATTAAACGCTACCGCAGATAAATGTTCTTGCAAGCTTCTCTGATGGACTGGAGGTATGATCTTTATTATCCAAACTCTTTGATTTAGCCTAAAAAAAAAGGTAGTATCTTGCAATCTATATGACATATTCAAACAAAAACATAGTGTGAAGCACCCCTACAAGCTTTAAGAAGCAGCTGAGGGACGTAAAGCAGAAGTGAGGAAACTGCCACTACTGGAAATAGATATCAGTGAATGTTCCTGCCTAACCTTTAGAGTTCCCTAGAATCATTTAGTAAGTTATGCATACTGTAACTGTGCTTTCTTTTTCTGTTTGTTAGCCTAGTAAAACTATTACTTAGCTCAGGGAATTAATGTTCAAGCTGTTTGGAAACCTGGCAGATTAAGACTGACTTAGATTTTTATCTTTTTGATCTCAAGAAATGAGTTCCAAAGACTTGTGTACTAATAACAATTGGAATCTGTAGCTGGATGCAATTCAGAATCCATTGCACACTAAAAATTTTTTCAATATTATACAGCATTATTAAGCATTTTGACTGGCAAAAAATATAGTCCACACTGCAAATATTAGGAGGCCTGCCGGAGACAGAAAACCATTTAGAGGATCTGGGTCAATAACAGGTGTTATTGCTTGCTCAAAAAATCAATAACTTTATTGAAATCCCTAAAAAAAGATTGCACTCAGCACTTAACCTCCATATCCCACCGTAAACACACAGTATTCCTTCTCTAAAATGCCATCTTTTTCCTCATCCGATTCTTCCACCACCTATCTCTGAACCTCCGTGCTTCCTGACCTCTTCTCTCGCTATGCTCCCTGCCCATGAATCCATTTCTACCCACCCTCAAAAACCCACGTACCTCCCAATCTCCCCAGCCTTTCCTTCTCAGCACCTTATCTGCCAAGAGTTCTAGCCCACAAGCGAAGACGTCTGATTAGCTGAGTAGATCTCAGCATTCCACTCATGGAGGCAAGAACAAGTGAGGGGCAAAGACACAGCGTAGAGAACACAGGAGAGAGAACAGCACTCCTTGCCCGTTCTCCTGCTTTTATCTGCTGGCCATAGTAGCTAAACCTGGAGGTCAATATAGGCAGTTACGGCCCTCAAGCAAAGACGTCTGGTTGACTGACATTCCATTCAGTATGCTAATAATTATTCAGGATCATAATACTACCGATCCACCTACCAGGATCAACTATTGAGACAATAATTCCACGGTATAAGAAGACCGCAGTAAAAAGGGTTAACTTAAAAAAAAAATATTGTAGTAACAGTGATAGGCTTTTGTGAGACCAGAATCATGGGTGCATTCGATTAGACTGGTTGAAACGTTTGCTAATCACTTGTACATTTCATTTGATCCTTTACAGACATTTGCCTACCATGTCCATTGATAAGTAAGTTATTTGCTCAACGCAGAAACCAAAGACCGTTTATTTATGAATAGGGCCTTCGAGGAAGGGTAAACGATCCTTATCAGGACTAATATCCTAACTATGCCTTGCTCTATGCAGAATATTTGAACAGTGTGAGTTCTGCAATCTTTGAAAAGATACCATAAATCAACACAGTTTTATATACAAACTAGGACGAGTTTTAGTTACTATTTTCATCTTTGTACTAGAAAGCATATTTGAACAGTGGGAATTCTGCAATCTCTGTCTAGATACCATAAGTCAATACTGCCTTATATACAAACTAGGACGAGATGTATTTACTATTTTCCTTAATTTCTAATCTACTAACAAAAGAACAAAAGATAGGTCAGACTCTGCCTTTCAAAGCACAAAATACTTTTTTGAAGCTGTGCCAAGATTTGGATGTGATGAAAGCTCTTGGGCAAATACTGCTAAATGCAGTTGAATTAAAATATACTTCTAGTAAATAAGTAATCGTGGTGCACTACAGAGGTAGAGATCTGTAAATATAGCTAGCTAAAACAACTCAATTACTTCTAATCTGACTACACTTCCCCAAAACAAATTACTCTAGGGAATATGTGTCTTAAAAGCAAGGAGGCGTGTGCACGAAATTTGATAAATTTTGTTGGCTCTTGGAAAATGTGAGAGGTAAGAAGACCATGTCACTAAAACCACCATCGCACCTGTCATGAAGAGGCACTTGTGCTGGCTGTGTCTTCTCAGAAGACAAAGACTGGAGGCCAATGAGTCTAATGAGGCCTGTATTATGCCTTGCAGTGACCTTTGACACATTTGAACACTCTTGGTGTTCCTCAGATACATCAATCACTACACCTACCCCCAGTACAAATGCGGCCACATTGCCTGCCAGGATATTGTGAAGTTTATGTCACTAAGGGCTATATGTAACCTCCATGTCGCCTCCTTAAGCTTATGCGACCCTGCCGCATGGCTAGACTGCCTAGAAGCAACTCAGTTTTGCAGGCTGAGCTAGACGAACACAATAAAGATAAAAGTATACCAGAACCTGGAAGGTTACATGAGCATCAATAGACATGACTGGTTAAAGAGTGGACTGCTGTGGACATTTTTAGCCTCATATGGCATGAAGGGAGAGGGCTGGCAAAAAGCAGCCCATTCTTAGACCTGAAACTCAACCAGACATACATTTCCTGCTCAAAAGAGGGCCTGAAGCCTAGATCTAAAGGCATTTAATTTCCACCTCAATTTTTGTATCATTTCTAAAGCCATCCCCTCTTAAATCCTTTTCCTGCATGTAAATGTGGTCAGCTGAAACTGGGGTTGCCTGAGCAGTTTAAAAAGCATATGCTTGAAAAAACCTTTACTTACACTATGCAAACTCATGGCTTTGAAACTAAATATGAAATCCTAGCCGCACCATCATCCAGTTACATACCTGTCATAAAAAAAAAACAAATGGAGAGGGATAGGCCCCGACGCTGATTATCATAAAAGGGGCAAAACAGAGCGTCTTTGGGGTCCATTTGAAATAGGATGTGCATTTCTAATTGAAAGCATAGTCCGAAAAAAGCAATACTTTTTCAAATCAATTTGAAATTCCATAAATCTGCATAATGAGGTCAGACGATCTTCTCCCTTGCATTGGTAAAAATATTACACAAGACCCTTAGAATAAAAAACAACTGCTCGAAGGCCAAAGAAACTATACACATGGTGGAGGATGACTTTACTTATACATATTAAAAGTCCTAATCCCTGGACCTGCACTGATGTAAAAAAGTTCAGGGCATTTCAAATATGTCTTATAATTTTCCTTATGACTGTCTCATAGGGCTGCTCAGCTTTAAACTATAACTATCAGCTGCCTAACGGTTATTAATGGTCACTTATCAGTTTGCCACCAAGGATCTCTTATTAGGGCTAATTTAATTCATCATATTTACTTATTTAAAAAGTTTTGTATAGCGCGAACATGACTCTAGAGGGTATGAGAGCGCTTTACAGAGAGATGCGACATATATAAGGGGAGGCAATTGTGGCAGAACATCAACAATAGACAAAATTAAACAGTAGGTACGTAACAACATAATAACGGGCAAAAGAATAAGACAGTAAAATACAGCAAAAAGAGTAATCGTGACAGTAGATGAGGAGTAGCCGATCAATGGGCTAGGAAGGACCCGTCAGTATCAGGTGATGTAACTCAGGACCCCGGCTAAACTTCAGGTCAGGAAAGTACTCATCAGTAGCGCTTTCACTTCCTTTTTGAAGGATACTGTTGATGGAATCAGTCTCGTTTCCGTAGGCAGGGAGTTCCAGATGCTTATTTAGTCTGAATTGTGGTTTTGCGTTTGAGTTGAATTTCAAACCCTCTTCAGATTTCAGACTATTCAAGATACAATCATTAGACTATATACTTGTAGCTGAAATTGAACACAACATGGAACGATAATGCAGAAAGAGCTTAAATTACCTCTAACAGCCAGTAGCGGCTCGTGGAGGGAGTGCTGCGGGGCGGTGGGGCGGGGGAGGAGCAGGGTCAGGGGTAGTAAACTACAGCATATGGCCGAACAGAGGTACGTAAACAAATAAATAAATAAAACGAATTTCATTGCGCACGCTGCATTGCCAAATGCGATGCAGCGCGCGCAACGAAATTCGTTTTATTTATTTGTTTACTTACCTTTGTTCGGCCGTATGCTGTAGTTTACTACCCCCAACCCTGCTCCTCCCCCGCCCCACCGCCCCACAGCACTCCCTCCGCGAGCCGCTACTGCTAACAGCATATAACTAAAATGGGATTTCAGTGATCTTAATGAATTTATTACTCAGTCTGTCTTAGCTGCTTTGGTGACATTACATCTATTTTACAAGACGAAATAAGCGATCCTTGAGCAATACTCCTAAAGAATATTGAAACAGTTTAAAAATCATACTCATACTTAAACAAATACCTGAGCAAATATTTATTGATATAAAGTAAGATTTCCTGGCAGAAGAGAGATTGTATACAAGGAGTGAAAGATTTTCTGCTGGCTGTTAAATCCCTCAGTCTAAACTCCACTTAACGGCGCAGGCTAGATGTTGTGCTGTTACAGATTTTACATTAATAGTAAAATGTTGCATTTTCTGCAATACTTGGTAGAAATTACACAAGTCATTAAGACCACCCGATGCCCCCAACTTTGTGAATCTGGGGAAACACATGGCAATAGACGACAACCTGTAATTTTAATTCTGGGGCAATTAGGAGCTCATATATTTCTTTGATGTGTACCTCTAGTGTCTTCTGCTTTTGAGGTTCATACTGGTTTATCCCTGGAAGCTACAATTTCCAGCTTTCCTCTAAAGACAAAACAGCTCAAACCTTGAGTACCACATGAGCTGTCTATACTCTGTACTAGTTATGGTTGTCTGAGCGCCCCTTGTGAATAGAGGAGCAAATGTGATTCACTTTTCTGGTGTGGTTCTTTGCACCTAGCACGGATCGTAGTTCATAAATCACTGAGTCGCTCACTAGTCTTATTGCCATGTCTTCTAAGCAACATAGCGTGGAAGCTGTTCAGGAATTTGCTCTTTCATCAGGTTCAACTTTAGTTAAAGGTTTCAGATGAGGCCTAAGAACTGTACATCATAGTTTCCCATTGGCAGTGCATCATAATTTATTTATTTGTGAGTTTTGTATCCTGTTAAATGGTTATTTCAGGGTGTTGTGATGCTGGGTATTCAATAGTAATAGTAGTGAAGAGTCTGATCAGATGTAAAATAATGATCCCTCCTCAGTATTCTTCAGCTGCTGCCCCTAAAGTTATGCACAATCAAAAGATCAGACAAAAGAGTTCAGTTTTCAGGAGGTTTTTGGGATGACAATAGTATGCATCTGTATACTGTGGTTCTAGACATTCCACAGTCAGGGGCCCTGAACTCCAAGTGACCTTCCTTCATGTTTTTGTCACCTGAAGGGCCGCTGGTGGATCATTTGTTGGTTGCAAGAAGCTAATTTCTTGGCCCGAATGTAAAGAGGATTCATATTTAGCAGGGAGCCATGACACTTGTTTCCGAAGGCCTTGTGAACACTACAAATAGGTCTAAATTTTATCCTTGGCTCCACTGGAATCTAAAGGAGTGCTTTTGAGGCTGGTTTTATATGGTGTTGTCAATGGTGTAGGCATAGCTTAGCACCGTGAATGGCTAAACTTTTGAAGAATGTAGTGAAAGTTTGTTGAGGCATATGAGTTGACCAGGTTACAGTAATCCAGTCACACATCACCAGTGAGCTTGTTAATCTCACATGATGGTTGGCTTTCAGCTAGAGGAGGATTTTTCTGATTAGAGAAAGATATAGATGAATTCCCTTGACTATATAAGTCATCGGGGTCTGAACGATCAACCTGAGTTAGATGTTACCCGGATATTTCCTACTTTCTCTAAAGTGTTCATGGGTATTTATGTGCATGATGGCCAGTTAAAGGAAGCCTGCTGAGATCTGCTCCACGAAAAACCAGAATATTCTTTTTCATTCCACTCATGCAATTGAAGCTCCTTTTCATCCCGTAGACTGTGTGATTTAGTACTCTGTGACGTTTGTCTGGGAACCTGGATCGTCCAAATGGATGTGGCTTTGGATATATTCAGGATAATTGTTTGGAAGCAAACCTACTGCCTTCAAGAATATAATGACATGTCATAAAGATCCTGTTAATATTGAGCAAAAGAAGTGAGAGGGAGGATGCCCAAGCAACCCCATGCCATCCTATGTTATGAGAGCTCCTCTGGCCCAACTGAAGTTTGGATTTGTGCAGGAAGAATCGATGAAGTCTGGAGGCAGGCTAGGTTGAAATTCTCTGCTAGGTTTGTCAACAGATACAATGCCACAGCTTTGATTGAGGAGTGGGATATCTGAATGGGACAAGGGATGGATTTGTGGATATTTGAGAATGTGTTCTCAAAGACTGACATCCAGTCCTTGCATTGAGTTTATGCCAGTTTATGAAAAGCACCTAAACTGTGTATTGATCAGTTCCTGAGAGACCCTAAGGATTTACTATGTTTAACTTGAAACTTCACTCATGCATTTGTTAATGTAGGCCTTCTGGGCTCTTTTCATGGCTTTGTAGGAGCCGCTCATGTGCCTCACAGAATATATTTATTCACCTCTGTCAACAAAATAGCATTTACCCCAGAAACGAAAAAGAAATACACATTACTCCAAAATGGATCCCTCCTTCTTGTGTTAATAGGCCAGAAAACAGTGTTTGATGACATTTTCTGCCCCAAATTTCTAAATGTGCTGATCAATAGGGGCTTTCCTCTACTCTTGAGCAATAGAGTAGACTAACACGTTTATAAATCTAGGCAAGTCTATGCCAACACTCCATTAACATATTTATTAATTAACTTGATATCAGACTCTTCGCTGCCTAGTTTTACCATTTAAACACTTTATAACACTTCATTTATGACCTTGGCTTATACAGACCATTGAGCTCAAATTGCACAAACTAAACTTATGTAATAACCTTGTAGTGAGCTATTCAGCAGATTTGGTCTGTTAAATCATTTCGTATAGATGTCCCCAAGCATAGGATAAAGAATTACCTTTGCCCTAAGCAGGCACGGTTCCATCTCTTTTCATGTAAATATCATGCTACAGAAAGTTGCCAATGCTCAGTTTTGATTACCTGTATGTGAAGTATTTTTTTATTTAGGTGCCGGGGTGGCATAGTACAGAAAAGTATCTGTGTTCTTTCTCTGTCAGTTGTACCTCACATCAATAGTCAATGTTTTTTTTCCAAAAACACCCACCTTAAACGTCTACAATGCTAAAAACGATTGTTTTCACTCTTTATCAGCCTGAATGTGTGGTTTTACAGTGCCTCCACTCTTTTAGGGCCTGATTACGAGCCTGGCGGTCCACAGACTGCTAGGCTTGCGGGGGCGCGGTGGTGGCGGTCTCCCCACCTCCCTATTACGAGATGGGCAGTGGGACCGCCACAGCCCCATCGCAGCCGCCAGGGACCGCCGCTCCCTGGCGGTGTTGCGGCGGTTAGGAGGCATCCATATGCTTGGTGGGACCGCCACGGTTCTGCCATGCATATCTGGAGTTTCCTCTCCGCCAGGGTTTTCATGGTGGCCCTCCTCCATGAAAAACCCTGGCAGAGAGGAAACAAAGGGCGCCCTACAGTGCCGCCTGGGTCCTCTGCGCCTTGTGGATGCACACAGGGGAGCACATCATGTGCCCTCCCTCTGTGCATGCACACCAGTTCCTGCACGCCATGGACTTTTCAGTCCATGCCGTGCAGGAACTGTTTTTGGCGTTCCCATTGCAGTTTTTAAAGGCACCACTGTGGGAATGCCCAAAAAAAGCCCGCCAGACACGAGAAACATTTGTAATCTGGCAGGCGGCCCGACCACGGGTTTGATGGTGCGGCGGTGGGGCGGACCCGGTGCCGCACTGCCAAACTCGTAATCTGGCCCTTATTGTGGTAGGAAAAGCTACTGGATTCATCACCACTATAAAATCTAAGAGTTTAACTAAAAGTGTGTCCCGTGCATCACCACACAGCTCTAAGTACCACGCTAAATTGGGTTTGTTTGGTCTAATGTAAAAGATGATATTTGAGGCTGCCATTTTGGATGCACTATTACTTTCAAAGGGTTAATGATGTGAAAAAATAATCTATGTGAATGTAGGGGACTTCAACCACGCTGAACAGGACACATACCCAAATCGTGAAGAAGTTCATGATTGTTGAACAGGACCAAAAGGAAACCAGCTGCATAGTACAGTAGTGATAAGGTAACCCCAGGAAGGGAACTGCATTTCAACAGAACTCCTCACTTTGACATTCATGTTGAGAATCCTTGCTCTCGGTTATGAGGTAAGGATGTCTATGTTCCTATGAAATTCAGGTGCTAGAACCACTCACTCATTTCTTCTTGTTGTGCGTTATTATAAAAGATAGTGGGAAAAATAGATCAAACAGTTGATGAAGTGCTTCCATATTGGTACACATCAGTTTGCCAAATGAAACCGGTCTAGGATATTGTGATATTGATTAATTTTGAACCACTTTAAGTTTTAACGAATAGAAGGCACCAACTGCACAACTAAATTCTTGGCAGGCCATGAAAAACTGCAGCTTCAGGATGTGTTTTTAGTTTGTTATCTCAGTGAGGAGTACTGTGTTCGTCCGGTTTCTGTATGCAGATTACCAACACGAGTTTCATCCTAAACAATATTCAGATTTTTTCAAGACTCAGTATAAATGGAACTTGCAAACTAATCATGTAATTCACAAAGACATTGATAATTCCATCTAAATGTCAAGTAACCAAATACACCCAAGCAAGGTGTATTGCTTGGAAAAGTAGATGTGATCCACATAGGCAACATTTGTGCGAGGCATGTAGTGGTCCAAAATAGAGCGGCAGTACAACATATCATGTGCTGCTCATATGCCTTAGGTGCCGGCCTCAGCTACACTGCACACTCGCCACAAGGACCAATGATAGTGTTCGGCTGTTTGCAATGTCATAGCCAGGGTTGGATTGGGATCAAAAATCGGCCCGGGCACACCAAAAAAAAGTGGCCCACATTTGCGTATTGCCTTTCCGCAAAATACTGCTTCAGCGAAGTTTTATGAAAAGAAAGGGGGTGGGGGGCATGTTTTATTAACTTCACTTAGATAAAAAAAAAATGCACAGATTAGTTCACACTGCTGAGCCACACATGAATGCAAGTGAGACCACTTCTGCTCAGGCCCCCTGCCCCCGCTCAATCAGCATACATTAATGAGCCGGCCCAGCGAGAGAAAGGGAGTGATATCTCCGCCCATCTGCCTCTAGAAAGGCCACTCAGGCACCCACTGGGCTGCTGGCGGCATCCTAACAGCACAGACAGCCCCGAGGCTGCCCAAAAAAGCAGCCCACAGCTAGAACTCGGCTACCGGCCCTTCGGCCATTTCCCGAGTGCCCACGTTACCAATCCGACCCTGGTCATAGCACCAACTTTAGCAGCTGCACGATTTTGGAAACAATACTAAATGTAATAAGGAGATTGAGAAAGGTATTCGCCATCAAGAAACATTATCTACATGCAAAAATGTTTAAATGTGCAAGTACACATTTGAGTCTGATATACAGATGGATGTTATTTCACCTGGTGCAAAATATTTATGGGTAAATTTCATTTACACTTTGAGTACTCACTGAAATCAACAAGAGCTGTACATTTGCTTGATTACTGTAGGCATTCATTCCGAATCTCTGAAAAGTCAAAACGTGGCACAAAACATACGAGTAGTTCGACGTGAGCTTATTTTTGACTTTTGGGAAGCAAGTATGGTGAGTTGTGGACCTAGTATTTCTTCCTCAGACCTGAAAAGTTGCATGTGACAGGGATATGTATCCAGAGCCAATTTCTGGTCTAAAAAAAACCCCTCAACATCCATTGCTGCACCCGTCTCGATATATTAATGTTCCAAATAGGTGTCATTGGATGTTCTAGAAAATTGTCTTTTGAAACTTAATAAACAAACTATTTTGAGAGGCTGATCAGAATGAGTCTTTGTGGGTATTTGGTGTATTAGATGAAGTATTTGGTCCCATTGAAGTTCATGCCCTCACTCAGACTTCAAGATGAGAGGTTTGCTCTGTTAATAATTACTTACACTTTTTATTATTCCTGTAGAGCCCAAGACTGCACTTTTAAAAAAATATTTGCGAAACGTGTGACCCTCACCTGCTTACATCCGCTCCATTCCCCACATTATTAGGATGACAAATAAGCATTGGCAAAGCCAACAGATCTAGCCTTCACTAGTGTGATTGATAATGTTGTTAATGCAAGCCTATTCCACAAAATAAAATAAAAATTTAAAAAGCAGCCCCCTAAACATGGCTGCCGCATGGCCACAATAAAAATCTTAAAATTAAATAAAAATATTTACTGTGGTGTTCACCTTAGTAGTGATGATTTTTTTAAATAACAAGCCTTTCAGTTGTGACATTTGTTTTAGACCATTAACCAAGCACTCATATTGCAGGCAGCTACAATTTTACAATGTCAATTAAACACTGTATTTCACAAACTTTAAGAAGGAGACGGAAAATAAATCAAACTGGGCACCAAAGTGTAGTCAAAATTATTAAACGATATTTAAAGTTATTAACAGAAATAAAACAAATAAAGCACACTTTGAATCAGCTTTGTAAACAAAAAGAAAGGAACTATTTTAGGAAGATGTGAATAATGTGTACAGTCTTTGTGCAGTGACTCAAAGTGAAGGGAGCTATTGGGAAAGTGGGTTTCCCTATTGCACCATTCAACATGCAAGTGAGCAATAGCAAAATGTGAATGGCAATTTAACAGACAAATGGATGAAGCCCAATGACCAAAAGCGTTGCTCTGCATGTATATAATATAGGAGTTAAAAAAAACTGCCTGGTGCGACAGCTAAAGATTTATCAAAAGTCTGACCTAAAAAAATCAGGAGACCGTGCAGAATTCAAGAAGAATTAATTTTAAAAACATAAATGTCTTTATTTTACGTTTAAGTGCAAATAAAGTTTGTTACTTCCTGTGCCTCCCCTTTTCCTCATTCTGTTCATTACGGCAAGTAAGAATGAGGAGCAGATTAATTCTCTAACAGAAAACACACCTAGAACATGCGCACAGGTAAACACACCCAATACATTTGAACGAGCGTAATTCTTTATTTCTCTCCACTATTTATTAAAATATGCAAAAGAAGTGCAACAGCCAGACTGAAAGTATAGGATTTCTCTATATATTTTTACAAAGTCTTGGGGCATCCATCTGGAAAGTTTACTTTTGACAGCTCGGAACTCTAAACTTGATTTGCTGTGCCTTCTCCTGTAATTTCCATAAATGTGGCCTGCCCTCAGAGGCTATATGTGACTCACTTGGCCAAACACTGACAACAAATATACCTTGACTAGACCCTCACAAAGACACTTCTCTGGATTTTTGTTTTTTCTCTGAAAAAATGCCAATCTATTTCGTTCTGCACTGTAGCTAGAATCATGACTTGTAAATGTTCCAACACAATTTTCCACTGGGTGGCCTTGTATCTGTTTTATGACAAACCACAGTGAGATGTTTGAAAGGAATGTAAGGTTGGAAGTGAAGCACAGGTTTGCTAGGGTGGTAGGTCAATGACAGATCAGCATGGGTGTCACAGTCTTGTTTTATGACTTCAGAACTATTTCCTGGATTAGGTGGAGGTTTTGATGTCTGCAATGTCTGGTGGGGTCAGGCAAATAAACCAGGACCTCTACAAAGACCAGAGATGCTGTGCTTTGCATGGGTCTGATGGTGAAAAGGACACATTTAGTCCAATTAGTATGTTATGCTCCCTGTCTTCTCTGGCCTCTCTCAATTAAGGGTTCTACTTTGAGTAGAAGACTGTTGATACTTTCTGCTGCATTTAAAAAAATGTTGATCTTTTCCAAATATTTTAATTGTTCTGTGATTTTCTCCTACCTTGTGAACAAAATAAAACGTGGTTGGTGTGTTTTTCTGTGTGTTTTTGATAGAGGGTGCTGAAATGGAAGTAAAAAGAATATGCCAAGAATTGTTAAATCTGGGAATCCGGAGTACACTTTTCAGATTCCAAGCCATATAATTAAAACAGATCTGTCAAGACAATTTGGTATGTCACTGAGGGAAACCCGCTGTGGTCTAATTCCATGCTGTTAATTTACTATGGAGAGAGTAGAGTTGATTAAACACTTTGTAGTATTAATGTCGTTTTACAGGATATCAAAAAAGAGATGATGTGGTCTACTCGTTATAGCACCTAGAGAGATGACAGCATCCATAAAACAAGAGGTAAGCAAAACAAGCATAAAGTTAACATAGAAACCAACATACAAATTGTGTATTATCAGGACTTGACCTAATGGACATCATCCGGATCCTCAGTGCACTTCATCATCATCAACATAATTAATGACGTAGAAAATATCAGCAGCTCATACGGAACATACACCACCCCTTCATGAGAGAGCACCCGAAGCCGAATACAAACTCTACTCAACCACACCGAAAAGAAACTCTCTGTTATTAGCTTTGCTCATTCAGTGTCTGAGTTCCAGAGGTGTTGGCTGCAGTCGAACATTTTTAATGGGGGTTCTTTAGACTAGCATAGGTTTGTAAATGCATGCTCCATGCCAGCCTGTTAGTGTGTGCTTGGATCAAACCAACTCAAACTCTGCCACAAATCCTAAATTATACTTTTAAACCCATCAATCTGTCAAATTAATTTTATTTCGAATTATAAAATCCACTATAACTGAAAGTACACAATTAATCAACATATCCAAAATAATACTTTTACACCCACATCACATTGCAAGCTCTTAAGCTCACAGAACCAGTGACTTATTATTTATATTTCCCTGCACCTATTTTATCAATTATAATACGCAAGTATGATTTATATGTCGATGCTTGCTTCTGCTTCTCACCTGTGCTTTTTTCTTGATTCCTCCATAATCGCGTTTCATCTGGTTCTGTACCTCCTCGTCTACGCTCGGGTCTCCAATCCGATTGTATAGGGCTGCCGCCTCTTCCACGAGCCGGTCTAATAGCGTGGCCTGATTGTGGACATCTTTAAGCAGGACCTGGGCATGGCTGAACTGCCATTGCTTCTCCTTCAAGCCAAGCTGCAGCTCTATGTCCGGCTCCAGGGTCAGTCTCATGTTGTGGATCCACAAAGTGAACTCATCGCGGGCTTTCAAATACTCGCTCCAGTGGAGCCACACCCACTCGATGCGGCTGTAAGGGGAATGGACAGCTTATGAGCACGGACGCATTTGTAGGAAGATATTAAGAATATGTGATGATAATCACAGGGGGGGCTCGAATCACTTAAATTTGAACATATAAAAATTGGGAGAGTTACCATATAAGAAAGTAATGAACACATGATTGTTTACAACAATAGGTTTGTTAATTTGGTGAGTTTTTTGGAGATAAGTCCACTACTCTCATGGCTACATAAGCCACAATAAATGAACATAGTACACAGTGGAAATGTCTTGTTGCCTACTTTGCAAACCACCTGGTTTAGTTTACACACCATTGAAATAAGCATCATAATGAAAGGTCCAATGGCAAGTAAAGTCTATGACAATAGAAAGGATACAGGCTAAGGGATATGTCAGCAAGCAACAGGGTGAAACTGATGAAACTGCAGAGTTTATTTTTCATAACATTATATGGTTAAACTCGAAATTGATGTCATTTCTGAATCGAGATTAACTCCTTAATGTTAGAGCATCAAGGTTATAGCAGTTGTTATTTATTTTGTATCTCAGTAATCATAAACTCTGTATTTTAAGATAGCTCTATTAAAACACCTGCATGTAATACTAACAAAATGTGTTTATAATAATTTGATGAAAAATAGAAATTACCCCAGAAATACTGTACATGGTATCGTGACATACAAAAAGAGATATGCAGGCGATTGATTACATTGTTAGGCGGTGTAGAAGACTGTTGCGAAGTGGCGCAATGCAGCAATATTCTGACATATACAGGTTGAATATGCAAAGTAAGTGTCTCCAATGCGGTAAAACACAGTGAAAGTAACTTGCTTGACTAATTCACTGATAACAGCAGTAGTCTTGCTTCTGTGTAATAACCCCCATCAGGCAGTTTAAATAACTTAATAGATTTTCAGCTCTATTTTTATTACAGTTGATGAGACAGCTAAGTGAGTTGAGCTTCTGTTGCAAAGATTTTGTGTATCACACAAGACACAGATTTCAATGTTAGCAAGTCTAGCTCAGCATTTTCTTCTTAGTACCTCAATAAAATGTGTACCACTGAGTTGTACATTTGTGTGTGGCAGGTGGTGCACTGATTTGACACTTGCTACTGAAACACCTGGTGATATGCAGGTAATTAGTCTGAACATCACCAAGATGAATCAACCATCAATCTTTCCAAGATTGGTAAATTGAGTACCATTAAACTGGGCAACAGTAACATTTGTTATTTATCGCACTTTGAAATGCCAGCGTGTAGCATGGTGCGCTATATACAAAAACAAAACATTATTGAAACCAAAAAGTGAAAAATTAGTTTTGGTGTCCTTATCATTGTAAGATGTGTTGTTTATAACACGAGTTTTCATCAAGTCTCGTGTAGTTATATTTCTGTTTCAGAGAGGGAAACACTTCAGTTGCTGATTTACTGAGACCATTTGCTTTCCAGTCTCGCTGAAAGGCTTTTGCAGTTTCTGTTTTTGCTCTAGCTGACTCTAAAAGACTGCACCCGTGTTCTCCAGACTGTTTGTAAACAGATAAAAAATTAACTGGGCCCGTCTTTCACTAGCTCTACCAATTTGAGGGTCTACCTAACTTAGATGGTACTTACCTATGGCAGTGGGTCATGTAAGTTGTGGTGTCTTCGAACATGGACTTGATATCTTTCAGCTTGGTCTGTATCTCATGCTTCTCGTCCTCACTGCTGTCCTGAAGAAGAGCTTCGGCTTTCATTAGTACCAAATCCATCTTAAACCGGCCTTCAGGCTCCATTTCACAAATTCTCTGTGGCATAAACAAGATGAAAGAGGAACATAAAATGGTTCATTACAATGAGTTACCTTAAATGCAATCTTTCATTATTCAAGAGTAGTAGGTCTCTCATAATGAATGTGCACACTGGTTAGGATTGGGGTGTGATGTTGCATGTACATTGCAAAGGGAAGGTTTATGTCTTGTTAGTTACTTAATATGGGGTGACAAAGTCACACTTGTTTAGTTCAATGGGCTCTCCTCTGCTGACAACTTTGTTGGATCTCATTGGTTTCAGTGTGTCAGGATTAGAAAGTGTGCCACAAAACTTCAAAAGAGAACCAATTGAAAAGGCAATAGGTCTGGCTTTTAGGCCTGGCTTTAACATACCAACGAATGTGAGCACTAGCTTTCACAACTGCTGTTAGAATGTATTGCATGCAGAAATGCTCTTTATCGCATTAAAGCCCTGATGTCTTTGACAATGCTGGGAAAGAAGTAGCAACAAGCATTTGCAATGCAATAGGTCTCGCATTTATGAGAGTTTGAGCTATTGGCATTGTAAATGACAATGTTTTTTATTTATGTGTTATTTTTAAAAACAGATAAATAAAGGTATTGTCATTTACAATGCCAATAGCTTAAACTCTCGCAAATGCGAGACCTATTGCATTGCAAATGCGTGCTATAACTGTCAATTGTTTCTTTTGCATAAAAATAAATAAAAACGTTAGGAGAGAGTGTGTCGCATGCAGGACAATGCTATTTGAGAAAATAGTGCTCAGAGGCTTTAATTAATGCCTACCAACCAACAACACACGTAACAGGGGGTGTCGCCATGGGACGTTACAAAATGAGACAAGGAGGTACTAAGGAGGGGCTATTAAGCCTTTTGACCAATGAACAGCCACAGTTTACAGGGGACAATGACACAAGCCAATGAAAAATGTGGGCGGAGAGTGGGCGGAGCTTCAAGTCTCTACCTCAATACAGCATGCCTCGCAGAGCAGCGCATGCGATGCCCAGGATTGAACCTAAAAATTAATGTTTTCTGTGTACATTACATGCAGGAGATAAAGAATTGAATGTGCAAACAAGTGTAAAATAGCCCCTCCTGCACTGCACTCCCAGGAAGGAGAAAAGATACGCCAACAGCACACAGCATGAGGTGAGATAGCAGTGCTCCTCTGAGTGGTGTTGGAGACCATTCTATTTATATTTTAAAGAACTTGTAAGAATACGCCCTGTAGACACCTGTGTGGTCATGCCAGACCTACGAAAAAGGAGACCAGGAGGTGCAAGGAGTCCATCAAGACCCATCTCTACTCATAATCCTTCCTCTTCATCCATTGGTCTGTTATTGTCATTCACTTTTATCTTCTACCCACCACAGCATACGGCATGGGACAGTTGACAAACTACACTATGAGAGATGGCATTCTGCTCTTTCACAAGGAGCACACAGCAAAGTTTACTTATGTGCCAGGAATTCTACAGCAATGTGTGCTTTTAAGGACTACAACCATTTTGCTTCTATCCATTTTTTTCTTTTTTAGAATCAAGAGAGCCCGGCAGCCTTCCCATCAACGGTATTTTGCAAAGACCATGACACAGAAAACAAGTACTGACAAAGCCAAAAGGTCAGTGGCCAACAACTAAGCTTATGGCATTACCAGTGTTTGTGTATTATGTGGTGAAGGGAGTGGGAACATTTACAAGGAAGGACATTTGGCAGACCCACTTAGCCAACAAATGTAATAAAACAGGCAAAGCTCACATTGAGTCACTTCCCGTATTATCAACCTGGGAATGGTGAGAGACCAAGTTGAATATGATCAATCATTAACTTTCGAATTACTGGAATGAGATATTGTCTAATGAGATTAGTTTAATCATTAAAACTACCTCTTCAAGTGAAAGATAGTAATGCTCTCTTCTAAATCGCATCAGAAGAGTCTGATTATTAAAACATGGCCAGATTTTTATAAACACCACCAAATTATCCTACTTCAGTCTACTCTCAATGTTTGCAGATGAGGAAACAGAGGCACAGGAAATTTAAGGACACCAGGTACCAAAACGTCTTGCAAACCTATGCTTTATCTAAAAAAAAGTGCAATTTGCTAATGTGCATGAATTATCCAGGTTTTAGGATCAGGATCTGTGGAAATCTATAGTTACAGTTGAGCCTTATAAATGTGGAACATTCACCAAGGATGCAGATTTTATGCAGTTGTAAGTATGGCAATTGAAATGCAGCACAGGAGTCACTCCAAAAAAAGCTGTAGTGGGAAAGGAGTATGGAAAAGGACTTCTTCACATGTCAAATTGTTTTCCATGTGGAGAAAAAAACACTGGGAAAATTGGATTACCCCTCAAGCCAAACCTACAAATTGTCACCCTGTGAGCAGTTCCCAGGCAGAGGTTTAGGAAAACGAGGAGGATGCTTGAAATTTTCATAGGTTTCGTGGAGCATTCCTGGGAATTTTAGTGAATCACCCAAAAGTATATATCCATTCAAGATGAAGGCGCAAGTCTATGATGCATAGATTGTACCACTTCTTAGAAGTTGGGCCAAAGTTAATTTGGTCAGTGGAGAAGATGGGATATGATCAGTGGTCTGCTGGTTTCATAGTGAACAACTTGTGCGCTTTCATAAGCTTAGTTTTTACACCTGTACTCTACTAGAATCTTGTTGCTGCTTTTGACTCTACATTCATAATTCAGACAAGAACTGGAGATATTAAAACTAATGCTAACCATCAGGAAAAGCAGATGTTTGCAAAACAGATCAAATGAGGGCAGCAGGGTAATTGCAGTCCTAATATTTTAGCACCCTAAGGCTCTCATTACAAGTGGCCTTTTAAACCCAATGGGGCTGCTAAAAAAAGAGACAAGGTATAGGAAAGGAAAGGGGCAGCTATGTGCCCATGTGCAGTGTGATGGCTCACCCTTTGTGTGTAAGAACAGTTATGAGTAAGATGGCTGGATTTTAACGGGACAGTTAGGAAATGTAAGAAAGTGGGCGAGGATAGAGTAAGGAAATTGAGAAGTAAGAATCCTGTGGAAAGAGACCTGAAACATTTCCTTCAAAACATCAGAGCCTCCTCCTCCTCACTTCTTGATCTCCGCAAGAAGCTGAAGACCTGGCTCTTCGTAGAAGCACCTTGGGAACCACAGGCCTACACATCTGTCCCAGCGCCGGGATACCCTCTCGGGTTATTAGTGAGCTATACAAATCAGCATAACATAACAAGAGACGTGAGGATTTCATGGAAGTCACCTTCAAACAGGCTGCATTCCACATTTCTTACCTCAGTCTCCCTCAGTCTGGCTTCCAGCGCCGACCTGGGCCCCTGGGTGTTGTCATTTAGCCGCAGTCTATCCTGGATGGCCTTCATCCAGGCTTCGGCACTCTCCATACTGCTCTCAAACTCATCCTGCGGCTGCTGGTGAGTCATCTCATTGGAAGAAACTGAAGGACAAAATGGGACAATGAAAACAATTGCTGACTGAAGACCTTCGGGCTTAAATAACAACATAATGACATGGCATGAATATGTATGCAGATATAGTTCTATATATTTAGTATGCAATCAAACGTTTTCTACCACCATGACATTCTTGTAGCTGCCATCTCCACTTTGTCAGATTATTTTCTATGATCTGAGTCATAATTTCCATGCCGGCTTCCAAAATGGCTTATTTGAAAGTTAGGACTAGTGGAGAACAAACAACCTTAATGATCTTGACCTTTGAGCCGCAGCGCCAACCAGCTCTAGTCAACCTACAGTGTGTAACAAACCACTCTAGAGTTCAATGCCAAATTATTCACATCACCAGCAACCAAACATCCTACAATAGTCCTCCTGCATCCTCCCACACCTTCTTAGGTTAAAGGCCAAGGATCAGAAGACAAGGAAATACCTTCAAGATGACCCTCTATAAAAAAAAAAAAAACTGTGCTTCACTCCTTTCACTCAAGGAAAAAAGTGACAACTCTCTCTAACTCCAAAGTGCATTCACTCGGATCAAAAGAGACAGTTTCTTCTTTCCGGTAAACAAATGCCTGCACTAGAGCTTTCCGTTATCTGTGGTCCCAGAGATGTCTTTCACCTCCAGGAGCCGCACTCTCAGACTACCTAAGTGGTATGTCATAAGTTATAATTATTATCATACATAACAGCACAAGAAAATTGAAAAACATACCAGCTGCTTAACAGCAAACATAAAAAAATACAAATGTATCATAGTAGTAGCAACGGTGTAACTGTAATACATTGATGAAGCTTTAAGAAGTTGATTTGCATGAGTATCAGGTGTGCACTAATTCACCAAACTGTAGGTCTTTATAAGCCCAACATGCATAACCAAAAAAACAGAAGGAATCCTTGAAAACTATTCATATTCCAGAAAAAAAGTAATGCTCGAAAACACTTCATACAACTTCTTGACAGTTTTGTAGACAAAAATAAGCAAGTGAATTGGGAGAATGACGGGGCTTGAGGTAAATGCACAGCAGAAGCATGAGTCAAATACTGAGTTTACAACAGGAGTCCTCAGGTAGCAAATGGCATTGGCAATGACAAGCATGAAGTTGTGGCTTCTTCCTTCTTCATTTTTTATTGGCAACAACTGCTCTGCTAACTTTAGTTTCAGTGGCAGATTGATTTGAGTTGCATGCTTTACATATATTAAATGAAGATAATGTACTTGTCATAGCTGATGATGCTCAATAATTGGTGTTTTTAGAAACTTTCTCTGTGATTGACTAAGTCCAAAATTGTACAACCCACAAGAACAACTTGACATAGGGAGGGAAGACATATGTGTGTCTATGTGAGTGTTTGCTAACTGTGTCTCTGCGTAGAAGTTAACTTCACTTTGGTGACTGTAAAACCGCACGATGCTTGGAGGTCCGTGTTCGTTTGGAAATGTGCGAAAGTGGTGAGGTGTTTAAAATTCCACGACACCAGGGCAGTGGGGGTGGTGTTTAAAAATGGACGACACAGCTGGTTGTGGAGGCCTTTGAAACTGCACGGCACTAGAGGCTGCGTGTATGTTTAAAATGACACGATACTGCGGGGTGGAGATGTGTTTAAATTGAGCGTAATTAGGAATATTCAATATGTTCGTTTAAAATTGGTGTAGGCGTGCAGGAGACGCTGTCTTGTTTGTCCCTAAATTTCTACCACTCGTCTCTTTTCAGCTGGATTCAGGGCCGTCACCCCAGGCCCGCACTTTTGTGCCCTGGCACTTCTGTTACAAAATACATGCAAAACAATATACTTAGGGAGACTAGGTGAGAATGAGTGAGATTGAATGGGAGTGAGTGAGTCACAATGTGACTGGGTAAAAATGTTTGAGTTCCAGATAGATTGAGACTAAGTGATCATGAGTGAGACTGAGAGAGTAAGTAAAAATGAGTGAGACTGAGTGGGTCAGAGTGAGACTGGGTGAGTCAGAGTAAGTGAACGTGAGGGTAAGTGAATGAGAACATGTGAGAGAGTAAGACTGAGTGGAAGCGAGTGTGAGTGAACCCACCTAGCGAAAGTCAGGCTTGCTCACTGCAATTTGGGCCAAGGCTTACACCCCACCACTTTAAATGTTCATCAGCTGCCACTGTGCAGGCGTCTGAATAGTCCCCTAAAGCACTAACCTGACTACCCCAGCTTGACACCCGTGCATGAGCCCTGGTGTGTCCTGCCAATCAGGAGCTGCCTCTGACCACACTTTGCTATTGGACCTACTAGTAGTCAGTGCCCTCTTGGTGAGATGGGCGAGCGCCTGATGTCCGATGCAACCACGAATAAGAACAGTCTTAACTCGACGGCGTGCCTCGAACAAGAGTCCGGCTTTAACGCTTGCGTGTCAGCCAAAGAGCAACTACTGCCCCCGTAGCCCCTTTTTAAATGGCGATTCTTCTGCAGGAATTCAATAAAGTTGCGCAGAACGCAAGTGCGTGCTACTGTGTTGGTCGAGTATAACGTATTTGACAAGAAGACATTTTAGGCTGAAATGTGCTGCTTTTCAGCAAAATATAAAAAAAGGGGAAAAAAGACCATTGGGTTGCCTAATGAACAAGAGGAAGTCACGTCAGATAACATCGCTCGTGCTCCCTGAAACTGCGACACGAGCTGGTATGTCATTCCCTGACAGAACGCGCGCGTCCTGCGCCTGGAGCCGATCGATAGAGTGGAAATTGCTTGCCGTTTCCGCTGAAGAGCGCGCTTTAGTGTCTCTGCTCGGATTCGCACTGTCGCCGGATCAGCGCCTGCGAGGCAGGGCACGCTCTTTCCGGGGTTGGGGTCACTTGTAATCTCCCGCCCTACACTCGAGTAAAGCGGTCAGGGGTCAGGGTAGCTTTACTAATTCCTTCACTTTTAGAGGTCTGCTGTACGTCCACGGGCGAATGTAAGCAAGCGAAATGGGTCCCCAAATCCTAGGTTGGGTGTATAAAACAACTTTTGGGTTACTGTGGGCCCCTCAAAGCCTGGTGCCGCTGCAGGCCTGATAGCTGCGCCCCTGCTGGTCTATAGAGATAAAAGTACAGCAGACACCAATTGAAAGCAGAAACAAGCATGAGCGGGAAGGGGGGGCAACGCGAGTGGTGCGCGCGCGCGCGCCACAGAGAGCGATCTGTTTCCAATTATCGCGCCTGCGTCTGGGCACGATAATGGGAAACAGATGTCGGCCCTGCGCGCGTAACCGCAGGAAAAAGGCCATGACGCACGAGCGTCTGGTCAGCTTTCCAAACCCCCTTACTAAAAGTCTCGCAAGCAGCGCATGCGCTGCTCTAGGCTCGACCTAAAAAAAGAAACAGGCCTGACCTGTTCCTTCATGATGCAGTATTCGCAGCCTTACCACTAGGTGGTGTCAAATACTATGTTTTCTCTTTGCCCAGCAAACAGTTTTTTTTCTGCACGGTGCTCGATAGATTATAAACGAGAGAGAGGGGCCTGCACGAGTTTTTCCTCAGAGCCCCACAGTGGTGTCTGCACTGTATATAAACCGAATGGTCCAGTTCTAGGGAAGGCAAGAATGGCAAGCATTTAGTCAATCCTGTTGACTGTGGGTTAAAAACAGGACCTGCTGAGTAGGTAGTCAGACACAACATTCCTCCCAGCGCAAGTTTGGCAGTTTTGAAACAAAGAGAGCGCTGTGTGCCTCTGTCGCTCAGTGAGGAGTGACACCCTTACACGTCCTGCTCGTGTTTTGATCCTTTGATGAAACAGCATGAAAATAACTGGAAGGCGAAGACAGAGGGGTGTACATGACCTTGGGGGACCTGTCTTTTGCATCGCACGTTACTTGTGCTTTTCTACTGTTTGTAGTTGCCATTTAACTGACACTGAACGTGTTTGTGTTTATGCACGACTCACAATCCATTCGTCGTAAACAAAGAATGAAATTATACTGTAAGCATGCTATAAATGGTATGGCCCCATCCACAAAGCGCTTTAAAACCTTGCTAGAGATAGGTAGCACTATATAAATGTTACTAAAATACAATGCACTGCCTTCCAGAGAGGACTCACAATCAAATTAAGGTACCTTGGTGTTTGCAGACACACTTCGCATGTCTTGGCGATGTGCCCCATAATTCTCACAAAGCAATATGCTGGCCTCTTGAAATTTTAATAGACATCGGGGGATATTCTCAAGAACGTGTGATAATTATCGCAAAATTAGCTTAACGCAACTTTGCACATCGCAGTCTATCACGGGAAAATAACAGCGTGTTAACGTTGAATTCTCAACCCGGTGGCACCATGCAATAGTCTCACGATAACGCGCCAAATGACCGCGAGAAAATTAACGCAACGCCGAAAAAATGCGAAACACGAACGCGAAAAAAGTTGCGATGCCCCAAATCGCGATAAAAAATCAGCGATAACCAGCGACAGGCCTGCAATTCCAAAGCGTCATGCGGGAAAATGCACCATAAACGCAGAAAAAAAAGACCAAAAGAAAAAACTGCGTAGCACCATGGATGCACCCGGACCGAGTGCAGAGGACAACGCAAACCCCACAAGCTCCACAGACGACCAGCAAGGAGGGTCAGGGAAGGGCAAGGAGAAGAGGAAGACGCGGTTCAGTCCGCAGGAAAACCGGATCATCGTCACGGAGGTGATAGAACAGTACCAACAACTGTTCGTCACCTCCACTGTGTCATTGGAAACACAAACGGAAATATGGCAGTCGATCGTGAACAACGTGAATGCAGTCGGAGTGCTGAGGAGGTCAATGGAGGAGGTCAAGAGGCGCTGGCATGATGTGAATAGCCAAACCAAGCAGAAACTCGCTGCCAACCGGAAGGCAGCAACAGCGACTGGAGGTGGGAGTCCTGCGCCAGAGGAGGAGCTGGATGAGCTGGAGGAAATGGTGGCCACAGTCATCAGTGTGGAGACGGTGCAAGGAGTTGGGAGTCCGGACACAGCTCGATATGACCTGACCCAACAGCAACAGGGTGAGTAACGACCAGTGACTGGGGGGACGGGGGGAGATGGGCACAATGGCACAAATGCACAATTATGTGTAGCACACTGCACACCCACAATGATTGTGGAACATGTCCCTGATACCCTTGGCACACTGCAGCACACATAGAAACGCCAAGTAGGCCCTGTCCACTATGTGCACAAAGGGGCCCCCCTCCCTATCACCAATCTCACAACCTACCCATGCACATGTGCTGAATCCAGCAAAGCAGCGGCTCTGTGAGCCACACTGACAATGCAAGTGACACTGCATGACCAATAGCATGGCTGCAGTCAAAATACATGACATGGTGCACAACACGACACTGAGGTGGCCCAGTGTGGATCACATCCTCAAAGGAGCGGGTCACACTCTGACACATCCACGTGCACATACAACCCCTGACGTCAACAACACATCTGCAGACAAACAATGCACAAGAGTACAACCGTCCAAGAGCACAAATGACCCAAGTCGCCAACATCTCAGCACCTTAAAAGCACACAAGTCAAAGGCACACCGCCTCAAAGGGACAAGGGGCCGCTAAATCAGAGCTGCAGGGGCGACTCCCCCACAATGCAGCACACACACATAGCAATCACAGCACATCAACATTGACGACAATGTGGTACAAAGAGCAACACTTTCACTACAGAATAGAGGACACAACTGGTGCCGCTTGTGCGTAGAAACTGGCCAATCACATCTGGCATAGCAGGAAACTGTGAGATGATCATCCGTCATGTAGTCGAAATGTCCACTGTCCCCCATCAAATAGCCAGCTCATTCAAAACAGTCACAATGTACATTGTCATGCAGTCTGTATGTAAACATGTACAATGCGTCAACATACATGGAACACACTGTTAACCTGCAACTCCCCTTTACATTGCAGAGGGACAATCAACACCTCCTGCAGAGCAGACCAGACATCTCTTCAGTGATGATGAGGAGGACCCCCTGGCCATCTGCTCCGACACCCTCCAACGGCTCGTGGACAGCCTCCGCACCCCACCTCCAGGAGCAGGGCAGCCCAGCTGCATCGAGGTGACCCCACCCCCTGCAGAGCCCACACAGCAGGAAGCACCCACCACCACGGCTGGCTCCCAGCACCTCACGGAAAGACACAAGTCATTCCAACGCCGTGTGTTAGACTGCCAGAGGGGGCTGGCTGAACAGGTGCGGGTGGGTTTCGACCTCATGGCAGCCAAACTTGATGCCATACGTGGGTGTATGAGTCCCATCAGGGACCACTTACAGTCCCTAACGGACACCCACAGTCCGTTCCATGCTCTACAACAATCCATGGCTGACCTCGCTGGAGCCATTACTCGGATACAAGAACTGTCTAGTCAGACAGGCTCCAGCGATGACAGCACAGAGTTGGCACAGATGCGGAGGACAATGGAGAACATGGAGCGGATGCAGGCTGGAAGGATGGCTGCCACATCTGTACACTAGCGAGATGTAGCTGGGCTCTTCCATGCCCTGCAGAACCTCATCTTGCCATTGCTGCCACAGAGCCTGTCCCAGATGACTGCTGCTGGAACTTCGACACACACGTATCCGCCCCCTGATGTGTCAGTGGCACACAGTGATGCAGCCATAACACCACCACACACACCTGACACAGAAGACATATCAGAGGACTAAGATGTGGATGGCAATGACTCTGTGTGAGAAAGGAGGTTGTAGCATTCATCCCCGCCATATGGCCTGTTCCTGCTTGGTTCAGCCCTCTGCATCATGCCCGGGAACAACACCTTCCACTGTCCCCCGAAACACTCTGCGACATTCACCTGGACCCCGACATGGACTGCCATATCTGCTCTGGTTACCAATGACACAGCAATCAGGCTGCGGACTGAACTCTTCCTCTTCCGATTAAATTGTCATTCCCCAAAGGACTCTGGTTGGCCCTCCACTGGGCAACCATGTAATGTGGGGTTTGCATGGCCATGTACTGCTCCAGCTCCGACACTCCTCAGAATGTGAATAAAACATTCCAAATCACACAGATGTGTCATGTCTATGTTCAATCAAGTATAAAAGTATGGATGGATGTAGGGACATTGATTGCACAAAAAGTTACACCCTGGGAAATGACATCAATGCGCATGTTTGACCCTGGCCCACATGGCCAATTAGATGACTGTGAAGGTGTGAACTAGCTGTGGCCTCATTGCTCTTGAACAACAATCTCGCAACCCCCCAACGTAGCCACACGTCCATGTATTAAATGGGGCTGTGTGTAAAAATGTCTAATTCGGTAGCAGGCCTAAAGTAGTGGGCCCCATCACATGTGACAACAGAACATCTCTTCGCATACCTAGTCACACTCAACTGTGTGGACACAGCCTGTTTTGATGGATCACATTGATACACATGGCAAGAAGTTGGACACCATACTCACATTGCTGAAGACACATAAGAGCACAGGTCTACCAGCAACTATCCCAACCACAATGTCTGGCTCACAGAGGTGGAGCTGGCAATAGGGACTCACCCCTAAGTGAAATGCGTCAGTCAGTCCCTCCCTGTGTACGGACAATGCTCATTGAGGCACACGATTTGTCATTCTAATCAACACTCATCACAGTAGTGAAGTGGCGTAGACTTTATTAGCATGTGCGTGTCAGTAAGGGCAAGACAAGGGCCACAACATGCAGACCAATGCTTCAGACACTAACAGGCAGCATGGGAACATGTAGGGGTGCAAGAAATGGGGAGGCAAAAATGAACACCAATCATTCCGGATGGCAACGGTCTCAGCCCACCTTGCCTTGCTG